>ML686067.1:163781-179617 GCA_007922175.1 Pelusios castaneus
TCCATCAAGAAATTTAGGCTTGAAATTAGACACAGGTTTCTAACCATCAGAGGAGTAAAGTTCTGGAATAACCTTCCAAGGGGAGTTGTGGGGGCTAAAACCATAACTGCTTTCACAACTGAACTTGATAAATTTATGGAGGGAATGGTATGATTACCCTATTTTGAAAATTGACTGATATTTGGCTACGTGTGGTGGATTTACAAGTGGCCTAAGAGGGGAGAGTACGTGGGGTGGGTTCTGCGTTATTACAAAGAATTGTTTCTTGGGTAACTGGCTGTTGAGACTTGCCCATGTGCTCAGGGTTTAACTGATCGCCATATTTGGGGTCGAGAAGGAATTTTCCTCCAGGGTTTATTGGCCTGGGCTCTGGGGGTTTTTCGCCTTCCTCTGTAGCACTGGGCATGGTTCACCTACCGGTGAATTCTCTGTATCTTAAAGTCCTTAAATCCTGATTTAAGGAGGTAAATAACTCAGTCATAGGTTGGTGGCCTATTGCTGGAGTGGGTGGGTGAGGTTTTGAGGCCTGCATTGTGCAGGAGGTGAGACTAGATGATCGTACTGGTCCCTTCGACCTTAGAGTCTGTGAGTCTATGAGATTGCGACGCAATGGGCAGAAGCTGGTGGTGGGGTCAACCCAGCCTGTGGGGCCCTTTTCCAGCTGACAGAAGCCAGGACAGTCTGTTGTTCCCTGTCGGGGGTGTCCCGTCTGCTCCCATCTTTGCCACCCCATCGCATGAGCAGGGCAGCAGGGGTGCATGAGCCCATGATACAGCAACAGGTGGGGTCAGGGACCCATAGAAACATGCCCCACCCCCCCTGCAGCCATCAGCTCCCTCCCTACCCCCATCGCCCCCTCCTCGCCCCACCCCATGTCACTTCTCCTCTGCCCCCTGCGCTCTGCTGTCATCTCTGGGCAGGCTGAAGGGGCATGCTGGGCATTACTGTGGGTTGGACGCTGGCACACGATTTCTGGCCTTGGCCTCTCCACACTGAGCATGGCTCCAAGCAGCCCAAGAGCAGCTCTGGGCCCCGCGAACCCCTCCCTGAAGGCGCAGCAGGGCCGTGTTTGAAGACAAGCCAGGAATTTCCCTCCTTTCCTAAGGAAAGTCAATAATTAAAATCTTCCAGGGGCCAATGCCCTTTGGGTACATTGAGGGAAACCCTCCTGCCACCCACTACGTCCCATCAGCTGGGCCTCGGCGTGCAGCACCTAGAGAACGGTGTTGTCAGAGGCTCCCGGTGTGGTGCTCTGCTCTCTCCAATGTTGGTATCACTCGGCTGCGTGCGTGTGTTCCCTCTAAGGGCTGCCCCAGCTCCTGCAGATAGCTGACACAGCAGACCCGAAGAGAACCCCCAATGACCACAGAGTCTAGTAAGGTACGAAGGCACGTCGACCAGGTTTATTGTCACGATGGATACAGTAGCAGTTCCCCTGGAGTGCTCTAAGACTCATCCAGAGACACACTGCGGATACTGACCCTAGGACAATGGACTCGGCTCAGTCAGTGGCGGGACTTTCCACTGCCCCCTAAGCCGGACCCCTAACACACCCAGAAACACATTTTTATACACTCAGATGAAACTTTTGCAATGTTTCTGACGTATCAAGGTTCGACCCCTTAATGTGGTTAGGTGCCGCCTATTACTTTGTTCATGTTGGTTTCCATTATCCATCATGTCCCTGTCCTCCCTTATTTAAGGAATGTTCCAGGGCGTCTTGGTACCTGGTTTCTTATAATGTGCTTAGCTATGTTCCCATAACATTTATCCTTTTCTTGCCAACTTTCCTGGCGTGCCTTGGTTTAGGAATGTCTTGACATTACTTGACATTACTTTGGTTCAGGCTAGAGGCCTTATATTGGGCCTGTAACTGCTAAGGGCCTTGTACTGGGCCTGTACCTACTACAAACGGGTCTGGTGCACCCACAGTGCTTGGTACCTCCCTGCCTGCAGGGCCCTCTGCCAGGAGAAAGCAGGGCTGGAACAGCTGGGAGTGGCTAGGTGGGTGCGCCAGAGACCCGGGCATATGCTCTGAGCTGTAAGGGGCAAACGCAGGCAGGGTCTGGCAGGACTGGGGCACACAGAGAACTGTCTGGGGTCATCTCACCAGGGCTTGCAGCTGGGACGGGACATCTACTGTGGGGGGAAGAGAAGGGGAAAGAAGCGTGGGGGTGGAGGGAAGAGAGAGAGAGCAGCAGAGCCCCTGGGCTGATGGAGCTTCTGGGAGCTGGCTGAGGGGAGCTTGGGGGGGGGGGGGGGCGGGGCGGGGGGTGCAGGGGGCAAGTTTGTGCGTTAGCCAGGCTGCAGCCTGGGAGCTGGCTGGGGGCTGGCTCTGCATGAGCAGTGAGGATGGAGCTCGCCCGGTGGGGTGCCTGGGCCCGGGGCGTGGGGCGGAGCAGCCTCCCACCAGGCACTTGGCTAGGCAGCATGTGATGGGCGTCCGTGGGCCCACGACTGCGTGCAGGTCCCTGCCCAGGCCTGCCCTAGAGTGTTAGCCCACGTGGGACTGGGGGAGTGATGGGGGTCCTCCCTTTCATCCTGACCCACGGCTGGGAGTTGGGGGCTGTTACCGTGGAAGCAGGTGTGTCCTGCTCCATCTACTCCCCGGCAGCGGGCTCTCAGCGCCCCACACTGCAGGAGCCTGCCCTGGGCAAGGCTGAGCCTGGGCACCCCCTCCCCAGGCAGGAGCCCCTGGCCTGGCACCCCAGAGGAGCCGGGTACACCCCAGCCTGTGGCCCTGCCCCTGGGCCCTGAGCACTCAAGCAGGCTGTGGGGAGCGGCAGTGGGGGAGGCGGGGGCAGCGACCCAGTGCCGGTTCTGCTCAAGGCTGTGGTGTGAAGTAGGAGACTCGGGATTTTCTCTGGGTGTATGTGCTGTGCCTCAGTTTCCCTTGCTTTCTGTTTTTGTATTCTGGTGAAGGGTCCCAGGTGTGTGATTATTACAGGCATCACCGGCAGATGGATGTCCCCCCCCCCACCTCCCATAGGCAGACCTGGCCAGGACCCCACCCCCAGCCCAATGAGTCACACAGGGTGTGGCAGGTCAAGACCAAGGTGTGGGGTTCACCTGGGGGGGGGAACAAAGGAGTGGAGGAAGGGGCTGGGAAGAAGAGCAGTGCTATGCTGTGGGGCTACGGGAAAGGGCCTGCAGAACATGCCTCCATGCTCTTTCCAGGGGGTCGCAGCTGCACCTGTGTGGAGACCCGGATGAATGGGGCAGACTCCACCCTGGCAGAGTCCTGATCAGCAAGGAGCGGAGGGGACCCGGGCCCGATTCCTGAGAGGCTCCGTCACATATGGCGGCAGAGGCAGGGCTTGTGGGGAGGGGAGGAGGCGGCCGCTTGCTGCACAGCTCAGGGGCGACACCGCCTAGGCTCAGCTACCTGCGGCTGTTGCCCCAATTCCCAAGGGGCGGTCAGGGACCCTCCTGCCAGGCTCTCCCGCTGCCTGACGACCAGGCACTGCCACGGCCAGCTGGGGGGGGCCCGGATGAGGAGGAGTTG
Organism: Pelusios castaneus; assembly: GCA_007922175.1. NCBI lineage: Eukaryota > Metazoa > Chordata > Testudines > Pelomedusidae > Pelusios > Pelusios castaneus. The sequence goes on from ML686067.1 coordinate 167,287, forward strand.
TGGCAGGACTGCTGGCCTCACACCCTGGAGCAGGGGAGCGAGCCCGTGCCCAGCTCTGGGGCTGGACCATGCTGGGTCTAGGTGCTCAGAGCAGGCTCCGGCAGGAGGCTGAGCACCGAAAGCAACGCGCTGGTGGCTTGGTGAAGGGGGGTGGGGCTCAGCAGAGGCCCTGGGAGAGGGACTGGTAGAAAGGGGGGCTCCTCACAGGAGCTGGCTGGGGCAGCATCCCCAACAGTGCGGCCGCAGTGTAGGGACTTTGGAAGAGGACTCAGCGGTGTAGGGAAGGGGCCCACCCGAGGCCTGGCTGCCTGCCCCCCTGGAAATGTCCATCCTGTCTCCAGCCCTGGAAGAACCATAAACCCTGCAACCTGTCCTGCAGGCAGCTGGGCTGGCCCGGCCCGGCCCTAGAGAGAAGAGGAGCCTGCGGCTGGCGATGGCCATTTCCCTCGGCCAGGGCATGTGCAGGCCAGCTAGCAGCAGCTGCTGAAGGAGGTGTCCGGGGCCCCTTTCAAACCTGAGGGTGGGACAGTGCTGGGGCCTTCCTGGCATGGGGGCCGTGTCCCCAGCAGGAGGGAGGCTGCACAGCAACAGGCTCCTGATACACCCAGAACAGAAGGCGGCTGCTGGGTGCATCTCCTCCCAGCTCCTTGGCCCTTCCCCAGGGTGGATTGCTGCTCCTGTCCCTGCATGTCTGGGAGGGGAGGGGTAGAACTGCACAGCAGGCAGCTGAGCCTCTCCCGGCCACTCCTGGATTCCAGCCCCCCACAGCTCCTGGCACCTCCCGGGGCAGCCAGCCAGCAAGGGGCTGGGGAAGCCTGGACTTGCCTGGGGCAGGGGAGTGGAGCAGCCCCAAGGCTGCAGTCCTGGGCAGGGACTCTTGTCACTGGTGAGTGCAGAACCTGGGCCCTGGGCAAGGCCCCTTCTGCCCCAGAGACTTGGCCTGGATGGCTCCCTGCTCTGCCTCCTTGGGGCAGCTCCCAGGGCTGGCACAGCAGAGGGGAATCCTGTGAGAGGATGCAGGGGGAAAATACCAGCCAGGAGCTATTCTTCAAACAGGGCAGGGGACTGGGAGCCTGGGGTGGCTGGAAAGCCCTGGCTACAGATCCAGCGGTTTTCGCCTTTCTGAGGAGAGAGGAGTCAAAGCAATTGAATCAAACCCTGCCCCATTCCATCCCCATGGACTGTACAACTTGCCCTTCTCTGCACAGAACTCCCCAAGGATTCTGCCTTTCTCCACCCTGCGAGTACTCGCTACATATCCCTTCTGCTGTCCGCAGCAACAGGCAGCGAGTTCGGTAGCTGGGTTCCTCTTACTAACACAAAACCGAACCAGCTCCAGGGAGTGAAGGGGGAGGGAAGCCAGCATTAATTGGGGGACCCCCACCACCATTCAAAAGTAGGGAACCCACAAGTAAACATCCTCATGGGATCATGGGCAGCATCTTTTGCCTCGGTTTCCCACTCTGCTGGGTGAAGGTCCAGCGGCCAAATGCCCTTTACCATGGCACTCCCTGTTCCGTCTGCTGCACCCCGCTCACCCTGCTTGTTGGACATCAGAGAAGGCCCAGGATCCAGGTGTGCAGTTGTAACCTTTGAGTGGGCTAAAATTCATTTAATTGCCCTTCTCCAGTGCCTCACAGAAATCAATCCCAATCCCTATGGAGAAAGCAGCTGGAGACCCAGGATCCAGTCTATACGGGACTCACAGCAAAGATTGCTCAGAGCTACACTCCCACATTAAAATACTACTAAAAACAAACATAACAATTAACTTTATTAACTACTAACTAAATAAACCTTATCCTAAGAAAACAAAGTACAATTAACCACGAACAATCCCTACAGAAACTCCCACATGAAAGATCCCCAAGAGTCCCAAAGTCCAGGTGGAGTTCACCCAACTCTCAGCTACAGTCTCTGTTCCAGTGTAGGGGCTTGAGTGGCAAGAAATAGCTGTCCTCTTCTTCCTTTGCTGGAATCCTCTGTAGCATTCCATGCAGGCTTTCTCTTCTCCTCTGCAACCAGCCCTCAGTCCCACATGCATGTCTGCAAGGTCTGTTGCAGATGACTCCATTACAGGGAGAAAACATCTTGTTTACTCCTGGCTCAGCTTCTCTCCAGAAAACTGAGCACATGGTCTCCTTTCAAGGCAGCTCCTGCCTGCTGTCCCCACAGACGGCTGCTCCTGTGTCATCTGACTGACATCACATCATACCACACCAGCCGGGTACACTGTGGAGCATGCTCAAAATGCTACCACTCCCGGCTTCTGGAAGTTTCTGGTTGTGGGCAGCTAATCTGCCCAACAACAGTAACCAACCCTCAGCAGGTCTCCCAGAGATAGCCTTTTCAGGCATATGGGTTACACAGTCCTATAGGGTCAGCTCCTGCTGGGGCGATGGGGCCAGGGTTGGCTCCACTGGTGCTGTGTCTCTGCCCCCATCTCGGTCGCTGCTGCTTTGAACGGCAACGCCACGTTCTGGGCTTCCAGCGCCCAGCCTAGTGAGGACAGCTCCTCACGTCTTTCCATTAGCCAGGGGCCAGGGCTGATCAGGGACTGCAGCGCTAGCCAGCCCCGAGAACTGGCCAATGCTATCTTGAAACACTGGAAAAGGAGGGTCCAACGGATCCTCCCCCAGCCAGGCATTCGGATCCGCACGCTCCATCTCCCTCGAGTCTAGCATCCCTGCGCCCCCTTAGTAAGTGAGGTTCAGCCGGGGGATGCCCCTCTGCCCCCATGAGGGCACACAGCACCGTCCCTATGGGGTGCGGGGCCAGGGCAAAGCTGGGACCCTGGTGACAGCTGCCCGTCTCCTGCCCGGTCCTGGCACAAACTGTGGAGCCCCCCAAAGCGTGGGAGCGGGGGCGATGACCCTAACTCGCCGTACTCTAGGGACAGCTCTGAGGCACATCAAGGACAGTTCTGCGGCACTTTACTCGCTTGCCCAGGACACTGACATTGCACTGCTCCCCACTCCACCCTCTGGGGCCTGGCCTGTCCTCAGCTCGCACAGCTGGGAACCCTCCCCCATGCACCCCAAAACACTCCCCCCAACTCCATGGGGTTTCCCTGCTGCGCTCTCCCTCAGTAGCCACCCCAAGGAAAGAATGGATGCGTCTCAGCTGGCATCAGCTGCTTGTACAGGGCAAAGGGCTCAGCCGGCCCTTCCAGCTCTGCTCAGCCGCTCTGGCTACGCTGCTGGACACAAAGGAGAAGGGCTTATGGGGACTGGCTGCCCCACATGCAGGGCCTTGTCTTGGACTGCGTGGACCAGACAGGATTGGCTCATGGCACGGCAGCGTGATGGGTGTCCTCAGCCGTAGCTCCCAGCAGCTCCCGTCTCAGGTCCCAGCTCACACAGCTGACATTGCACTGCTCCCCACTCCACCCTCTGGGGCCTGGCCTGTCCTCAGCTCACACAGCTGGGAACCCTCCCCCACGCACCCCAAAACACTCCCTGCTGGCCATGCTCCCTCCCTGCTGCGCTCTCCCTCGCCTGGTGCCACAGACTCGCCTGCGTTGCTCCGCCGCTGCTGGTGGCCCTGCTGCTGGAGTCAGCTCAGGCCGTGGTGAGGGATTCCTGCCCCCCCACGCAGGGATCGCACCAAGGAGGGTCAGAGGAGATTCTGCCCGGGGCAGGAGGGGCTACCCAGGCCTGGCATTCCCTGGCACTCTGCTGCAGCTCAGCTCAACCGCCCGGCGTGGTCTGCCCAGCTTCTCTGTTAGCCCTGGTCGCTGTTCTCCCCAGCTGTCCCCGAGAGCTGGCAACCTCCCCAGTGAGCACTGCCTCCTGCTAGTCTCTGCATCTTAGGGCAGCCCCTCTGGGCAGCTGCCCCTTACCCAGACCTATGGCCCACGCCCAGCAGCTCTCAGACTGCATACAGACAGCACAGCTCCACCCATGTCCTGCTGGGGCAGGCCCTCTCCGCTTGTAGGGGTGCCAGTGTAACCTTCAGGTGGCTAAATTCATTTAGTTGCCCTTCTCCAGTGCCTCACAGAAATCATTCCCAATCCCTATGGGGAAAGCAGCTGGAGACCCAGGATCCAGTCTGTACGGGACTCTCAGCAAAGATTGTTCAGAGTTACCACCCCACATTAGAATACTACTACATTAAACATAACAATGAACTTTATTAACTACTAACTAAATGAACCTTAACCTAAGAAAACAAACTACAATTAACCAAGAACAATCCCTTGCATGAAAGATCCCCAAGAGTCCCAAAGTCTGTGTGGAGTTCACCCAACTCTCAGCTACAGTCTCTGTTCCAGTGTGGAAGCTTGCATGGCAAGAAATAGCTGTCCTCTTCTTTCTTTGCTGGGATCCTCTGTAGCATTCCATGCAGGCTTTCTCTTCTCCTCTGCAACCAGCCCTCAGTCCCATATGCATGTCTGCAAGGTCTGGTGCAAATGACTCCTTTACAGGGAGAAAACATCTTGTTCTCTCCTGGCTCAACTCCTCTCCAGAACACTGAGCACGTGGTCTCCTTTCAAGGCAGCTCCTGCCTGCTGTCTGCTCAGGCTGCTGCTCCCATGTCATCTGACTGATCACACCAGCAGGGTACACTGTGGAGCATGCTCAAATTGCTACCACTCCCTGCTTCTGGAAGTTTCCAGTTGTGGGTCGCTAATCTGCCCAACAACAGTAACCCACCCTTAGCAGGTCTCTCAGAGATAGCCTTTTCAGGCATATGGGTTACATCAGCACCTCACTCCAGGAGGGTTCTGCCCTCTCCCAGCAGGCTTGGTGCTCAAGACATTGGTCCAGAAAGGCTTGTCCTGGACACCCTGGCAGGAGCCAGTGGCTGGGCCTGGCAGACCGAGCCTGCAAGATACTTCTCCCAGGCTCACAGCTGGTGGCACGCCCCCTTACTGACATGTCCCACTGTGTCTCGCACCCCTCAGCAGTGCGTTGGAGCACCCAGCCAGCTGGCATCCTGGCCAGAGGATACCATGGCCGGCTCTCGGCCTGGATTCCCATTTCTTGCTCTAGGCGGTCCAGGGGAGAGTGCAGGATGGTAACTCAGTGCCACATACAGTACCTGTCATAGGCTTTTGTCTCAGTGCTCGTAACTGGGCGTCTCCAGGCCCTGCAGAAGCTCTTTGCCAGTTTGTGCTCTGGGAGCCGGGGCTTCCCTACAGGAGCAGTGGCAAGAAGGTGGGCCAGGGAGTGTAAATAGGACCTACAGATTCCTGCTGCACCAGCCTCCCTCGCGTGGGTCCGGCCTCCCTCCCTTTGCTTCTCACCAGTTGCTGTCACCAGGGGCATGGCACAGAGTAGGGCAGTGCCATCTCGGCATTGCTCATCCCGGCACTGGGACCGCTCCCCGCCTCTAGTTCAGTTTCTGGCTCTGTCTGCGAGGATATTGCTCTTTCCCCAATTCCCACTGAAACCTGGCATGTGCCGGTATCTCACGGAGCCTCTCCTCTCTCTCCAGAGCCACGATCGCACCCTGCCCCGGGAGGCACCGGTAGGAGACAGCAGCTTTCCACGGGAAGGGGCCTCAGCGCACTGAGGTAGACGGCATGGAGAGCACGCGGGCAGTGAATGGCCATGTTCCCCAGCGTGAGGAACGCCACTTCCCCTGGGGCACGCAGTCGGGCAAGCAGGGACATGGCGTCAGAGAGTCCCTGGGGAGCATTGCTGGAGTGTATGTGGAGGCTTCCAAGAAGACAATGAGCTTTTATGATGCCACCAGAGAGCTCTTCCTGAAGTCTGAGCTAGCACTTGCTCTTCTGGAGGCTCAGGCAGCCACCGGCTCCCTCGCTGACCCAGTGGGGAACAAGCTGCTTTCTGTGGCAGAGGCTGTGAGGCAGGGGCTGGTTGGGCTGGAACTGAAGGAGAAGTTGCTGTCTGCAGAGAGAGCAGCCACTGGTTTCACGGACCCCTACACGGAAGTGAAGATCTCGCTTTCTCAAGCCATCCAGAAGGAGCTGCTTGGGAAGGAGGCGGGCGCGCGCCTGTTGGAGGTCCAGGTTGCCACGGGTGGCCTTATAGATCCAGCCACCAGCCACCGCATCCCCTTGGAGCTTGCCTATGAGCAGGGGTACTTTGGTGATGAGGTGAGCCAGCTCCTCTCTGACCCCAGCTCTGCTGCCGCCAGAGGGTTTCTTGACCCGAACACTGACGAGAGGGTCTCCTATCTGGAGCTTAAGAAAAGGTGCATAACAGATCCGGCCACAGGGCTCCTCCTCCTGCCCCTGAAAATCACCTTCCCGGGGTTACGAGGGAGAGTGAGCAGCAGTGAGCTGCTCAGCTCCAGCATCATCGACATGGCCACGTTCCGGGGCCTCCAAGAAGGCCAGATCTCGGTCCAGGAGGCAGCAGAGATGGGCAGTGTGCAGCAGTACCTGGAAGGGACGGGGAGCATTGCAGGAGTTGCCATCCTATCAACCAATGAGAAGAAGAGTCTGTATCAGGCGCTGACTGAACACCTTCTCATGCCAGGTACAGCACTGACCCTCCTGCAGGCCCAGGCTGCCACGGATGGCCTGGCAGACCCTGCAAAGAACAGGAGACTCTCAGCCGAGGATGCGGTTAAGGCTGGCGTTGTTGGGCCAGAACTCTATGAGAAGCTGTTGTCTGCTGAGAGAGCTGCAATAGGGTACAGAGATCCCTGCACTGGGGAGCGGCTCTCTCTGTTTCAGGCCATGAAGAAGGGATTTGTCAGCAGGGACCATGGTACATATCTTCTGGAGGCCCAGATGGCCACCGGCGGCATCATTGACCCAGTCCAGAATCACCGGGTCCCAGTGGAGGTGGCATGCCAAAGGGGGTTTCTTGATGAAGAGATGACGCGACTCCTCTCCCATCCCACCAATGACACCAAAGGGTTCTTCGATCCCAACTCTAAGGAGAAACTGACGTATGCAGAGTTACTAGCGAGGTGCGTCACTGACCCAGACACAGGGCTGCGCCTGCTGCCACTCTTCGGAGATGATGAAGAAGGGGCTCAGGGCATGCATTCCTTCATTGACCACAGCACCCGACTGGCTTTGGAAAACACAAGAGTACCTGTGACCTGTGGCAAATTGAAGGGGAAGTCGATGTCACTCTGGAAACTCCTTTTCTCAGACTACTTTACAAGTGAGCAAAGGGCCAGCCTGACTCAGCAGTGCCGTGCCAGGACTCTCTCCATGCAGGATCTGGCTAGGACTGTCAGCACCATCGTTCAGCAAATGGCTTCCACCACCAATATCACCTTCGAAGGCCTGAGAGGGAAGGTGACCCCCAGCCAGCTCCTGAGCTCCAAAATCATCAACAGGGATTTATTTGAGAAGCTGGAACAAGGGGAGACGTCGGCCAAAGAAGTTGTTAGCATGGACACGGTCAGGAAGTACCTAGAAGGAACAGGCAGTATTAGCGGGCTGCTACTGCCTGATTCCCAGGAGAAAATCAGCATCTACCAGGCAAAGAGGAAAGGCCTTCTAATGCCAGGGACATCCCTCATCCTCCTAGAGGCACAGGCTGCCACCGGATTCATCATTGATCCAGCTGCAAACAAGAAATATTCCGTAGAGGAGGCTCTGAGAGCCAACGTCATTGGCCCAGACATTTACAACAAACTGCTGGCAGCAGAGAAAGCAGTGACCGGCTACAGAGACCCCTACACAGGAAACAAGATCTCCCTCTTCCAGGCCATGAGCAAAGACCACATCATAAGAAACCACGGCATCCGCCTGCTGGAGGCCCAGATAGCCACCGGCGGCATCATCGACCCCGTCCACAGCCATCGAATCCCTGTAGAAGTGGCTTACAAGCGGGGCTACTTCGACAAGAAGATGAACTTGATCCTTTCTGACCCCAGTGATGATACCAAGGGCTTCTTTGACCCCAACACGCACGAGAACCTCACATATCTCCAGCTGAAGGAGAAGTGCATCACAGACCCTTCCACTGGACTCTGCCTCCTTCCTCTCAATAGCAAGAAGCCCCAGTTCATTGACGATGCCACCAAACAAGCCTTCAGGAGTGCCTGGCTCCTCGTGAAGCATGGGAGGTTCCAAGGAGAAAGAGTCTCTGTGTGGGACCTGCTGAATTCTGAGTATTTCAGTGAGGGAAAGCGACGGGAGATATTTAATCACTACCGGCTGCGGAAACTCACCCTGGAGCAGATCAGACTCATGTTGGAGGAAGAGATGAAAAAATGGGCCCGCATCAAATTCCCAGCCATGAGAGGCAGTGTCACAGCCTACCACCTGATGGAAAGTGGCATCATAGACAAGGCCCTGTTTGAGAGGGTGCTGGAGGGAGCTGTGAGCGCTGAGGAGGTTCTGCGTATGGACTCTGTCAGAAAATATCTATATGGCTCTGGCAGTATCGGGGGAATCGTGCTCCAGCCATCAAACCAGAGAATGAGCATCTATGAAGCCATGAAGCAGAAGATCGTGATGCCAGGGATGGCTGTCCCACTACTGGAGGCCCAGGCAGCTACTGGCTTCATCATTGATCCAGTGAGCAACCAGAAACTCTGTGTTGATGATGCCATAAAGGAAGGAGTTATTGGGCCAGAACTCCATGAGAAACTGCAGCATGCAGAAGGAGCCGTAACAGGCTATAAAGACCCTTTCACAGGTGAAAAGATTTCCCTTTTCCAAGCGATGAAGAAGGGCCTCATTGCCAACAAACAGGCTGTTCAGCTCATGGAAGCCCAGATTGCAACAGGAGGCATCATTGACCCCCACTGTGGCCACTACGTTCCGATGGAATTTGCCCAGAAACAAGGCCACTTCGATGAGGACATGAACAAAACCCTCTCTAGTTCCACTGACAATGTCGGGGCCTACTGTGTCCCCAACAGCAAGGAAACTCTGACCTACACTCAGCTCATCGAGCGGTGCCAGAAGGATGAAAACTCTGGCTTCCACTTGCTGCCTTTGCCACAAACAGCTGTGCCTGTCTGCACCAATGAGCAAATCCAGCAGCTATTCCAGGAGGCCATGGTGAAGGAGAAAGGGGTCTCCCTCTGGGAGCTAATCCACTCTGGCTACTTCACTGAGGAGCAGAGAAATGACTTTGTGGAGAAGTACAGGTCTGAGGAAGTGTCTGTGTCGGAGCTGGTCACGCTTGTTCTGAACCTCACTAAGGAAGTGGAAATGAAAGCCCACACCCACATCACCTTTGAAGGCCTGCGGGGCAGCGTGCCTGCTGTCTGGTTGCTCGATGTCGGCATCATTACTGAGAAGACATTTGAGGAGCTGGCTCAGGGAATAAGAACAGTCAGTGAAGTAGCTGAGATGGAGAGCGTGAAGAGATACTTACAGGGCACAGGCAGCATTGCTGGGATTGTCATACAGGCCTCCAAGAAGAAGATGAGCATTTATCAAGCCATGAAGAACAATCTCCTCCTGCCTGGCACTGGGGTTTTGTTGCTAGAGGCGCAAGTGGCCACAGGTGCTCTAATAGACCCAGTAACAAAGCAGAAACTTGGCGTGGAGGATGCCGTCAAAGCAGCCATTATCGGTGAAGAGCTCCTGGAGAGGCTGCTTCTAGCAGAGAGGGCAGTGATTGGTTACACAGACCCCTACACAGGGAACTCAATCTCAGTCTGTCAAGCAATCAGGAAAGACCTCATTCCCATGAGTGATGGGGTTCCCTTACTAGAGGCCCAGCTGGCTACAGGAGGAGTCATTGATCCTATCCATCATCATCATCTTCCTCTTCCTGCTGCCTACACACACGGCTTTTATGATGAAGAAATGAACCAGGCCCTAGGCCAACTCAGTGACAGCACCCAAGTCTTCTTTGACCCAAACACGAAGGAGAATTTGACCTATCAGCAGCTGAGGGACAGGTGTGTACGTGATGCTGAGACAGGTCTCTGGCTGCTACCGCTCTCAGAAACCGCAGCGTTCTATGTAGACAAACAAACCAGAGAGGTGCTGAAATCCGTGACGGTCTGTGTCACAGTGGGACGGTTCAAAGGGCAGATGGTTTCCCTCTGGGACCTTCTCAACTCGGAGTACATCTCAAACTGCAAGCAGAGAGAGCTGGTGGAACGATACAAGGAGGAGAGTGCAGAAGCCCTGCAAGAAATCTCCACCATTGTCACCGCAATCATTGAAGAGACTGAGAAGCAAGGCCAGAGGTTCACGTTCAAAGGCCTGCGGAAGCAAGTGTCTGCCAGTGACCTCTTCCAGTCGCAGCTGATAGACAAGAAAACCCTGGATGAACTCAAGCTGGGGAAAAAAACTGTCCAAGACGTCACTGAAATGGACTCAGTCCGGAGATACCTGGAGGGGAGTAACTTCATAGCTGGTGTACTCGTACAGCCCGACAGCGAGAAGATGAGCATCTACCAGGCTATGACGAGAGGCTTGCTGAGGCCAGGCACTGCGCTGGTGCTGCTGGAGGCACAGGCTGCAACTGGGTTTGTTATTGACCCGGTGAAGAACAAGAGGCTGTCAGTGGAAGATGCATTTGCTGCCGGGCTCATTGGAGGAGAGATTTATAACAAGCTGCTATCTGCAGAGAAAGCAGTGACTGGATACATTGATCCCTACACAAAAGACCAAATCTCCCTCTTTGAAGCCATGAAGAAGGGGCTGATTCTGAAGAGCCACGGCATCCGCCTACTGGAGGCCCAGATCGCCACCGGCGGCATCATCGACCCTGTGCACAGTCACCGCGTCCCCGTGGAGGTGGCTTACAAGCGGGGCTACTTCGACGAAGAGATGAACGGGATCCTCTCGGACCCCAGCGACGACACCAAGGGCTTCTTCGACCCCAACACACAGGAGAACCTCACCTACCTGCAGCTCCTGGAGAGATGTGTCCAAGACCCAGAGACAGGGCTGTATATGCTCCAAATAGTGAAGCATGGGGGGAGATACTTCTTTATCGATGAGACAATGAAACAATTTTTACGCTCAAAACCCATCACAATGCAAGTTGGGAAGTTCAAAGGCCAAACAGTTACCGTCTGGGACCTTCTCTGCTCTCACTACATCTCAGAACAGAAAAGAAAAGAACTAGTGAAGCAATATAAATATGAAACCCTGACAATAGACCAGCTCATCACAACCATCATCACCATCACTGAGGAAATGGAAGACAGAGCCCAAGCCCTTAAGATTCAAGGACTCAGAGGAGACATACCAGCATCAGAGTTATTCAACTCTGAGATCATAGACAAGCCAACACTAGAAAAGCTGCAAAAAGGAACTCTCACAGTCCAGAAACTTACCCAAATGGATTCTGTCAAAAGGTATCTGGATGGAACTGGCTGCATTGCTGGAGTACTGGTGCCAGACAAGAAAGAAAAGATGAGCATCTACCAGGCCTTAAAGAGAGGCCTCCTAAGACCAGAGTCAGCGCTGACGCTGCTGGAGGCACAGGCTGCCACGGGCTTTATCACTGACCCGCTAAAGGACAAGAAGTTCTCCATCGATGAAGCTGTTGCCAACGGCCTGGTGGGCAGAGAAATTCATGAGAAGTTACTCTCTGCAGAGAAAGCAGTGACCGGGTACACTGACCCCTACACAGGAAACAAGATCTCCCTCTTCCAGGCCATGAACAAAAATTTAGTTGAAAAGGAGCAAGCCATCCGCCTGCTGGAGGTCCAGATCGCCACAGGTGGCATCATTGACCCCGTACTCAGTCACCGCGTCCCCCTGGAGGTGGCTTACAAAAGAGGCTATTTGGATGATGACACATTTCTCCTAATTTCTGATCCAGAACATGGCAGCAAAAGTTTTACAGATCCTAATACACATAAAAAAATCAGTTATAATCAACTCCTGCAAAGATGCAGCAGAGATATGGACACAGGACTGTACCTGCTCCAGATACTAGAAAAGAAGGAAGACTATTTCTACATTGATGAGCAAACAAAAAATATTATGATAGCCACCATAGTTCAAGTACCCGTAGGAAAATATAAAGGACATAATCTATCTCTATGGGACCTCCTCTCTTCTGAATACATCAATGAAGAAAAGAGGATGGAATTAGTAAAAAAATACAAGGAGAAATCCACAAATGTTTTACAAAAGATCACTGATGCAATCTTCACCATTATACATGAAAAAGAGAAGAGCAGAAAGAATATATGGTTCCAGGGAATAAGACAAAAAATCACTGCATCAGAACTACTAAATGCACAGATAATTACCAAAGAAACGTTAGAAAAATTAGAGAAAGGAAAACAGACGGCAGAAGATATAGCAAACATACGTTCCGTAAAGAGATACCTGCAAGGAACCAGCTGCATTGCCGGAGTCCTCGTGCCGTCCAAGACAGACCCGTCCAAGACGGAGAAGATGAGCATCTACCAGGCCATGAGGAAGGGCATTCTGAGGCCGGGCACCGCCCTGGTGCTGCTGGAGGCG
>ML686068.1:0-25152 GCA_007922175.1 Pelusios castaneus
CCGCAATAACTTATTGCGGGACAAGTATTCTCGTGTAGACAAGGCCTCCGTGTCCCTTGTGCAAAGCATTTTCAGACTCAGTTGTCCAATATCACCCTCTCCTCCCAAAACCCAGGTTTATTGATCTGAAAAAAATGTCTTGCTGACAAATAGTAGTGGGCCAAGGGGAAAATAAACAAAAAAACTCTGGCTGAAATTTCAGATTTTGGAGAGAAACCAAGCCTCAGTGGTTTATGCAATGAAGGCATCAATGCCAGGATCCCTGGCGGTCATGTATATAAGCATGTTCGCCGCTGGCAGAGCAGTATTTCAGGAGAAGAGCAAGGTAGCGAAGGAAGCCCCCAGCCATGGATCTCCTTGGAACCATCACCCTTTTCCTGGTCATCTGTCTCTCCTGCCTCATTCTCCTCTCAACCTGGAGGCAAATGGAGAAACGGGGAAAAATGCCTCCGGGGCCCATCCCACTGCCTCTCATTGGTAACCTGCTGCAGGTGGACATCAGCAACATGCGCAAGTCGCTGATGAAGGTGCGTGAGCTTTTCATGGGATGTTCAGGGGCTCCCAAGCAGCCTGTCCTTGGCTGACTGTGCCCATTGACAACCCCCAATTGTTCTTAGCAGCTTTATTAAAACTTTGCAACAAGTTCAACCCAGAATACCTATTCTGGAGAGGTGAAAAGGTTGGTGTGTTCAGAGGGGCAGTAGGGGAAGATGGGCAGGCTATGCTGGGGGTGGGGAAGAACATGGGATGGATGTATGGATGGGAGGGAGGAGAAGGGAAGGGATGGGGATGTGGGAGTGGGGAAGGGAAGTTGTGGGGGTGGAGGTGGGAAAAGGGTGCTGTGCAAAAGTGGGGCTGGGAGCAGGGCCCGTACCTGCAAGTCCCTGATGCTCGGTCCCCCCATCCAATGGTGGCTCTGTGTCCATGGCAGATCAGCGAGCGCTATGGCCCCGTCTACACCATCCACCTGGGCCCCCGGCGGGTGGTGGTGCTGTGCGGATACCAGGCAGTGAAGGAGGCCCTGCTGGACCAGGCCGAGGAGTTCAGCGGGCGCGGGGAACAAGCCACCTTCGACTGGATCTTCCAGGGCTACGGTCAGTCATGTCTGCGGGAGGTGGATGGAGAAGGGGCAACGCCAGGCCAGGGGTGCAGCTGATGCAAATCTTTTGATGGATCCGCTCAGTTTTAACCTGCTCTGGCTAGGGACGTGGCCAAAAGCTTGGGACAGTGCGGAGCGGGTGGCTGGCTGGGCCATTTCCAGCAATTGCGAAAATGTTGGCTTTCTTTATGTGGCCACCGACCAAAGCTGGGAGCAGCAACCTGTTAGATACACAGAGACAAATCTAATGCTTAACTCTCTGGGGCTAGGTGAGGTGAAGGCTCAACTCAGTCCCCAATCCGTGGAGTGGGTGTAAATTCAAACAGGGGAGGCAGGGCCGGATTAACTGGCTTGGGGGCACTGGGCTGCCCCCGACTGTGCCCCCCTCTACTTAGACCCTCTGACTGCAGGGTCCCCCTGTTGCTGGGTGGGGGGCTGGGGCCAGAGGGAGCTCCTGTCCCAGCTCCACTCTGGTCAGTCTACCCAGGGCATGGGTGGGCAAGCTGGCGCATGGCGTGGGGGCCTCTGACGCAGGCCCCCAGGGCCATCGACCCTGAAGGCCACGCTAGAGCGGCAGCAAGCCATGCCCCCTGGATGGAGTGAACAGGGGCTGGCCCGCCCCACTTCACCCCTGGGGTTGGACTAGCCAGCCCAGGGGTGGGGTGAGCACACAGATCCTGGCCTCTGGCCCCAGGGCCCTGCCCCCCTGCCCAGTGCCGGCAGGGGAGGAGCGCTCTCAGCGCTCCGGCCCTGCCAGCGTTGAGGTGGGCAGGTGCTGGATTATCCGCAGGGGTTTTAGGGGCCTGATCCTGGGGCCCCCTTTTTAGCCGTGGCCCAGGGCTAAAGCCTCTAAGTGCCTGTGATAATCCAGCCCTTGGGTAGAAAAAAAAGTCATTTAAAAGTAGCTCTCTCCTCATATTTCGTTTGGCGTTTCACCCTTGTTTTCCTGCACACACACACACACACACCCATAGACACCCGCCCCCCCCCATTTTTCAGGCCACTATCAGTTTCTTAGTATTATAGGTTCGTACAGCACTGTAAGGAAAATGGAAGATTTTGTGACGGTGGAGCATTAGTGGGTGGTGGGGGCCCCCCAGACACATTTCTTCTCTGCTAAGCTCTGTAGTAAACAAAGTAATCAAATAATAGTTCTAGTATTAAGTAGTTTAAAGTTTTTGATAGTAGCAATTAGCACCCAGCAGCAGCAGTCTAGGTGACCAGGAGTAGGGCTTGATGACCCCTCCCTGTGAGTGATGGGCTATAACAATAGTTCACTCCCAGGCCCAAGCTGGACTTCGCCGCAGGATCTTGGGAAAAGAGGCCTCGGATAACACACTCCCCTGCTGAAGCCTGCGTTGCTTGGGGTTCCCGACTGCAGAAGGGGCATAAGCTGTTTATCTTGTATCTTTAATTCTGATTCCAGTAATCATACTGGTATGGGTGATAGGTGATCCACTAAATAGTTTGTTAGTTAATAAATTCACTTTATTCTGTCATTTTGTCTTGGTGTTTGTTGCTGCTGAATCCTTGAACCTTGTCCCCCTGGGGAGAGGAATATTACAAGCACCTAGTGCAATGGGGTCATGACCTCTAGCTATCATAAGAAGATAATTAATAAATCTCTTTCCAGCCAAGCACTGGGCAAAATCCACGTTGGAAATAGGTTTTCATCAGTGGCCCCCAGCTGCTGATTGCCTTGTGCTGCCATCTTCTTCCCTGAACCCTGGCCCCTGCATCACATTCTGGTGCCTTATACTCTTCCCTCCCTTCCCTCCCAGGAGTTGCCTTCAGCAACGGAGAGCGAGCAAAGCAGTTGCGCCGATTCTCCATCACCACCCTAAGGAATTTTGGGGTGGGGAAGAGAAGCATCGAGGAGCGGATCCTGGAAGAGACTCATTTCCTGCTGGAAGCCTTGAGGGGCACAAAAGGTTTGTCAGTGTCATATTCCACAGGCGCCAGGGTCATGTGAGTTGGGGGCTGCATCCTTCCAGCTGGCATGAACTGGCTGTAATGTCATTGGAATCAATGGGGACACAGACCCACAGCTGGGGTTAATCAGCCATAACTCCATTGTCTTCCACACCAATTCATTCAGCAGGGGGCTTATCTGTCAATCGCGAAGCATTTTACAAAGGAAGTTGGGGAGCAGTTGCCCATTTTGCAGGTAGGAAAACTGAGGCATAGCATGAGACCATGCCTGGACCAAGGCCATCCTGCAGGCCAGTGCTTAGGATATGAGCTGGACATTCAGGAGACCCCAGTTCAAATCCCTGCTGTAGCACTGTAGGGATTCATGGCCCGTGGCTCACGCTAAGACGGCAGCTCTAGGCACACCTGGACCACCTCGATGCATGATCACGGGCTGCCCCCCTGCAAACATGCTGGGCAGGAGGAAAGGGAAAAGTGTGATAGACAGACATTGAGTATATTGAGAGAGAGTAAAGGATTTATTCTTCTTCCTGTTCCAGCTCCCTTTTTCAGGCCTCAGCTAGAAATGTAATCAACAGAGCTTATTTTTTCATCCCTGTGTGAAAGACCTTGAGAGAACTTGTTATGCCCTTTCATCCCATTATGTTATGGTACAGGAATGCTTATCATGATTTTATGCAAGCTGTTTGTACTGCTTAATAAATATAGGAGGTAGCTAGCCCAGAGGCAGCTTTTGCTCCCCCATGACATGACGTCCTGTGTCTGTCATCCCTTCATAGCACAACCTCCCTCTTCTGCCTAAAAGCAGATGGATGGGAGGCAAAGTTTGGGTGGTGCTGTGATGTTATGGTGGTGGAAACCAGAAAGGGCAGAGCCATGAACAGAGTTGGTGGCTCACGGACAGTAGCCCGGTGTCCGCTTCTTGGCTTCATGGCAAAGTCCAGTTACAATCTAGGAGAGATGGTCCACGGCACAATCCTCTGGCTAAGAACTGCACCATCCAACACTGGTTGCCCCCCCAGGTTTGCCTTTTGACCCCACCTACTTCCTGAGCCGCACAGTGTCCAACGTCATCAGCTCCATTGTCTTCGGAGATCGGTTTGACTATGAGGACAAGGAGTTCCTCTCCCTGCTCTACATGATCACCGAGAGCTTCCGCTTCACTGCCACGGCCTGGGGACAGGTAGGCCGGGGAGACCATGTCCCACGGCCATCATGAGACGTGTTTGCCCTGGGCTGTGGGGATCTGGAGGGAGTGCTGATTAGCTGGAGGGAGCTGGGGAGTGAGGCGGAGAGGGTAACTTGGGACCTGCAGCAATGGGTGTGAAATCAAAGGATAAATGGAAGTGAGGGAGGCTGGAAAGATGGTGTGAATGGAGAGAGCTCACTACAGGGGTGTGCATGGGGATGGAGGGATGGCTGGACAGATCGGATCTCAAACCCGGCCCATGTTCTGTGGGCTCTTTGCTCTCCATTACCCTCCAGCTCTATGACATGTTCTCGGGCACCATGCGCTACCTGCCTGGCCCCCAGCAGAAAGCTTTCAAGCAGCTGGCGGGGCTGGAACAGTTCATTAAGAGGAAGGTGAAGGTGAACCAGGAGACCCTCGACTCCAATGCCCCTCGCGATTTCATCGACAGCTTCCTGATCAAAATGCAGCAGGTACCGGTGGGCGTGTGTGGAAGCAATAGCAGGCTCTGTGTAGACAGCATCAGGCCAAAAAAACCAAACTACCTCACTGTAACCAGTTCAATTTGTAACGGGCAGTTTAGGCCTCCACCCTTCCAGGGCAGAGAAGTTGAACCCCTTAGATAGCAAGGAGCCACAGGCTTTGGCAAAGGCGCTGGGGTGGAACTCGGGATGTCGGGGCTCTGCCACTGACCCACTGTGTGGCCCTAGTCCTATTACAGCATTGCTCAGTGCCTCAGTTTCCCCCGCTGTACAGTTTTAATGGACAGCCACTCTCTCAGACTGTAAGCTGCTTGGAGCCTGCAGTGTCTCACCCTCTACCATCCACCCAGAGGGGATCGTGGCTCATCGCTCAGCACAAATGGGTGTTGGTCCTGGCTGGCTTCGATGCAATGGGCTGAAGGTCGGATTCTGATCTCAATTGCACCTGCAGCGTTCTCTCAACCTGACTCCTTCCCCCACCCCACTTGTTCTTTTAAAGGAAAAAGAAAATCCTTCCTCGGAGTTTTCCCTGAAGAACATTGTAATGACCACGCTCAACATCTTCTTTGCTGGGACGGAGACAGTCAGCACCACCCTGCGCTACGGCTTCCTCATCCTGCTGAAGTACCCAGAGATAGAAGGTAACGGGAAAGGGGGGACAGAGGAAACACTAAGGGTCAGATCCTGAGCTGGTGGGAATCAGCCTGGCTCTGCTGTGTTCAGCGGAGATTCCCCATTTACACTACCTGCGGATGGGGCAGATTCACACCCCATCAGTGAGTTTGAATGGGAACGGGATCCTGTTTGTTTCCCTCCAAAGTGATTTGAAGGCAGCTGGCATTTTGGGAATGCCAGGTTAGCCAGTTTCATGCTGCTATTTCAGATTCTCAGGGCTGGATTCAGATCTCAGCACCCCCAGGGTTAATCCAGAGTCACCCCATATCTGCAATGGGGGCAGGGCCATTTTCTGATCTCAGTTCTCCTAGGCCAGTGGTGGCGAACCTATGGCACGCGTGCCAGAGGTGGCACTCGGCGCCCTCTCTGGTGGCACGCATGCCCAGGGGCGGACCTGTAATGATGCGAGGTCTCCTGCTGAGACCCGAACCAGCTGGGGGATCCGGTGGCTGCAGAAGCTCCACCGGAACTTCTGCCGCCACCCGAACCCCTGGACTGAGCTGGGGGGCCGGCTCCGCTTCAAGCCGGTCCCCCAGCTCAGTTCCCAGGCTTCGGGTGTCAGCTGAGACCCGAACCAGCTGGGGGATCGGGTGGCGGGGCTCGAAGCGGAGCCTGCCACCCAGCTCAATCCAGGGGTTCGGGTGGCGCAGAGGCGTCGTTGTCGTCGGGCTGGCAGGGCTCCGGCCCCGGGTAGAAAAGCCTGAGCCCCGAATCTATTCCGGGGCCCAGGAACCCAGAAAACTACGGCGGAACGCAGGTTCCGCTCTGCCCTGCCCTGCAGGCAGGCTGCTGCTCAGCTGGGAGCAGCGGCAGCCAGCCGGGCTGGGGAGTTTTCAAATCTCCCGCCCTGAGCATGCTCCGAAAGAGCAAGTTCAGGGCGGGAGCAACCTCCTGGCCAGCCCAACGCCGGACGCCCCTACAGCTCTCTGGGCACGTAAGCTTGGGGGCCGGGCGGGTGAGTGCTGGGGAGCTGGGACCGGGAAGGCTGGGCAGTCTGGGGAGCTGACGGGGGACGGGCAAGCCGGGAAACCGATAGGAAACTGGGGGGTTGGAGAACGGGGGCTGGGGAGCCGATGGGAAACTGGGGGGCCAGGGAACGGGGACCGGGTGGGCTGGGAAGCTAATGGGGAACTGGGGGGGGTCGGGGAACGGGAGCCGATGGTGACCGGGAGGGTCGAGGCATTGCGGCCAGCGAGCTGGGGGCAGGGAGCTGCTGGGCAACGGAGATCGGGGGGCCTGGAGAGTGCCCGGGCCAGAGGGACTCGGGTTCGGGGTTTCTAAAGGGGACTGGGGGTGTGGGGTGGGTTCCCCTGGGCGGCACGGCCAGCTCGCCTCCTGTCTGGTCCCAGCATGCAGATGGGAGCCACTCTATGGCTGCTCGCCTCCCCTCCAAAGTATGAGCCAAGGATAGACAAATTATCAACATGCATACAACAGCAAAAATCACATTAATTGTTCAAAAGCATTCTAAATGCAAACTTTTGCCTTTCAATAAAAAGTTGTTTGTATCATTGAAAGCTCCGGTATTGTGTTTTTCTTTTAAGACAAAAGATGTTAATGTATAAGTTGTTTTTTCTAAACTAAAACCTCAGTATTGGCACTTTGCGAGAAACCAGTGGGTTTTGGGTTGCAGTTTGGGCACTCGGTCTCTAAAAGGTTTGCCATCACTGTCCTAGGCCAATTCCAATTCACTGAGGGCCCTGTAGTGCTAGGGGGCGCTGTTTCAGGATCTGGATTAGGCAGTGAGAACGGCTATGTCTACACTTGTTAATTTAAGTTGATTTAGCTAAGTCGACTTAGCATGTCCACACTTAAATTTTAAGTCGACTTAGAGGGGACCCCACAAAATTGACCTAGAGCGTCCACACTGGATGCTTAGGTTGACTTGTAGGGGCTAAGTGGACCTGGGACAGGTCCACAGTGGCAGGGGGGCACCCCTTGCCAAGTGCCAGGGGGCTCAGTCTTTGCCCCATTGTACCTTGGTACAATGGGGCAAAGGGGGACAGGGACCCTGGCAGGGCATAGGGGCAGGGTGAGCAGGGCTCTGCCCTGCCCTTTGGGGGGCACACCAGGCTGTGGCTGTGCCAGCCACCCTGGCAGGGAGGGCAGTGGGGAAGCCCTGGAGGCCTCTAAGTTGACTTAAAGTCGACTTAGAGCTACTCCACGTCTACACTGACTTAAGACGACTTTCTAAAGTCGACTTAAGTAGCAAGTCAACTTAAAACTAGGTTTTATAAAGTCAACTTAATTTTTCCTTAAGTTGACTTAAGCAGCTGCTTAAGTCGATTTAAGGAAAGTGTAGTGTAGACGCAGAGTAAATTAAATCGACTTAAGCAAGCTTAAGTCGACTTAATTCACAAGTGTAGACGCACCCAACATGACCACAAGTGATAGATAGAA
The DNA here is from genome assembly GCA_007922175.1 of Pelusios castaneus. Taxonomy (NCBI): domain Eukaryota; kingdom Metazoa; phylum Chordata; order Testudines; family Pelomedusidae; genus Pelusios; species Pelusios castaneus. The sequence goes on from ML686068.1 coordinate 7,778, forward strand.
TAAAAGATTACTTTATTATAAGGGTATAATGCTTACGTCCTTTCTGCTACAGGGGACCCCGGTACAGTAGCGGACGGGCTCTTGGGCGTCTGCTTTCGAGGCACTGGCTGCAGCTTCTCAGTCCACCGGTGAAGTCCACCATGCATTGGACTTCCCCATAATTATATAGGGTTAATTGGGGGTGGAGGGTTACTAGTAACTATAGGCTACACATATGCAAGCACGTAGGCTCTGCTGACACTGTATAGTATACCATGCGGAGGTCACAAAATAGACATGCCTGTAAACAAGTAAATGCGCATGTCTTCAGGTGATCAGTGCACAAGCAAGGCAGTAAACGGGTGAACTGAGCATGCTTGCAGGCACTGCGTTCAAGGACAGGGCACTCTTCGGTCAGAGTGGAGGGGTGCCACTCTCTATACCGTACAATGGTCTTTCGCAGTTTCCCTTACAGCCCCCCTTTGAGCTCTGCTGATGTCTCTGCAGCAAAGATCCACGAGGAGATCGACCGGGTGATTGGGCGGAACCGCGCCCCAAACATGGAGGACCGGAGCCGGATGCCCTACACCGACGCTGTCATCCATGAGTTCCAGAGGTTCTGCGACATCATCCCTATGGGACTGGCGCGCCGGGTGATGCAGGACACACAATTCCGGGGATACACTATTCCCAAGGTACAGCTCCTGGCACGTCTATCTCCCTGTGTATCTCCCACCCCAACACTATGGCCTGTAGTTGTGTTGTACGTGTTATTCAGAGAATGATGAGACAGCATAGATGTAGCTCCATACTGAATCTTTATTGAAGAGGAACTGAAACCAGACAAGCAAGTTTTCCTAACACTAAAACAACCCCCCCATCTATCACCATGGCAGTCCCAATGACCTAAGGTAACCAGAACACCACAGGCAGGGCATTGCCATGGTGTCTGCTTGCTGCCAGGAAGCAGTGTGATGCAGCTGGCAGAGTGGTGGCTTGAGCTCAGGGCTCTGGGGTTCTGGGAAGTCGTGTGGTCTAGTGTACAGGGCGCTGGGGTGTGTGCGACCTGGTGTCTCTTCCCAGCTCTAGGCGAGTCCCTTTCCCCCACTCTTTGTCTGGGTCCAATTCTGCCACTGACTCAATGTGTGACTTTGGACATAGCTCTGTGCCTCAGTTTCCCCCATCTTTCTACTACAGTTCATGAGCCTGCCTTTCTCTATTTAGCCTGGAGTCTCTTTGGGGCAGGTATATAATCTCTCAATCTGCCTGGGCAGTGCCTGGCACAACGGGGGCCTGATCTCAGTGGGAGGGTCCTGTAGTCTATCTCATAATAGTATCTGTAGATGAGGATAAATATTCTTAATCTGCCAAGAGGTACACGCTGTACAGTGTCTGGGCCAAAGTTCCATCTGGTGTTACTCAGCGTAACCCATCAGCAGGGGACCGCGTATGTCTTGCATTATTATTTACTGTATGCATTCCCAGAGTGTGTAGGAGCATCAGTCATGGACTAAGACCCCATTGTGCATGGTGCTGTACAAACACAGAACAAAAATAAGCTGTCCCATACAGCGAAGAGTCTAAGTATTAGACACCAGCTGCATGCAGAGGCAGCAGGGTTTAGTTGTTAGAATTAGGACTACTGGGTGTTCCTAGCTCGGGAAGAGCAGAGTACAGTAGATAGAGCAGACGGTGTTGGGGACATAAGACACAAACCTTGGATTCAGGCCTCTCCAGGCCACTTGAATTTTGATATTTGCTTGTAAATACCTCCCATGGTTAGAAATGACACACAACTGTGTCCACCAAAGGGCCAGAATATCCTTGCTGTAGATTATCCAAGTTTAATCACTGCCTTATCGCCTTCTCTTCCTGCAGGGGACTGAGGTGTTCCCAATGCTGGGATCTGTGCACTATGACCCCACACAATTCAGCAGTCCCGAAACCTTTGACCCTAGACATTTCTTGGACAGCAACGGCCAGTTTAAGAAGAGCGACGCCTTTGTGCCCTTCTCCCTAGGTATGAACCCGCCAACAGAGCTCAGCTCAGGGCGTCCCAGGCAGCAAGATCTAGTCCTGTCCCATCTGTCTGGCTGCTGGAGCTCATCCTGCTGAGCTGAATTTGCATATAGAGATTATCACGCTAGATCCTCAACTGGAGTAAATCAGCATAACTCCTCAGGAGCCAATGGGGCGAGATCCCCATCGCTCCATTGGGCTCAGTGCATCTGTTCACACACACTCAGGGCTAGGTGCGCACTGAAGCACCTTGCTGTATTGCAAAGTCGTTGGGGCAGGGACCATCTCTCCCCATGGAGCTTATGGCACAATCGGGCCTGGTCTCGGGCGGGGCCTATCACACATCCGGAGTAATTATCATTGTCAGCTCTGTGCCATCGAATGGGAGCAGGTTGGTTTCTTTGCTTGTCTCGGAAAGTATTGGCTTGATGGTTCTCTCCCACACTAGTGAATACGAGCATCCCTCTGGTGCCATATGTCGAATTCCTGCCCAAGGCAGGCAGATGGGTGACATTACCTCTGCATGGGTGAGCCCGTTGCTGGAATGCTGAGTCCAATTCTGGTGTCCACGCTTCCAAAAGGGTGTCGGAAATTGGAAAGGGTTCAGAGAAGAGCAACAGGCTGTATCCGAGGTCTGGAAAACTAGCCTTACAGAACGAGACTCAAGGAGCTCAATGAAGAGATGGTTAAGAGGTGACTTGAGCCCAATCTATAAGGACCTAGCTGGGGGAGACCTAGTTTCTGACAGCAGAGGGCTCCTTGATCTAGCAAAGCCTGGAAGCTGAAGCTTGATAGATGCAAACTAGAAACCAAGTGGCAACATTTAATGTTGAAGGGAATTAGCCATTGAAACAGCTTCCCAAGGGACGTGATGTGCTCTTTGTCTCTTGGGCTATGTCTACACTTGAAACGTTAGATCGACTTTATGAAGTCGACTTAATAAGGTCGACTTTAAGTCGACTTAACTTTTCAAGTGTAGACGTGGTCCCTTTTTGACCTTAGTAAGTTGACTTAACAGAAGTGGACTTAACTTTTCAAGTGTAGACATGGTCCCTTTTTGACCTTATTAAGTGGACTTAACATTTTAAGTCGACTTAATAAGCTCCACCAAGGCGCTAATCCCCATCTCCACTAGTTTAAATTGATTTAATAAAGTCGACTTAAGCGCTAGTTCGAATTAAAACTAGGTGTTATTAATTCGAACTAACTTTTCCTTAACTCGATTTAAGGAGCAGCTTAAGTCGACTTACGGAAAGCCCAGTGTAGACATGGAGTATTTTAAGTTGACTTAAGCCTCCTTAAATCGACTTAATTTGTAAGTGTAGATGCATCCTTGGACTCAGATCAAAATGGATCTTTTTAGAAAAGAGGCTAAGAGACCAACCTTTGGAGAGGAAGGGCTTTAATGAAACACAGACTATTGGGCTCCATAGTGGGAGTAAAGGAATGAAATTTTCTGGCATGTGCTATGCAGAGATCAGACTAGATGGTCATAGTGGTCCGTTCAGTCCCTGATATCCCCATCCCGAGGATATAATTTCTCTGTCTTCCTTGGTCCTTGCGTCCATCCCAGGACAGTGTCATTAAACAGAGCAGGAGGGAGTTTTCTCTCCTGTTATTTGCCCAGCTGCCATGCTCAAAGCTTTAACAAGGTCAGTTTCATCTGTAGCTCAAAGACCCATCTCATTAGCCTGTTCTAGTGTAACAATATAATTCAAATTTTCAGTTGAGCTGTACCCAATTTTCCCAACAATTGCCACTGCCAGAGAACTGGTTCCTGATTGGGGCAAAGTTTGGACAAAGGCTGGGACACCCCTCCCAGATTCTCAGCTGCCCCGTGAATACAACGCTGGCCATAATACTATGCCTTCTTTGTCTTCTGTCCTAGGGAAAAGATATTGTTTTGGGGAGATGCTAGCTGTCATGGAACACTTCCTCTTCCTCACCAGCATCCTTCAGAACTTCAGCTTCCGCTCTCCTGTGGACCCCAAAGACATTGACATCTCCCCGAAGCTGGTTGGGTTTGCTGCCCTTCCCCACAGCTACGAGATCTGCCTCATCCCACGCTAACAGCCCCTTTGAAACTGATGAGACTTCTTGGGGTGACTTTGGGGAGTGAGAAACACAAAAGAATCAGCCTTTTCTTGGGTGGGGACCTGGGCCTATCAGAAAGCGGAGTGAACAGGAAGCATCATGTGGGGGAATCTGGCTATGTAAATTTGGCACATCAGGGTAGGTAATAACTTCAGTTTCTCTGATGCATGAGGGAATCAGAGTTCCCCTGACAGCTTTACGTTGTGGCCCCTGTCCATAGCCCTGCATGCTCCAAGAACCTTTGTACTGATGGCCAGTGTCTTGTTAGCCTGGCTCGTCCATGAGCCAGAGCACCAGAGCACTTTGCGATCATGGTGAATAACTGCTTATTGATTGTTCTAGGAAACTCATATAGTAACTTTTAACCCAGCGCCCTGCTCTATTGATTGAATAAGCAGTGTAGCAACTGCGGCAGACAGGAGATATGAGCAGGGAAAGCGATGAATAAACTGCCCGTGCCTGACTGCAGCGAGAAATGTGTGAAATGCAGTGGCATGTTTGGAAACGTTCCAAAAACGAGCATTTGCTCACATGATCGCTAACGAGAACTGAAGCCTGGGATATAAGCGTGCTAGGCAGCAGGCAGGTTATATGAACCGGGTGGTTCTCATCTCCCTGTCATGGCTGCAGGGCCCCAGTTCCGGTTTCTGCACCTTTCTGAGATGTGCTGTTCAGTTACTCATTTGCTAATATCAACGGGTGCGTCTACACTTGTAAATTAAGTCGACCTAAGCTTGCTTAAGTCGACTTAATTTACTCTGCATCTACCCTACACTTTCCTTAAGTCGACTTAAGCAAGCTGCTTAAGTCGACTTAAGGAAAATTAAGTTTACTTTGTTAAACCTTGTTTAAAGTCACCTTTAGGTTTAAGTCGACTTTCTAAAGTCGGCTTAGCCAGTGTGGACACAGAGTAGCCCTAAGTCGACCCTAAGTCGACTTAGGGCTCTCCAGGACTCCCCCACTGCCCTCCCTGCCGGGGGAGGGTGGCACAGGGGGAACCTGCCATGCCCACCCGGCCCCTATGCCCTGCCAGGGTCCAATTCCCTCTTTGCCCCATTGTCCCCAGGTACAATGGGGCAAAGGCTGAGCTCCCTGACACTTGGCAAGGGGTGCCTGCCACCGTGGACCAGTTCCAGGTGCACCTAGCCCCTAGAAGTCGACCTAGGCATCCAGTGTGGACGCTCTAGGTTGCCTTTGTAAGTCCGCCCCTAAGTCGACTTAAAATTTAGGTGTGGACATGCTAAGTCGACTTAGCTAAAGTCGACCTAAATTAACAAGTGTGGACATAGCCATTGGGAGCTGGCTTCACTAAGGTCTGTGCCACCAATAAACTGGAGTTGGTCAAACCTTGCTAATTATGCAAAGCATTGATTGGTAATTATGAGACAGCTTGGCTAAGAAGCTCTCCCCAGAGCAGGTTGGCAGGGAACGGTGGAGGTTTGATGCCCTGCCCTGCTCTGTGCAGTCAACCAGGAAGCTCAACTGCTGACATAGACCAGCAGTAAATTGTTACTGCTCTGGACCAAGGTGAGGAAAAGTCGCTCAGCAAGATGCCCCCATTGCCCCCTAATGCATACCCTGCACCGTCCCTAGACTAGCATCACGTATTGCCAAAGCTTCTGCTTAAATTCCCCACCTAGAAATGGTGGCAGCATCGTCAAGTGGCTCAAGCACTGTCTTGTGAGTCCAGAGATCTGGGTTTTAATCCTGATTCTGCTACCGACTCACTGGCCTTGTGCACGTCCCTTTCTGTTTAGACCGGGAGTTCTTTGAGGCAGTTTCTCACCCTGTGGCTCTGCAGTGCCCAGCCTGAGGGGGACCTGATGTCAGGCAGTGCTGGGTTCAGTTACACTATGGGTGACAAGAAGCCATGGCTTATGAAAAACAAAATCCATCATTGGAACCAATTCAGTTTTGCAAAGCTGAAATGTTGCAGCTTGCACCTTATCTTTTGTTCCTTTCACACAGAGAAAAATTACCTCTTTTGGCCCCAAATTTTACTTTTCCTAAAGCAAGTTTCTTGGACGGGAAACCTGCCTTTGTTATTTGTATTGCAATAGTTCTCAGCAGCCCCACTTGGGCGAACGATCCCGTCATGCTATGAACAGATGCTTCTTCCTTTGACGAATGACTCGGGAACTGTGTACATTTTCACCAAGATAGGCACTAGATGTTTTCGAGAACAGGTTGGACAAACACTTGCCAGGTAGGGGTGTAGCCAGCCCTAGTTTTCTGGCCAAGCCCTTGAGTCTCCAGGGTGGGCCCAGCAAGTTCTGCTTACAGTCAAGTGACCGGAAGCTTCCTGATGATGCTCCAGTTGCCTAGCAATTAGAGCACCAGGAGGAAGGAGGACAGGGGAGAGGCAACCCGGCCCCTGTTGTGCAAAGGCTGCAACAGCTGCCCAGGGCCGGAGCTGCAGGCGTAGAGTAACCCACCCCACCCGATTGTCCACAGAGCCATCTGCTGCTGGTGGTCCATGGTCATGGGGGTGAAGCTCACACCACTGCTGGACGCTGCTGCGGGTGGGGGTGGGCAGTCCTACTGGCCAAGTGGGTGGGCCCATGCCCACCTGGGTCCACCTGTAGCTACGCCTCTGCTGCCAGGGTTGGTCTAGGTTCACATGGTCCTACGTCTGCGCAGGGACTGGACTTTAAGGTCAGAAGGGGCCAGTATGATCATCTAGCCTGACCACCTGCAAAATGCAGGCCTCAAGACCTCACCCACCCACTCCAGCAATAGGCCACCAACCTATGACTGAGTTATTTACCTCCTTAAATCATGATGTAAGGACTTTAAGATACAGAGAATTCACCGGTAGGTGAGCCATGCCCTGTGCTACAGAGGAAAGCGAAAAACCCTCAGAGCTCAGGCCAATCAGCCCTGGGGGAAAATTCCTTCCCGACCCCAAATATGGTGATCAGATGACTCCTGAGGTCCCTTCCAGTCTTTCATTCCCATGCTTCTAGGTGGATGTGACTGTATGTGTAGAGCAGGGCTGGTTGGACTGGAAAGTTCTTAAGAGGGTTAGAAGCAGACAGAGCATGGCAGGAACAGGTATCAGGTGGACTTGTCTTGGCTGAATTTGAGGATCTCAAAGACATCTGGGGATGTTATAAATGTTAGCCAAGATGGTCTGGGGCACGAGTGCAGGGTCCAGGAGTCCCAGAAACTTCAGCTGCTAGAGGCTGGGACTGGAAAATCACTTGAAATTGCCCTGTTCCCTCCATGCCTCTGGAGCAGTGGACAGTGGCTACTGCTGGAAGACAAGATAATGCGCTAGATGGACCATCAGTCTGAGCCAGTCTGGCCATTATTATGATGGACAAAGGTAAGTCAATTTGGAGAGGTGGGTGGCTAAAGATGAATGAAGAGATAGAGCTACATTTCTGCTTGCGACGAACAATTGTGATTCTCCATTGACTGGCCCCTTTAGTGGCCACTTTCACCAATGGAAAGGGGAAAGCAACATACTGCAGAAGAGTCAGATTTTGCCTTCACTTGGTCCCGCGTGTGTGCAATGACTAGTGCTGAGTGAATAATTGATTTCTCATTTCTGATGCCAAACCCCAAAATCAGTCAGTTTCAATCTGAAACTGAATTTTATTTTCCATTTTTTTCCCAAAATGAAAAACCATTTTTTAAAAAAAAGTTTAGAGCCAATAAAGCATCCAAAATGGACCCCCCAAAAAAATTAAATGAAAATGGGGATGGAAGGTGGTGGTTTCATTTACTTTTTCAAGTTGATTTTGGATCCAAAATGAAAGTTTTCCAGGTTTTCACTTTGCTTGCTTTCAGGCGGCTTTTGCCCTTTTGGTTTGTTGACTTTCTTTATATAAATATACTCAATTTCCAAAATGAAAAGTCAAAACATTTAGTTTTGAAAGGATCAACAATGGTTTTGAGGAGGGGGGAAAATCCTTTTTTGCCCCCACACCAAACTGTTAAAATTGAACCAAGTTCATGGACAGTTTTGGTTCCTTGAACGCTGCATTTTTTGGCAAATTCACAGAGAAAATTTTGCTCACCTCTACAGATGACTCCAGGCCCAAAGCAGAATCAACACCAGAAGGCGCCACATGAAGCTAGCCAGCTTCTTTGGTATTTTTTTTAACACAACTGTGCATTCATAAGTGAAGAATGCCCAGTGAACTGTATCTCAGGCTATGTACACACGATAAACTTGTCCCGCAATAAGTTATTGCGGGACAAGGAAACACTATAAATATAGCGCTTTTATGTGTACATACATGCTTCTTCTATCGCAAAGGAGCATTCACCCGTGTGAATGCTCCTTTGCGATAGAAGTGCAGTGCATGGTGAGCACCTGTCCCACCATGCACTGCCCACAGCCAGCCCCCTAGTCCAGCTGCAGGGCTTCCAGTGATGGCGGGGGCTGCATTGCCAGCCCCCGCTGTCACCTGAAGCCCCGAGGCTGAGCTGGGGGCTGGCTCGAACCGTGAGGGTTCGAACCAGCCCCCTAGCTCCGCCCTGGGGCTTCGAGTGGTGGCAGGGGCAAGCGCCGCCACCCAAAGCCCCAGGGCTGAGCTAGGGGGCTTCAGGGCTTCAGGTGGCGGTGGGAGCCGCAGACCCTGCCGCCATCCGAACCCCTAGACTGAGCTAGGGGGCTGGCCGGAACAGCCAGTTTGGGCCAGCCCCCTAGCTCAGTCCAGGGGAGCCGCCAAACCTGGCAGCTCCCATAATAGTCAATTTCACTGCTCAGCCAGAGCAGTGAAATTGACATATTTGACAGCTCCAATGTCCCAGAGTGCCCTCGATTGGCACTCTGGGACATTTCCGGAGGCTGTCTACCATGCAAAAAGCGTACACACGAGCATTACTGCGGAACAGCTGTTCCGCAGTAATGCTTACCACTCTCGTTTGAGTGGTTTTACTGTTGCGCAGCAAGAGGGTGTTGCTGTCTGACTAGACACAGCAAGGAGCATGATGGCCATGTTAAAGCTGGGGAAACTGAGGAAGCAGGCAGTGATTTGCCCACAACAACACAACAGGTCACAGGCAGAGCTGAGAAAAGAATCCAGGAGTCCTGGTTCCAAGCCCCTCTCTGTAGATACTTAACCTAGAACCTAGTAATCCCGATGCCCATCACCTGATCTAACCACTAGAACACGCTCCCTCTAGTAGTTAGAACCCAGGAGTCCTGGCTGTCAGCTTCCCTCCTCCTTGCTCTGACACACTAGATTCTGCTGCCCTCCCAATGCCAGGAAGAGAAGCCAGGAATGCTGGCTCCCTCCCAGCCCCCCGTCCAAACCCCTAAACCAGGGATTGTCAACCTTTTAAGGGTCACGACACAGCTGGGAGCCTTCCTAGCTGTGTACGACACACCAAACACCCCATGTCTTAGCCCCACCTCCACAGCCCCACATCTGCCTCCCACCCTTGAACAGCCCTGCATCCTAGCCCTACAGCCCATGTCTCCTTCCCCCAGCCTGACCCTGCATCTCTCCCCTTCCCCCCAGCCTGACCCTGCATCTCTCCCCTTCCCCCCAGCCCTACCCCGTGTCTCTCCCCTTCCCCCCAGCCCAACCCGACATCTCTTCCCTTCTCCCCAGTCCAACACCGCATCTTTTCCCCCCAGCCTGACCCCATGTCTCTTCTCCCCAGCCCAACCCCGTGTCTCTCCCCTTCTCCAGCCCGACCCTGGGTTAACAGAAGTAGGCTGCACCTGTCACAGCCCATATATCGCTGCAGCAGCTCAGTGGGGAAGGGGCAGGCTTAGCTCAGGACACACTCACCACTATGCCATGATACACTTTTGTGTCGCAACACGGTGGTTGAGAACCGCTTCCCTAAACTACACTCCCCTCCCAGAGCCGGCAACATCCAGGTCAGGCTGGGACCGCTGGAGCACAGTGTACAGAAGACTACAGCTGAAATGTAAACAGAGCATGTGTGACGGGATGCACATCTGTGCAGACCTTGGGCGTGACCTGTATAATATTTCTGTTCAGTTTTGCAGTGTAATTGTGTTATTTGATGACAATTACGCTATACCAGGTTCCTCTGTGAATGCTCAGAACATGTGCCACGTGATTACCAGGGTGCCATGTTCCCTGCTGCGACATGTATGTATAGATGTGAAGCATGTTACAGGGTTCAGACTCTCAAGGCTGTCTCTAGCACAATGGCTGAAGATTTACACATCAAAGGGAATGCTAATGCCCTCCCCTGCTCAGGTAGGAGTGAAGAGAATCTCACAACAGGACAGTGAGGGGGAGGGGCTGTCAGCAGTTTGTTAAAACAAAGACAGAGACTGTGAAGGTGGAGAAGCTGCAGGCTTTCAGCCTGAGAAGACACCATCTTGCAACCAACTTCAAGCAAGATCGGGGCCCTGCCTGGGAACAGGCAGAGAATGGCTGTAAAACATCGAACAGCCGAACACCATGCACATAATCTTGGACTCCGAGGTCAGTTTAGGTGAAGATGTTAGAGTAGTATGCGGTTTATACCTTTTATTTGGTAGTGGTCACTCCTGACTCATTTATAGTGTGTTTCTGCCTTGATTGGCCATGTTCTCACTTGAAATCAGACTCTGATCAATAAACTAGTAGTTGTTTTACCTAAAGCTGTGTGGTCTTTAGAGGGTGTGGATGTGGGAGGCTGGGCACAATCCACTTCTTTGTTAAGTAGACGGACTTGAGACTAAGGTGATTGGGAGTGGGTCCCAATCCCTGTAAGGCAGTGGCTCCCAATGTAATGTCTGGGGCTGGGTGTGCTTGCTTGGGGACCAACGCCTGTGTGGCTAGTGGATTTACACCCACTGCCTGGGACCAATTACACGCTGGTGGCTGGTGTGGACTGACTCAGGAGTGAGCGGTCACCCAGCAGAGCGGGGTAAATTGGGGTTCAGGAGTGGGGTTCAAGCGGTCATAGCAGCACACCAGACTGGATTTGGGGAGCAGCCTGTCACAGCATGGTTGGGGAGAAGGCAGAAAAGCCCTCCAGAGGCGAGTCTGAACTGGACCCTCCGAACAAGCCAAGGCTAAATCCCAGGGTGGCTGCAAGGATCCCATCTCCATCAGCGCCGAAGGAGGCAGATCTGGTAGCGCGGTGGCAGCTTCCCTAAATTGGTCACATCAGCGACCAGGCTGAGCTGCGAGGGGTTGACGGGTGAGTGCAGGACGAAGTGCTGCAGGATGGTGGTGAAGAAAAGGAAAAGCTCCATGCGGGCCAGGCCCTCGCCCAGGCAAACCCGCTTCCCTAAGCAAGAAGAGATCATTGATGGACAGGGCTGAGCAATCACCATATGATATAAGCAGCTGGAGCTGCTGCCAACTCAGCTCCTGTGTTTCCTGTAATCCCCGCCTGCCTGGGCTAGAGCCAATTTCCCTGGGGACAGTGTGGAGGCAGACAAAAGCTGCCCAGAGCCCACAGTCCTCCAGTGCTATCTGCCTGGATGTATGCCACAGGACAGGCGAGTTCACCCACCGTTTGCTGGAGCAGAATCAGAGCAGCTCTGCTCACCACAGCTTTAAACCACCTGATCTGCCCCCTCTAGGATCCTAGCAACACACATGGGTAAGCATATGGCTAGACTAACCTGGGGGTTCAGACCCAGGTGCCCATCAGCTGGAAACCCTCTGCACTGAGGACAGACTCTGTGGAGGGGCCCTGTCCTCAGCTGGTATAGATGGGATGGGGTGCATGGAGGCCATTACACTGGCAACCAGCGAGTCTTTATTCCAGACAGTCACAGAATTCATTAAGGCTAACGGCTGGGCTGAGTGCTAGGAACAAACACTCCCCTTTTCTGGCAGCTAGAAACAATAGAGACCCCCCAAAGTGCACAGCAGGTCAGAGTTCACCTTTCAGCCCTCCCCCATTGTCTACAGAGACTGGAACAGCTGTTGCAGAATGGCTTCTCCCCATGGTAACCCTTTGACTTGGTTTCCCTGTGTGGACAAGCACTGAAAGGTTCTGCTCTCTGGAGGGTGATGTGTATGTGGGTGTGCGTGCGTGCGTGCACATGTGCACGTGCGTGTGCTTTGGAGGAAAAGGCCAGCGACAGCTTCTTGGGCACAGAGCCTGTGGGAGGGGCAGACTAAGGAACTTCTGAGCAAGGAAATTGCCTCTGGCTGTCTGTTTGGTGGGCATTCTCTATGAATAAACAAGATGACACTGAGGACAGACTTGACTCATAACCATTGATTTCTCCTCCTCATGGAAACCAGCCAGTGACTGGTTAAACCAAAGGGGTAGCCGAAGACACCCCAAGAGCTGCCTGTGTCCAGCTGAGCAAAATGAAGGGTGCAGTCTGGGATCTGATTGCTGTGTATAAATATAGCAGGGGGTTACGCCCCTGGCAGGGAAAGGCCAAGAACAAATGGGGATGAACTGGTCAGGAATCAACAGAGGCTGGACATGAGAAGAAAGTGAGAAGGGAACCTTCTGGTTCCCCTGTGTTTCCAGAGGACTCTGGGGGGCTACCTTAGGAAAAAAGCTGCCCGAAGATAGAGCAAAAATTGTGCAAGATGGATCTAGACTTCTCACAAACCCCTAAATAACAATGCATGTGAACGGGGATTCCTGCTTCTTAGCTAGCCCCCACCACTTCCTATAGCTTCCCCCATCACTGTTGGCTCTGGGCTTCCTGAGCATTAAGGGGATGGAAAGCACTAGACACATTTTACAGATGGGCAAGTGGAGGGGCCAGAGACTGAGCCCAGCGCACCTTGACAATGGACATAGAAAAGTACACACCTGCAGAAAAGGGCATGAAAGCGTTCTGCTTCTGAAAGCAACCATTGGCATCCAGGAACCTCTCGGGGGTGAAATCCTCGGGGTTTCTATGTTCTTCTGGGTCAAAATGCACAGTGCTCAGCAGGGGATAGACGTACATTCCCTGGGAAAGCACCAGGAAAACAGAATTAGCCGCTGGTGCTGAGGTAACCATATGGTCTTAGTCGAAATAAAAAGACAAATCAATGCAGCCATCTTCAGCCGCCTAGGCAGAGAGTCAGATCCAGATCTCAGCTTCCCCCATGTAAATCCAGAATCACCCAGTGAGTGCAATGTTCTCCAGGTCTGATCACAGTGCCCCTGGGGATAATCCAGAGTCCTCATTAATTGCACACCCACACACCTACCCACCCCACCCAGGGTCAATCCAGAGTCCCCACCAATCCCCTCAGAGCATTAGGTGTGCCCAGCAGCTCATGGGAATCACACTGTGGGGAGTCAGAGTTATGAGGAATCTCCCAGGCCACCTCACCTTGGGGATGAGGTATCCCCGGAACCAGGTTTCTCTGGTCACCATGTGTGGGAGGCTCATGGGCAGGATATCACTGAACCGTTGGATCTCATGCAGCGTAGCATCCGTATACGGCATCTTGTGCCTGTCCTCCATGGCTGGAATTTGCTCCCTCCCAATCACTGCATCAATTTCCTCATGGATTTTAGCTTGAACGGGCGGGAAACAGGGGAATTAACAGTCTCCATCTCAGGCACAGCAGGGGTAAAAACTCAGTCACTGGTGCACTTCACGCTGTGCCGTTACCGGGCCATAACACAGGCTCAGATACAGCTGGGCTTTCTCTTGGGTTTATCCCAGTGGGGAATGGGAAAAGTTGGGAAAACCTGGCTATTGTTGCAGGCTGGGGTAAATGTTTCCTGCTGTTTTTAGGGCCACAGCTCCCCTTACCTTGCACCTGTGGGTATTTGAGCAGGATTAGGAAGGCGTAGCGCAAGGTGGTACTGATGGTCTCTGTCCCAGCGAAAAATAAATTGAAGGTGCCCATGACCAGATTCTCCAGGGAAAACTCGGTAGCTGGATTGTGTCTCTCCTGGAGAAGGGCATAAGCAACATCAACCCACCTAGCTGTTACCCAGCACTTCCCTGAAGGTCATTCAAACAGATTCAAGGAGGGTAAAGTACTATTGTCAATGTCACCCAAAGCATGGCAGACGGTGTTCCATCCCAAACTCTATCCAATAGGCTACGCTGCCTCCCTGAAGGCCTGTTAGCAAAGGTACATATTCTAAGTGACTGCCATTAATGCTACTGATTTAACACATTGGCAACCAGCGTGCTAAGTGTCAAGGCTGGTCCATGTATAAGATAACAACCTTCTACAGCTGCTAGCAAGTGGCTTACTCTGTAAGCTCAAAGAGCTGAGATGTGAGCTGAAGGTTTGAAGTCAAAACCCTGATGCCAAAAATGAGATCATTTGGAGGGTTTACTCATTAAAAAAAGAAAGCAAAGAAAAGTTTCAAGGGAAGCAGGCACTTCCCAAGGAGAGCTCTGTGTTGTTGGAAACAGAATTTATATCTAGAATAGAACATTTCATTTGGAGATTTTCAATCAACCCTGGAAAAATCTTAAGAGTTCAAGCAGAGCAAAAGTTTTCGGATGAAAGTTTCACCCTAAAATGCAGCTTGGGGATCGACTGAAACTTGGAACAAATTCATGGTGATTTGGCTAAATTGTTTCAGTCAAAAACAAACAAACAAGCAAACAAACAAGCAAACAAACAAAAAAACCCTGAAAATCTAACGTTGGGTGCGTCTACACTTGTAAACTAAGTCGACTTAAGCTTGCTTAAGTCGACTTAATTTACTCTGCGTCTCCACTATACTTCCCTTAAGTCGACTTCCTTAAACCTCATTTTAAGTCAACTTTGCTGGCTAAGTCGACTTTAGAAAGTCGACTTAGCCAGTGTAGACGTGGAGTAGCCCTAAGTTGACTTTAAGTTGACTTAGGGGGCTCCAGGGCTTCCCCACTGCCCTCCCTGCCTGGGTGGCTGGCACAGCCACAGACTGGCATGCCCACCCTGCTCCTATGCCCTGCCAGGGTCCCTGTCCCCCTTTGCCCCATTGTACCCAGCTATAATGGGGCAAAGGCTGAGCCCCCCTGGCACTTGGCAAGGGGTGCCCCCCCCCGCCACCATGGACCTGTCCCAGGTCCACCTAGCCCCTAGAAGTCGACCTAGGCATCTAGTGTGGACACTCTAGGTTGATTTTGTAGGGTCCCCTCTAAGTCGACTTAAAATTTGAGTGTGGACATGCTAAGTTGACTTAAATTAACAAGTGTAGACATAGCCATATTGTCTGGACATTTTTGGAACATGGGGAAAGGGTGGGTTGGATGAGGCACCGTACCATCTGAAGTCACTCTAATGCGCTCATAGGTGATGTTAATTACCTCCTCCATTTTGACCAAGAAGCAGTCGATGAAGTTCTGCGGGGCGTTAAGATCCAGGGTCACTTGCTGCATTTTGATTCTCTCTGAAATAAAGTTGATTATCTCCCGGGTGCATTTACTTCCCACATGGTGAGGCCCAGGTAACTTCTCCAGGATGCCAGGGAAGGCATTGTACAGCTGTAAGGAAAGCCGGCTAGTTGAGACCAGATTTGATTAGGACTGTGGTTTTCAAACTTTTTTCCTCGGGACCCAGTTGAAAAAAAATCATTGATCCCCGTGACCCAACAATGACATCTTTGAGCAATGCATTCCCATGTTTTGGTGGTGGCAGCAAGTGGTGCAGCGACCCAGTGCCTGAGGGTCAGTCCCAACCCTAAGTTTTAGGGTAACACACTTGCAAAGTGGGTCACATCCCTCGCTAGTGACTGTTCCATATTGAGAGTAACAACCTACTATATTTGCTGGTTGCTGAAGCTGTTCCTTTCCTGCCAATGATGGGCTCTGATACTTAAGTTTGTGGCTTCAGGCCCTGCTGCTGCCCTATAGGATAGTGTTTTACAGTAGCTCATTAGCTTTTCTTGGCATTGGATTGTCACAGATCCATCTAGTCCCAGCTAGTTTAGACAATGGTAATGGGTGCTTTGGCCAGATTTTGTTTAATAACAATTAGACCCTCTTTCATTTTCTGCAGCATGCTGCACTTCACCTGCTTTTATACATTTAACCTGAAATGCACAGGTCCATGAAATCCAGCCAGCTCTGGCAGCTGTTTATACAAGGATCGCTTGCTCAGCATTGAAATGCGACTGCTTCTGAGGTAAGGCACGGCAGGTGTTTATAACAAGATCATCCACTCAGTGCTGTGATGCAGCTCCTTCTGGGCTCACTTGCCCAGCATTAAAATGCAGCTATATCTGGGGTAGAACGCAGCAACAGTTTAGTCCAGGAAGTCAAGGGGGGAATTTTTGTATGAGGGATGGAGGGGAATTAGCTAGAACTCTGGGTTCACACTCGTTTCTGATCACTGTACGGTTCAATTATGGATGCATATGGGAAACTGGCAAGGAGGGGGTCAGGGTCCCTGCCAGCCATACCTGGGCCGAAGTTAAACCAGCAGCACGGAACCGCTTGAAAATGAGCTTGTTCAGGGTGATGAACTGCTCGTCCTTGTAGTCAAACCGATTCCCAAAGACAACGGAGCAGATAACATTGGAAACAGCCCGGCTCAAATTAAAGATGGGGTCAAAGGGTGCTCCTAGTGGAGTGGAAGAAAAGGGCAATGGGACCAGGCAAATCCTCTTGGTGTATTGCAGGAGACAAAGAGAGACAAACTGGTCAGACCTTTGGTTTTCCAGAGCTCTTCCAGCAGACACTGTGCCTCCTCCCGGATCCGTTCCTCGATGGATCTCTTTCCCATCCCACAGTTCCTCAGAACAGTAAGGGAGAATCGACGCAGTTGTTTCCACCGGTCTCCATTGGTAAAAACAATCCCTGGCAAGCAAACAACCGATAAACTTAGAGTTTTCCTGGAGCTCAATGGAAAATCAGTTTATTCACAAACATAGACAGGTGGGCTATTCATACACCACCCCCAATTTTGCTTTTGTCAAAAATTCCAAGTTTTTGGTGGAAAACCAAAATCCAAACTGTTTAGATTCTTTATGCCTCCTATTGCCTTATGGGAGATGTAGTGCAACTAGGGAGCCTGGCCCGTGAGCATATGAGATACTCACAAACTACATCTCCCAGGATGCCTCTTGATCTTGGTGAGGGGCAGGGGGCACATCATGGCAGTTGCATAACTATGGTGCATCATGGGAGATGTAGTCCAGCTAGGGAGCCTGGCCTGTAGAGGAGAACGGGAGCAGGAGGCACCAGGACGAGGACTCCCATGAAACACCACAGCAGCATTTCAGGGATTGGAATATTTGGGTTTTCAGACATTTAGGGTTTGCACACAAAAACCCCAAAGATTTCTGCAGAAAACAGACACTTTTCACAAACCATTTTGTTTAATAAAAAGCCCAATTTGCCATTGAAGAACAATTTCAATGGGGAATTATTGATTAGCCCCATAGTTTTCATTGGCTTACAGTCACAAACTCTAGTGAGATCTTCTTTACAC
>ML686068.1:25552-42284 GCA_007922175.1 Pelusios castaneus
TTTTCATTGGCTTACAGTCACAAACTCTAGTGAGATCTTCTTTACACAACGCACAGTCAGTGGTAAAAGTATAATTTGATGGGCCTAATCTAATCCTAATCTCCAGGCCCCCTTCCCATATTGTCTGGGTCCCCTACATGCATGTGCGGGCCCCAGCCCAGGTAGCATTTGCAACCACTTCTCAGTACCACATGCATCGGTTATCACTCCATAAAAATATTTATAATTTTATATGGCGTTTATGTCTATAGTAATTATTGTCACAAACTAGCAAACACTGCATAACACAATAAGTATTGTGATTAACAACGGTGGACCGTAGGACTTGCCAGCAGCCAGAGCAGGGCGGAACATGTGTTCCGCTGGATTTTCCTATTTTAGGGGCCCTGGAACTCTGGCACCTCAAATTTGTGGACCCCGGAACTGTGTTCCGGTGCATTCCCCCTTACTTTAACCCCTGCACACAGTACACCCATGGAACTCATTTGCCAGAGGATGTTGTGAAGGCCAAAAGTATAACAGGGTTCGACAAAGTAGGAAAGAAGATCATGGAGGACCATTAATGACAATTAACCAAGATGGTCAAGGATGCAGCCCTATGCTCTGGGTGTCCCTAAAAATCGGTCTGCCAGAAGCTGGGCCTGGATGATGGGGTGGATCACCTGATAATTGCCCTGTTCAATTAGTTTTCTCTGAGGCACCTGGCACTGGCCACGGTCAGAAGACAGGATCCTGGGCTGGATAGGTTATTGGTCTGACCCAGTCTGGCCATTCTTGTGGTCTTACAGTCTAATGGCTGGAAGTTGAAGCTAGACATATTCAGACTAGAAATAAGGCACTCATGTTTAACTATGGAAATTAACCCTTGGACCAACTTACCACGGGGGGGTGGATTCGCCATCATGGGAGAAGCTTAAATTAAAACGCGCTGTATTTTTCCTAAAAACTCTGCTCTAGTGTCAACAGGAAGTAATCCAGGGAAGGTTTCTGGTCTGTACCATGCAGGAGGTAAACTAGATTGATCACAGGGTGCTCTTCTGGCCTTGAACTCTAGGCAAACAACCCAGCATCCATCCCAGATGACAGTTGTGACAGAGAGTTTCTATTGTAAGTGCTTTGGGTCTGTTCTGTGTTTATACAGCATCTAGGGCCTTTGCAGTAAACAGATAAGATAAAGTGACTTGCCCCACTCAGGTAGGAATAGAACCCAACTTATCTGGGTCCCAAACTGGGGTACCACTTGCTACACCTCACTGCTGCCTTCACTTTGACCACTGTGCACTAGCACATGGAACTTCGTCAGAGGTACCCTGTTGAGGGCTCAGGAGGAGAGTGCTCACCATGCCCGTTGAAATCCTTTGAGAATGATGGGATTTGCCCCCTCCCACTGAACTCCTCAGCTCGGTCCACCAGGGCCTCCTTCACTGTCTTGTAGCCACACAGCACCACGACTGGCTGGGAGCCCAGGTACACGGTGAACACAGGGCCGTACCGCTCCCGCATCTGCAGAGAGCAGGACAGGAGACAAGGGGTAATATTTCTGATTGCCTATCAGCAGAGAAGGGAAGGGCCTGTGCATGCCTGCTCCATCACCTGCTGGACCTGAGTGTGAAATGTTTGCTGAACCTTCATACGCTTGAGCTACAGGGCCCACCCAGCCATCTCTCCCACCACACACCCCTCTAGCCAGCCCTCCTCATGACTCCCTTCTATCAGTCCATCTCCTCCTCCACCCATCCATTCCATCACCATCGGGATCCCATGCCAACGGCTGATTGACATCCCCTGGGGGTCCAGCCCCAGTGACTCAGGGAAGTAGGGCTGGTTTGCCCCAACTGGGGACCAGAATTCACCTTCTCAAGGGATTTGATAATATTCTTTCCATCCAGCTGCAGGAAGTTCCCCAACAGGGGCAGAGGGGTGGGGCCCGGCGGCAGCTGCCCTCGCTGGTGCCGCCTCTTCCATGCCACAGTGAGGACCACGCAGCAGAGGAGGAAGAGGGACAGCGATGCCAGCTCCATTGGAGATGATCTGGTGTCCTGGGCAGAATGGCTGGTCTATAAAGGTGCCCTGGGCTCTTGCGCAATCATTTCTGATGTGCTTGGCTGGCTCATTAAACAGCTTTAGGTATGAATTACTGCTGCCTCAGTGCAATTTCCCAGCCAGCCCCACCGCCAGGCCCTCTTTCCAGGGGAAAGTTGACTGGTTCCACCTTCAGCCTCTCAGGGTATGCCTACCCTGCAAAAACATCCCTGGCAGCCAGTCACAGATATGGCTCAACCGACTTGGGTGCCACACAGACCTGGAGCTTGGGGTCTAAGACACACTCCAGTTGTGGTGTATGAAGGCACGGACTCCGGCTAAGGTAAGCACGAAATCCCTTTATTAGCAGGTTACAGCCATTCTTATACCCTACAGATTGTGCACTCAGTAGCTTTCCATATCACCAGCTCACATCCAAGTCAGCAATTTCTTCAGTCCCTGACCTGGTCAGTTGGTTACAGTTCCTTAGCACGCGGGGGCACCGTGTTCTTGTTTACCAGACTGGTTCCTTGATTTCCCACGCCTCAGCTATTTTTCTAACATTGTGTTCTTGTCCTTTAGTAACTCTTTAACTATTCCTTCTTCCAAGTGTACAAGTCATGGTCCTGGATCGATACACTGCTATTGGTGGGTCTCCACATCTCCCCCTTTTTTATTTAGCAAGAGACCATTAATGAGTAATGTGGCCATAATCCGGGCTTCAACCTGCTGGGAGGAACGAATTAAAGAACAGATCATATAAAAAATGATAAAAAAAAATAACAGAAATAGGCCTGCAAGGCCGGCAAACACCCAAACGCGCAGATTTAACCCAGAGAACCAGGTACTGGGATTAAGCCAGGACATAGCCTGCAAAGTGGCAAAGACACTTTGGGTGGTTAGCTCCTGCAACCGCGAAATCTGAGACTTTAATTGATCATGAAGGGATACAATGTTACGTTGTAGGGACATGTCAAAGGCACCTTGAAGGTGACTCTTCACAAGGTCCCATTCATGCACCGAGCTATTCCAGGGAAGGGGAGTAACACAGAGACTTCCAGCAGTATGTTCCCAATCACAATGCAACGATAACCGTGTCTTTAAGGCCGTCTGTCTATCCCCAAGCCAAATTACAGCAGCCTCCAAGGCGTGAAGCAGTGCCAATATTTGTTCATCAATATGTTCCTGTGTTAAAAGTTCCTGTGTAGCATTGAGCAAGACATCCTTCACCATCTTTGCCGTCTGCACTGATTGAGCCAAAGAGGCGATAGCAACAGTAGCAGACGCAAGGATAATTATAGCTAAAACAATTGCAAAAATCAACCATCCCAAAAACCTCCTTGATCGCTTACGGGCAGAGTCGACCTCACTTTGTAATATGTGTGCGAAGTGGCCAAGGCCACTATTCCCCTCCCACTCCCGTGTGAGATTAACGGGCAGCCACAATTCTGGGCGTCTGAGTAAAAGAAATATAAATGAAAAGTTATGGTGAATATGGTCGCTTGAAGAAGTACATGTCTTATACCATACATTAGACATATTAATACAATAAGAATGATTACATAATTCAATAGTCGCGTGTTCTGCTAATGCAAATATATATGGATGGGAGGTGCAAATCATAACAACATCTTCTTGCAGATTACTATAATTAGCTGTAATATTTGACATATACAAACGTCCTAGGCTCCTATTTAAAAATGCAAAACCCAACCGCCAGGCCTCATTGTGTAACATGGAAGCCGTACTATTATTATGTTCAATAAACCGTAAAACAGGTCCGGCTAAACCTCCCCCGTGCCATGCGAGGCTATGGTTATGCAAACCAAAGGGGACACTGTGGTTTTCAACTTTGTCCCACAATACGCCGTGGGGGCCCCAATCCACAATTGTGCCAATGCTGGTATTCTGACTGAGGGGACGGATGCCGCGGCATGCATGCCATGTTACTTGTGCGCCACCGGACAACTTCTGCAACACACAACGGGGTAGGTCCGGGGTATATGAGTCTATCAGAGTATTATTAATCGCATCTTGTCTCCCACGCATCCCCGGTATACCTATTAAGGTGTAAGTCATTACTCCCTTGTCCTCTTGTGCTATTAAGTGTAACTGTTGTGTTACCGGCACGTACCCTGTATTATTGTGGTGAGTAAAGCACAGTGGCGGGAGATCAGTCATAAACTGGGAGCTATTAACATTAAAGGACTCAGTCTCCTGGTCTGCTGACGGAGGTAACCATACCCCACCGATCCAGGCAGTATCATTATTACCCACGGGAGGCGAAGGGTCCCACCATGAGACGGGTTTAAACAGTGGTGGGTCAAGGATATGTGCCCAATACAAATGCTCCCCCAGCGTGGGTAGACAAAAAGCACTTAGCAGGTTCCATACGATGACGAGGGCAGGTCCGAACAGTCTTTCATGATGATTTATCATATATGAGGACTGCAATCCATAGTCTTTTATCGATTTTCGCAGCTCTTTAACCAACTCATACGGCAGGGCCTCATGTCGTGCGGGCCGATTAGGAGTGTACACAATGGGGAAAGCCTGTAAAAGCTGCACATCTCCACGTCGGAGGGCCTCACGGCGACACTCAGACAGAACGCTCACGTGTTCGTTCGGTGTTTGATCTATCATGGGAAGCTTATACGAGGGCGCAGCCGCTATGGACGGGACAAAGGGCGGAGGGTTGACAACAGAAGAACGAGAAATAGCCCGTAGCCGTTGGGTCTGTAAGACATCCTCAGCCGTTGGTGCGGATGCCACCAATGCCTTAACGGGAGTAAGGGGTGGATATAGGTCGGACTTGCTAGGCTTTCTTTCTAAGTCCGTCACCCCTGAGTCAAAGGGATCGTCGGGATCGTTGCCTTCTGCTGCCTGATACAAATCCTCAGGGTCCGGAGGCTCGGGAACTGTGGTAATTATTGGCTCAGAGTTCTCTTCCGGAGGGGTGCCTGCAGAAGGCAAGGCACCCCCCGGACCCTGGTACACTCTAGGATCAACCGCCGCTGATGCCTCCTGCAAGATTTGCTCAGCAGGATGCAGTGTTCGTATCGCTGTATACAGTCTGCCAAGTGGCTATTACCCCTTTCGGGATGGACAATGCTGAATGTTCACGAATTTGTAATTCCTTGCCCACTTTCTGCCACATTGCGAGCTCATAGGAACCCCCTTCTGGGAACCATGGGCAGTGGTCCCGTATCCAAACTAGAAGTTGTACCAACTGTACCAGGAGAACCTTAAACCCCTGCTCCTTCAAAATGCTCACCAAGTCATGGGCCTGGATTGATACACTGCTATTGGTGGGTCTCCACATGCAGTGAGCGTTTCTTTTGCAGTAAAGATGCCCTGTGGGGTCTGACTGCTCCCTACCCAGCCAAGGTTGCTCCTGCATGGTTCAGACACTGGCCCCCTAACCCCAGTGCTGTGGATCTTTGGGCCAGTTCTTTGTTATTTCAGCCTGTAGGCGTCCCGCGTCACGGGCGGGCGTAGAGGGCGCCCCCTTCAGGGGCCTCAGGGGAATTAGCAGTGGCGGGGCGCCCTTTTCGACACAGAGTCCATTGCCCCCGGCCCCTCAGGCGGGGTGGGGCAAGCAAAGTACAGAGTCAATTGCCCCCGGCCCCTCAGGCAGGGCGGAGCAAGCAAAGTACAGAGTCAGTTGCCTCCGGCCCTTAGGCAAGGTGAGGCAGGCACAAAGGCAAAGAGTCAGTTGCCTCCGGCCCTTAGGCAGGGCAAAGCAAGCAAAGTCCAGAGTCAGTTGCCCCCCACCCTCAGGCAGGGTGGAGCAGGCACAAGGCAAACAAACCTCTGTAGAGGGTTGTAAGAGGTTTGAAGGCTCCGGGTGGTTAGGGAAAGGGGTGAGGGAGGGGGACGCAGGCCCACCCACTCCACTGCGTCCCAGCCCAGGGCCCTATTCAGTGGCAGAGGCGTCTGCCACTGTGGTCAGCGGGGCTCCGGCGGAAACGCGCTGACCCTGGGTGGCTCCGCCACTCACTAGGCGGTAGCCAACCGCCCCTGGGCTTCTTCCTCCCTTCCCTGGGTTTGGGGTACCTGGGTCCGCTGGGTCATCCTCCAGGTCTCCGGGGTAGATAGCTAGGGGAATCCGCACCAGGCCATCCAGGTCCATAGGTAGGTCGGGGAGGTCCTCAATCTCCTCCACTGAAGGCAGTTCCTCGAGGTCGTAGGGCCCAAGCGCCGCCAGTGGGTCCTCTGGTGGACTAAGGTCCTTGGCCGAGGGAAGCTCCTCGAGGTTGCAGGGCTGCAGCAGCTCCTCCGGGTCCTCGGCAGGGTGTGTCTCTGCCTCTGGGGCCCGATGCACCCGGGATCGATCTCCTGCCTTTACCGCGGGGATCCCTTCCCAGTCACGGGGCCCTGGTAAACTTGGTAGGCCCTCTGGCTGAATGGCTGGAGCGGCCTGGGCTGGCCTCCTGGTAGGGGCCTGGTTCTCTCTGGTTCGCCGCCAGAGAGGAGCCACGTCCTTCCCCTTCAGCAGCTTTCCCCTACTGAGCTGGCCGGTGGGGCCTTTATACTTCCCCTTCCTTTCTGGGCTCCGCCCTTCTGCTTCCTGGGCTGGAGCCCTGCAGTTCCCAGGTTTGTCCAGGGGGGGCGTCCAGGCCCTTCCTCAGGCCCCGGCTCCGAGGGTGGCCACAGCCCTTCTCTACACAGCCCTAGGAATATGGAGAACGCTGGGACTTTAAATTGCCTTTGTGCACCATAGAGTAACCTACAGCAGCCTTGGGGCTGCTCTAACTCATGCTTTGGCCCCTTTGGCTCCTGAGAAGCAGCGAACAGTCACAGCGAGCTCCAGCCACACACACCCTTCCCCCCACATACACTAGGGCTATGTCTACACTTGCACTTTTAAGTCAACTTTAACTAAGTCGACTTAGTGTGTCTACACTTAAAATTAAAGTTGACTTAAAGGGGAACTTACAAAGTCGGCCTACAGCATCCACACTGGAAGCTCTAGGTCAACTTTGTGGGGCTAGGGGGACCTTGGGCAGGTCCATGGTGGCGGGGGGGGCACCCCTTGTGTGCAATGGGGCAAAGGGAGACAGGGACCCTGGCAGGGCAGAGCCCTGTGTGTGATGCTGTCTGAATTTAGGGAAGCATTTATGATATTATTTTCAATGGATATCTCATAAATGTTATAATCCATAGGAACTATGTCATCTTTGGTATCAATAGAAAGGTAGTAATTTGCTGGGAATGATTATATAGTTTATGTCTAGGAATTCTATTTCAATTAGAAGTTAGGAATATGGTGTTCTATCTAGACTTTAACTTATGTTATTTTATGGAAATGTCTGACAGAGGCGTCTGTGCAAAACCATTGTGTCCTTAATGTTTAGGAATGTGTCAGGACAATGGTCCCAGGGAGTTACCTTATGAGCCATTAAGGACACAATGGTTGTATTCCTTATGCTTCCCTAAATCCAGACAGTGTCACACCCTGCCCACATGCCCTGCCCTTTGGGGAGCATGCCAGGCTTTCCCTGTGCCTCCCCCCCCCCAGCAGGGAGGGCATTGGTGTAGTCCTGGGGTAGCCCTAAGTCGACTTAGGGCTACCCCAGGGCTACACTTTAAAAAGTTGAATTAAGCCTTAAGTCTAATGAAAAGGTGGTTTAATAAAGTCGACTTAATTTTCATTAAGTCGACTTTATTTTCCTTAAGTCGACTTAAGGAAACTGTAGTGTAGACGCAGGGCAAATTAAGTCGACTTAAGCCAAGCTTAAGTCGACTTAATTTACCAGTGTAGACACAGCCTAGGAGTAGGATCCTCACAACAGCTCTACACTGTCTGGGGAGGTGCCTGCAGATGGGAGCAGATTCTCAGGGCACCAATTCTGGCTTGGGGGAGCCTAAGTATGGCTACAAACTGGGGCTCTCTTCTTCTCTGACCAAAGACCTTATATGCACTTAGGATGGTGCTATCTTCCAAACTCTAGCCCATTCCTTTGTTTATCCCATGACCCTCTCCTCACACCAACCTCTCTTGGGTTGGCTTCAGTCACCTCCTCCCAGATCTTTGCCCTCCTTCTGGCTTTTATGTGGTGCTAAAATCCAGCTAGAAGGAATTGCTGGGCCAGAAGGCACTGGGTTATTAATAAGTCACTTACCCTGGTAGCAAATAAATCCAAAGTCCTCTGTGCCCAGAAGCCAGAAATCGCTTTAATCTGTAGCTACCAACCTCCTGGCCTCATGTAATTTGTGGGGAGGTAGGTTAAAAGGGCTGGACACTCTAGAACCATGGGGAAGGAACTCAACTTCAGGTGACTTTTCCTCTGTGGTCTTAGCAACAGCTGCATGAAGCCCACCTCCAAGGCACTCAGTCAAAACCCTAAATGAAATCCCTTTCCCAGGATAGCGGTGGAGAAGAGCCATTACTTCCCATGTGCTTGTGCTCCTGGGATTCTGCAAAACCGGCTGGTTACCATATGGACCAGTTCTCTCGTGTTCGTTGGCTAAGCCAGAACCCAGAGTCCAATACACCTTGTATCTAGGTTTGGCAGAATTTGATTTTGATTTTTTATAATTATGACAGACAATTAAAGTTGGGTTGGATGAATGGACTATAAGGTGAATAGGAAGCTGGTTAGCTCATTGGGCTCAATGGGTAGTGATCAACAGCTCAGTGTGTAGTTGGCAGCTGGTAACAAGCAGAGTGGCCCAGGGGTCGGTCTTGGAGGTTGACTTCAGTGGCATTGCAAGAGCTTCCAACATGCAGGGGACAAGCGCACATCGCCCTGGGCCCCGCGGTTACGTGGTCCTCGCACCGCCTCCTCCCACAGCCACCCCACTGCCTTCAGCAGTGAGCCAAAGGCAATGGGGCGGGCCGGGAGGGCTATGCCCAGCCCCTGGGCTGGCCCTCCCTGCCCCCAGGGCAGAGCAGGCAGGCCTACGGGCGGAGCACATGGGGCCAGGCCTCTGGGCCAGCCTGCCCCACACGGCCGGCTTGCCACTGCAGGCGGCCTCCGCCTCCGGGGCTGGAGCCGGCTCCCCCTGCCCTGCCCCGCCACAGGTGGCGGCCGGGGTCTGGGCCGGCTTACCGCGCCAGTAGCCTCTGCCTCCCGGCCCAGGGCCGGCTCCCTGGGGGGGCGGGGGCCCACTTCCGCCAATTGGCCCTGGGCCCTGCTCCCCGTACAGGATGGCCCTGCCTGCCAGCAGCCAGGGCAGGGTGGAACATGCTTTCCGCCTGATTTTTCTATTTTTAGGGGCCCCGGAACTCTGGCCCCTCAAATTTGGGGGCCCCAGAACTGCATTCTGGTGCATTTCCCCTTTACTTTAACTCCTGCACACACACTCCTAGCCTAGGCAGCCCATTCTAGGGAAACCAGACCAGCCATTAGCCTGCGTCTTTGCCTGGCCGTTGGCCCCAGGAGTTCCCCCTCCCTTATTTATCGTATTGCTGCTGAGGGAATCCCTCATCCCCCTCTCCCACCACCTGCCTGCCTGGCATTGCTTCTTCAACTGCTCTGCTTCAGGAAGAGGGAGCAGAGCCTCTTCCCAGGAAGAGCCAGGCACTTGGAGGGGAAGGGCTCTTGCTCCAGTAGCCGGCCACTAGCCCAGCTGCCCAGGAAGCTTTTATCATCAGACCCATGTTAGCTTCCTTTCCTGCACGGGGCTTGAATGCTGAATTGGGTGCTGCCTCTGGGATCCTTGCTGGAAAGCTTCATTTCTATGTTTGCTGGCAGCAGAATACACACAGCGTCTTCCAGCCCTAGGACCCAGAAGGCAGCACCCAACTGGCTCTGCTTCTCAGTTAAGGGCCAGCCCAGTCTGGCTAGTGCACCCCTCCAGCACATACCTGCCCCCCTGGCTCTGATGGGGGCAATAAGTCTCCACCCTGGCTTGGGGATGGGGGCAGGAGAGGCTGGAAGTTCTCTGTCTTTCAGAGCCTCCTGCTGCATTTCTTTTTCTCCTCCTCCTGCACCTTGTGAAAGACCAGCCTGTCGTCCCCGTGCAGCCTGGGGGGAGGGGCCATGCCCCCTGCGACCCCTCCCTCTTGCTACACCACAGCACCACTGCCTGATTTGTTTCAACATCTTGGTTAATGGGCTGGAGGATGGGGTGGACCGTGGATTGCACCTCAGCAAGTCCTCAGATGATGCTAAACTGGGGGGAGTGGTAGAAAAGCTGGGTGGCAGAGTGACCTCGACAGATTGGAGGATTGTGCCAAAAGAAATCTGATGAGGTTCAACAAGGACAAGGGCAGAGTCCTGTACCAGGACCAGGGCCGTCCCGTGGGGGGAGCTGGGCCCAGGGCCATTTGGCCAAAGCAGGGCCCTGCCCCCATGCTGGAGGGGAGCGTGGCGGGCCACCCGGCCTGCTCCACCCCCCAGGGAGCTGGCCCTGGGCCGGGAGGCCGCCTATTGTGTGGGAAGCCGGCTCCAGTCCCGGAGGCCGAGGCCACCTGCGGGGGGGGAAGGGGGACCGCAGAGCCAGCTCTGGTCCCGGAGGCCACCTGTGGCAGGGAGCCGGCCGTGGGGGGGCAGGCCAGCCCAGAGGCTGGGCCCCACGTGCTCCACCTCTGGGCCTGCCTGCTCTACCCTGGGGGTGGGGAGGGCCAGCCCAGGGGCCAGGCATAGCCCTCCGGGCCTGTCCCACCTCACTGCCGAAGGCAGTGGGGTGGCTGTGGGAGGAGGGGCTGCAGCGCGCGTGGGCACTGCACTGCCCCGCTGGGAGCGGGACAGTGCGGGGCCCACGTAACCGCGGGGCCCAGAGCGATCGCCCCTTTCGCCCCCCCCCCAGGGACGGCCCTGCTAGGGACAAAAGAATCCCATGCACTGCTACAGACTTGGGCAGCAATTCTGCAAAAAAGCACCTGTGGGTTGCAGTGAACAAGAAGCTGGAGATGAGTCAACAGTGGGCCCTTATTGCCAAGAGGGCTAACATCATATTGGGCTGCTTTAGTTGGAACATTGCCAGCAGATCAAGGGACGGGATTATTCCCTCTACTCAGGACAGGTGAGAGACCACATCTGGAGTACTGTGTCTAGTTTTGGGTCTCTCACCATGGGAAGGATTGTGACAAAGTGGAGAGAGTTCAGAGGAGACTAACAAAAGTGATTAGGTGGCTGGAGCACATGATTTATGGGGGGAGGTTGAGGGAACTGGGTTTATTTAATCTGCAGAAGAGAAGAGATGGGGGGGATTTGATCGTGGCCTTCAACTACCTGAAGAGAGGTTCCAGGGAGGCTGGAGCTAGGCTGTCCTCAGTGGTAGTAGATGACAGAACATGGAGCAATGGTCTCAGGTTGCAATGGGGAAGGTCTACGTTGGATTAGGAAAAACCTTTTCACTAGGAGGGTGGTGAACCCTAGGGAGGTGGTGGAATCTCCATACTTAGAAGTCTTTAAGGCCTGTCTAGACAAAACCCTGGCTGGGGTGATTTAGTTGGGGCTGATCCTGCTTTGAGCAGGCGGTTGTACTAGGCAACCTCCTAAGATCCCTTCCAACCCTCATTTATGATTCTGTGTTAATACTGATTTTATTTTTACACTTTTTTTAATTTAAATTTTCACCGTTGCTCAAAATTATGGATTTTCAGCATTTTTTTCTTATTTATATCCATTTAAATTCTCACAGTTGTGGGAAATAACACTGCTCATTGCTGTTGCTGTAAAAATTAAATTTCTAGCCTTTTTCTTTCCCGAAGTAACTGAAATCTGGAGAACCCTAGGAAGGAAGGCGATATGGGTCAGGGTGGCAGCGGTTTGCTTAATTGGGGTTTATTTTCTACCCTGTCTTTCTTGCAGGGGATCACCTCAGCTTTGCAAGGAGCTTTTGATGAGGGCTGTGTGCTGTGCCCTAGCGTGGGAGCAGCCTGAGTTCATAGGGGCGAGGTATGTTCCCCAGCCCACTTTCAATGGGGATGGCATCAAGGTCTCCAGGGTCGACAAGCGGCTCCAAGGTGTAGTGTTGCAGAATGGTGGTGAGGAAGAGGAACACCTCCATGCGTGCCAGGCTCTCCCCGAGGCAGACCCGCTTGCCTGGGGAGGAGACAAGTGGGTTAGAGGGAAACAATGGCTGGGAACTCCAGGGAGTAAAGAATGACAGACACAAAGCAGAAGGTTCCATCCTCAGCTCTGAGAGGAAACATGGCAATCAGAGCAGGGAGATGAAACTATTGGGTGCCAGCTCAACCCACTAGACCCTACTTCCCTTCCAGAGTTGGAGAAAGAACCCAGGAGTCCAGGCCCTCAGCCCAGCCACTCTAACTACTAGACACTACACTTTCCTGAATGTGGATTCACTTCTCTTTACCTGCAGAGAACGGCATGAAGGCTTCAGTCTTCTTAAAGTGCCCATTCCTGTCCAGGAAATGCCCTGGGTTGAAGTCCTCTGGGTTTTTGAACTGACTATCATCCCGCAGCACTGAAGTCAGCAAGGGGAAGACGGTGGTGCCCTGATAACAGAGAAAAGCACCAAGGAGATGAAGGGACACAGACAGTGCTAACATAGCCTAACCATGAACGGTGGAGTTGCCACCAGTCAAGCACTGGGTCATCTTCCAATTCTTTCCATTCCACAGCCCATCCCTTTTTGCTTCTCAGTTCAACTTCACACTGAGCACATCCAGTGAAGCAGAGTAACCACCCACCTGCTGCACCTGAACTACAGCTCTCATGAAGCTTCGCAGCAGCATCATGGAATGGGAATATTTCAGTTTTTGGCCAAAAGGTTTCAGGTTTCAATTTTTTGCCCCCAAATTGAAAGGTTTTCCCTTTTTTCATCAAAAATCTGTGTGTGCACATGCACACCCACACACACAAACCATGAGAAAGCAGGCACACTCCCTTTTGATGAGCTCTGCTTACATCTCTCCACCCCCAATGTACCCCCAAACCTGATTGCCCCCTAGGTCAGGGGTTGGGGGTGACTGCTGACTATGTCTGATTCATGTCAAATGGGGGGATACAGAGCTACTCAGAAAGGGGTAGGGGTTCCACCAGGAAAGGGAATGAGGCTGCCAATCTGTTGCATTGTATTATGGGGGACCAAGGGAGCAGGAGTAAATGGTCTATCTGAGTCATCCAAAGCCCGTGGAGGGTCTTTGCATGGATTTGAATGGATCAGATGCTGGAGGGGGCAGGGTAGCTCCCGTGAGAACAGGAAAACAAATGTTCTCAGTGCTCCCCAGCATCTTGGAGGCATGGAGAGTGCTTCATGGCTGCCCTCGCCCTAGAGCTGGGATCCTGACCTTGGGGATGACGTATCCTCTGAACAGGATGTCCTGGGTTGTGACGTGTGGGAGATTCATAGGGAGGACATCTGCAAATCTGTGCACCTCATGGATCACAGCCTCCGTGTATGGCATGCGGCTCCGGTCCTCAGTCACTGGCTGGCGGGATCGGCCAATCACCTGGTCAATCTCCTCATGAACTTTCTCTGTACCAAGAGGAACAAGATGGAGCCTGAAGGTGGGAGGCAATGGGAACAAACGGCCTTGATCTTCGACCCACACTAGCTCCTAAAACCCCAGTTACATAGAAGGTAATGGCTTACTATTGCTACCGACAAATGGAGTGACTTCAGATTCACTCTGGTGCAAAGGAGAAGAAAATCAGACCCAACTGAGTTCCACTATATTTGTTCAAGCAACTTTGGTGGGCATGTCCCCTGTAGATGTTATCCAGAATTACTCCAGGAACCAGAACTCTGCCTGATGACACTCAGAATCTCCCCATTGGAGTTCCCATGCTTTACAGGAGCTGGGAGACTGTCCCGGGGAGTGTGAATTGATCCTTCAAACTGACATGCCTGGTACGGAGGGCAAACCACCATTCAGGATTCACCACATGGGACCTTTGCTCCAGCTGATGTCTTGTCTCCAGCCACAGCCAGGTTCCTTTTGTCTCAGCAGAAGGTAAACCAGTTCAGGAAAACGAGGCCCTGGATCTGGTCTTTTGCATAGCGTAATTCACAACATATGGAGCTACTAGACTTTTAGCTGGTATGTACATTCACATTCTGCTCACTGATTTAAGGATGCTTTTATCAATGATTGTGTTCTTTCCAGGATCCCCAAAGGCTGCCTGGTGTCTGGATGGCTTCCCCCAAGGCTGACTGCAACCCCATTTGGGCCTCTTCTGCTTTCTGAACGAGAGAATCTCATATCTCTTTTTCATGGAGGGAAACCCCGTCCTCTCCCTTGTGCCTGGAGTCTCTGACAGCTCTCCAATCAGCAAAGGTGGTTCCATTCTCCTCCCTTTTCCCTGCACAGATTCTTGGTGACTTCTTGCTGCTGCAGCCAGCTTCACACGGTCCCTTCGACTCAGCTGGCCAACATACCTTGGTGTCTCACTGATTCATTGCCTCCCTCTTCCCAGAAGAGCTCCAGTTCATTCCCTGAGGCCACCTTGTTCATCTCTGAGTTCTGCAACTGTTGGTCCATCTCTTTCTCTTTGCTTTGAGCTGGATTTTCAGCTGGTTTTGGAGGTTAATTAGCTCCTTCCACAGCAACATGTGCTCTGCTCCCTGGTGATCTTCTCTGCTCTCATCCAGGTCAGCTCCAGCTCATTGGACATCTTGTTTCAGGCTCTTCCCAAGTCACACTTGGGTCTCCTCTAGCTCCCGCTGGCACTCACAGATCTCAGGATGCTGCACGAGTTTTTTGGCTATGCAAACACTCTGTGGAAGTGGCCTTCTCCTCTCCTTGAGTCTGCTGTGTAGGCTACAGGCTATTGGCTACCACGCAGCTTCTGTCTTCTGGCCCATCTCTGTGCTCATGTCTCGCTGAACCCCCTGGAACATTTCTCCTGTCACATGCTGCATATCAGACCTCCCTAAACTCTTACAGGGCAACTGAAATGAGCTAACCATTGGACAACACTGCCTGAAAGGGGCAGGTTGCCCCACCACTGCCAGTTATTTATCTGCTGTCAATTATTGCAGCCCTGATGCATACCTGAGCCCTTCAGAAACATCAGTTAATTTCCTCTTCACTACACAAGGGAGATGTCTGATCTCTGTGTCACAGATGAGGGGAAACTGAGGCATCGATCAATGACGGGACCTGCCCAGGCCGAGACTTGAACCCAGATTCTCCAAGTCCCAGGCCAGCACCTTAGCCCCGCCTCTGCCATACCTTTTATCATGGGATACTTCATGAGAAGCAGGAGCCCATATCGCAGGGTGGTGCTGACTGTCTCCGTCCCAGCGAAGAACAGCTCCAGCGTAGTCATGACCAAGTTTTCAGTAGTGAACTCGGTGTTGGGGTTCTGCTTTTCCTGGGATCAGGTGAGAAGCACAGGGTTAAATGGGGACTATGTCAGTCCATGGAGTACCCAAGGTCTTGACCCCTCAGCTGTCTAACAGTGCCAACCCATGAGACTTTCAAGCTGCCTCCTCTGGGCGAGGCCGTCCTTGCCTTGGCCTGGCAGGTTACGAAGATGTGCCCTCTAATTTTTGAGCACCCTTGATGAGTGACCTTTGGATCTCCAAATGGTTGCAACACAAAATGGCATCATCCAATGCTAGCTTATTGAGGCCTCCTGTTCCTTGCAAATAAAGCAGGCTCCCACCACCTCTACCCCCCTTGACAAAGGTCAGCTGCTTTCTCGGAACCACCCAGGAAGACATCTCAGTGGATGGAAGCAGAGCATCTGTCTTCACTGAGCCAGTCATGGTCTGTCCCCACAGGCAGGGCTGTAATCAATGTTCCTTGCTACCACAAAGGAGCTCCGATGGGCTGCAGTTGTCTTGGATGGTTTTCCCTGGACTGCTTTGGACTGGGACAAGGATAGACAACTGACCCTTGCATGACACCCCCAGGTGACCGGGAGAGGTGATGATTTCTGGAACATGCCATCTTTGAGACGTGATTCCCTGGGGGGTGTCCTCCAAACCCCCACAAGAATTGTGTCCTACACAGTTCCATTCTCCCATAGCTCCTTCCATGATTTAAAGACTTCAAGTTGCAGAGAATCCACCACCGACACTAGTTTAAACCAGCAAGTGACTCATGCCCCACACTGTAGAGGAAGGCTGTGAGAGGGGAAGGCCCTGATCTCAGATCTCCTATATCCTACCCCAGGGTCCTCACTGTCACCTCTCTATTACCTCCTCCATCTTGAGAAGGAAGCAGTCAATGTAGCTGTTGGGAGAGTTCGGATCCAGTAGCTCCTGGTGCTGCTTCATTCGCTCTGTGACGAACTCTTTGAGAGCATCAGCGTTCTGGAACATTGTGTTGTGCTGTCCAGGGAGATGGTCCAAGAGGGCTGGGAATGCATTGTACAGCTGCAGAAGATCAGCAAGAGACAAAGAAAGCTGGGGATAAGCTAGAAACTGGATGTTCCCAGTATCCAGGGTGTGGCCAGCAAAATATCCAAGAGCAGCTGGCATCTCAGCTTGCCTAGTGACCAAAAAGGAGGAGTCACATATTTGGATTCAGAACAAAGATAATCTGTCTGGCTGTCTATTCAGCTAACCATCCGATCACAGGTACACTCCTTTATTTATCTATCCATCTACCTATCCCTACCTCTCAACCTATCCGTCCTTCTATCCATCCTCAGACACTCTCCTCTATTTATCTATCCATCCATCCAACCCCAGACACACTGCTCTATTTTTTCTATCCATCCATCCATCCAACCCCAGACACACTCCTCCATCCATCCATCTGACCCCAGACACATCTATCTATCTATCTATCTATCTATCTATCTATCTATCTATCTATCTATCTATCTATCTATCT
>ML686068.1:42294-75244 GCA_007922175.1 Pelusios castaneus
TCTATCTATCTATCTATCTATCTATCTATCTATCTATCTATCTATCTCCAGATACACCTTTCTATTTATCTATCCATCTCTATGTCCTCACATACCCCCTTCTATCTGTTCCCAGGCATTCCCCTCTATCTTATCCATCCAACCCTTCTTATACACATCCTCTCTATCTCTCCATCCATCCCCAGACACACCTGTATATAATCTATCCATCTGTCTAGCCATGACCAGACACCCCCGTGCTCTCTCTCCAGCCATCATAAGTGGTGATTTTCATTCGGTGTGGGCAGCACCCTCACCTGGCCCCAGCGGGAGCTGAGCAGGCGGAAGTTCTCATTGATGCGGCTCAGCAAGGTGAGGAAGGCCTCATCCTTGTAGTCAAAGCGGTTGCCAAAGACGATAGAGCAGATGACATTGGAGACAGCAGAGCTCAGGAGGAAGGTGGGGTTGAAGGGTGAGCCTGGATGAAAGGGAAAAGAGCTCCATCACTCAATCACTGCCATGGGACAATGGATTCATGCTGCACATAGCAGCACCATGGAGAGGGCATGGCCAAAGGACTAACTTGGGTGGCTAAGAACAAGGCCCATCCAGCACAGAAATGTGTCCCCTGCGGCTCTTTGCAGCACTGGATATTAAACCTCTGGGTGATTTCATTATTAACCCTTCCAGGTGAGGAGCCAGCCAAGTGACTTTTAATTATGTTATTAGCCAATGACATTATTAACATGTCTTCAGTTCCTAGCATCTTTGCTGTGAGAACTATCTATATAGATATATCAGCAAGATATTTCCCATCTCGTCCTGTTTGAATCTGACTAGCTGGGACTCTAGTGAACAAAACAAGGAATTCGCACTGCGGTTGCTCTGTCTGGTAAGGTTAATCACCTGAAGCTCTGAGATGTCAGGTTGACTGCACTAGAGGAAGGTGGAGGAGGCAGCCCTGACAGGCAATTCTGAAGTAACCTGCACAGGTTTCTTCTTCAACCCCATTGATTGCTAGTGGTAGACCTATGCACTAAAGCCTAATAATTATTACTGAGTATTGTAAGGGGGAAGGAATATGGCCGCCCTCTGAGACAGACACAGAGGGCAGGCCAATTCCCCGCAAGAGGGCGGGACTAAAAGCTCCATCCCCACCTGACAGGAAGCAGTGGGGTGGAGCAAGGAGGCGAAGTATAAAAGGGAAGCTTTCTCTCTCAGTCAGGCCCCAGCAAGCCCAGAGAAAAGACCTCTTCACGTGCTCCCAGGGTCATGAGCCTCACCAGCCTAACAAAAAGGCCTGGCCCGCACTCCCTACAACCTGGGGCCCAGAGGACTGCCCTGAGTGGCCGGTGCCTGGCCAGAAGAAACAGCAGGCCCCTGGAACCTAAGGGAGCAACTCCCCGCTGGGGAACCAAACACCCAGTGCCCCAACCCGGAGCCCTGGGAGCTGGAGGTGCCACCCAGCCACTGTGACCTGTCCTCAGCTGAGGTCCTGGAGGAATAACCCATAGCCCCGAAGCCTTGTGGACCAGAGCTGCCAGCAGAGACCTGTAACCTGAAGGAGCTGCCTTCTGCTGAGGACCTGAGCGAGACACTGCCAGCCCTACCACCTCTGGACGAAGCTGATGGGTTTAGGAACTTCCCGATGGCGGACTATCCTGGTGTCCCATAAGAACTCTGAACCAGGTACCCCAGGGGAAATAGAGGGGAGAACGTAACCTAGTCCGGTGGCCACTCAAGAGGCCCTGGAATAGTTGACCTGAGGCAACGTGTTTTGGTGGGAGCCCCGCTGCCCCACGTCGGAGGCACCCCATCACTACCTGGGGTACTTGAACCGTCCTGCCATAGCCACTGAGGCTTGTTAGTGGTGTCTCTTCCTCCTGCACGCTCCTGTAACCCAGCCTTGATCGTGAGATTGACTCTCAGAGCTACTTGCCCCACCCTGCTTGAGGACCAGGAGGCCTGTGCTTATATAGAGATTCACCCTTCCCAGGGCTAGAGCCTGCTGCCTGCCCCGCCCTGTCTGAGGGCTGGGAGGCATCAAGATTACAAGTACATTACAGTAGGACCTAAAAGCCCCATGCTAGACAGAGGATCCATTGTACCAGGTGCTGCAGAAACCTGACTGAGGTCCAGGCCCTGTTGTGCTGGGTGCTGCCCAGACCCTGACTGAGATCAGGCCCCATTGTGCAGAGCGCTGCGCAGAATGTGACCAAGATTGGGGGTCCCATCCCTTCAGGTGCTTCACAGATACACAGGGAAAGAGAGTTGCTGTCACCTAGACTTAACAAAAGGAAGAGTTCTTATCCGCCTTGTGCAAAGTGGGGATATAAGGTCAAGAGTAGGCTCTTGTGGCAGATACAGGACTCAACCGCAGAGTTCTGACTCCCCAGCCCAGAGGTGTTAACACAAACCCGTCCATTCCCCCCTTGGACTGGCTCTAAACTTTGGCTATGTCTACACTGGGGAATTTAGGTCGACCTTATTAAGTCAGCTTAGAGAGTCCACACAGGACTCCTAAGTCAACTTAAAGTGGGCCTTACTAACTCGACTTAGAGAGTCTATACTAGACTAGTGCGGGGCTGGCTCTCCCTGGGGCAGCAAGCCCCTGAGCAGTCCAGGGGAGAAGGGAGCATCTGCCCCGGACCACTCAGCTCTCTTCTGCTCAGGACGTCTCAAGTCCCGGGCAGAAGGGAACCCTTATCATAGAATCATAGAATCATAGAATAATAGGGTTGGAAGGGACCTCACGAGGTCATCTAGTCCAACCCCCTGCTAAAAAGCAGGACCACTCCCCCTAAATTATCCCAGCCAGGGTTTTGTCTAACCGAGCCTTAAAAATCTCCAAAGATGAAGATTCTACCACCTCCCTAGATAGCCCATTCCAATGCTTCACCACCCTCCTAGTGAGAAAGTTTTTCCTAATATCCAACCTTGACCTCCCCAGCTGTAATTTGAAACCATTGCTCCTTGTTCTGTCCTCTGTTACCCTCGAGAACAGCCTAGCTCCCTCCTCTTTGGAGCAACCCTTCAAGTAGTTGAAGGTTGCTATCAAATCTCCCCTCAGTCTTCTCTTCTGTAGACTAAATAAGCCTAGTTCCTTCAGTCTCTCCTCATAGGTCATGTGCCCCAGCCCCCTAATCATTTTTGTTGCCCTCCGCTGGACTCTTTCTAATTTGTCCACATCCTTTCTGTAGTGGGGAGCCCAAAACTGGACACAGTATTCCAGATGCAGCCTGACCAGTGTCGAATAGAGGGGAATTATCACATCCCTCGATCTGCTGGCAATACTCCTACTGATGCAGCCTAATATGCCATTGGCCTTTTTGGCAACAAGGGCACACTGTTGGCTCATATCCAGCTTCCCATCCACCATAACTCCCAGGTCCTTTTCTACAGCGCTGTTACTTAGCTGTTCGGTCCCCAGCCTGTAGCAGTGCATGGGATTTTTCTGTCCTAAGTGCAGGACTTTGCACTTGTCTTTGTTGAACCTCATGAGGTTTCTTTCAGCCCAGTGTTCCAATTTGTCCAAGTCTCCCTGGATCCTGTCCCTGCCCTCCAGAGTATCTACCATTCCCCCCAACTTGGTGTCATCCGCAAACTTACTAAGCACGCAGTCTATTCCATCATCAAGATCATTAATGAAGATGTTGAATAGAACCGGCCCCAGGACCGACCCCTGGGGCACTCCACTCGTTACCGGTTGCCAACCAGACATCGAGCCATTGATTCCTACCCACTGAGCCCGTTGATCTAACCAGTTTTTGATCCACCTTACGGTCCACTCGTCCAACCCATACTTCCTTAACTTGCTGATGAGCATGCTGTGGGAAACTGTATCAAAAGCCTTGCTAAAGTTGAGGTATACCACGTCAACGGCTCTTCCCACATCCACAAATCCAGTCATCTCATCATAGAAGGAAATCACGTTGGTTAGGCACGATTTGCCCTTGGTGAATCCATGTTGACTGTTCCTGATCACTCTATTTTCCTCCAAGTGTTTCAGGATGGATTCTTTGAGGACCTGCTCCATGATTTTCCCAGGGATTGAGGTGAGGCTGACCGGTCTGTAGTTCCCTGGATCCTCCTTTTTCCCTTTCTTAAAGATAGGTACTATATTTGCCTTTTTCCAATCCTCCGGGACCACCCCCGTTCGCCACGAGTTCTCAAAGATAATGGCCAGCGGCTCTGCAATCACTTCCCCCAACTCCCTCAGCACCCTCGGATGCAGTTCATCCGGCCCCATGGACTTGTGCACATCCAATTTCATTAAGTGTTCCCTAACCTGACTTTCCAGCACCGAGGGCCACTCTTCTCTCCAGTCCGTGTTACCCCGTGTAGTAGCCTGGGAGCTGGCCCTCCCTGTGAAGACTGAAGTAAAAAAAGCATTGAGTACTTCAGCCTTTTCCACATCATCCTCCACGAGGATGCCTGCCCCATTCAGTAAGGGACCTACACCACCTCTGATCCTTTTCTTGGTGCTGATATACTTATAGAACCCCTTTCTGTTATCCTTCACATCTCTTGCTAGCTGCAACTCCAATTGTCCTTTGGCCTTTCTGATTTGATCCCTGCAGTCCCGAGCAATATCTTTATACGCCTCCCTTGTCATCTGTCCAAGCTTCCACTTCTTGTAAGCTTCCCTTTTATGTTTCAGCTCCCCGCAGAGTTCCCTGCTAAGCCACGCTGGTCGCCGTCCACATTTGCTGTTCTTTCTGCACATCGGAATATTATCTTCCTGTGCCTTTAATAGGGTTTCTTTAAAATACAGCCAGCTGTCTTGGACACCTTTCCCCTTCAGATCAGCCTCCCATGGGACCCTGCCCATCAGCTCCCTAAGGGAGCCAAAATCTGCTTTTCTGAAGTCCAGGGTGTGTGTTCTGCTTCTTTCCTTCCTTCCATTGATCAGGATCCTGAACTCTACCATCTCATGGTCGCTGCTGCCCAGGTTGCCATTTACTTCTACTTCCCCGATCAATTCTTCTCTGTTTGTGAGCAACCTTCTAGAACTTCCGCAGAACCCGAGTGGTCCCGGCCAGGAGGAAGAACGGGAGACGCGCTCCAGCTGCTGGCTGCTCAGCAGCTGAAGCGCGGGCCCAGGACCCAAGCTCCAGCTGCAGAGCAGCCGGCAGCTGGAGCGCGGGACTTCCTTCTCCCCGGGACCTGAGTGGTCCCGGGGAGAAGGAAGCCCCACGGTCCTTCCTTCTCACTGGGACCTGAGTGGTCCTGGCAAGAAGGGAGCCCCGCGGTCCCTTCTTGCTGGGACCTGGGTGGTCCTGGTGAGAAGGAAGCTCCCTTCCCCTGTGCCCTAACTCGACTAAGTCGACTTAAGGCATCCACACAGCTTAAGTCAACTTAAAAAGTCGACTTAAGCTTTGAAATTGACTTTATACGAGGTTTTATAAAGTCGACTTTGAATTTCCTTAAGTCGACTTAAGGAAATGCCAGTGTGGACGCAGAGTAAAT
This sequence comes from Pelusios castaneus, assembly GCA_007922175.1. Lineage (NCBI taxonomy): Eukaryota > Metazoa > Chordata > Testudines > Pelomedusidae > Pelusios > Pelusios castaneus. Next base: position 47,743 of record ML686068.1, read on the forward strand.
TAAGTCGACTTAAGCATGCTTAAGTCGACTTAATTTGCTAGTGTAGACACACTCTTTGATTATTTGTAATCCTGGCTCAAGGAACGGCAGCTGTTCTTCTTCTCTACCTGAGCATCAGGTCTTGTGGCAGTGAGTTCCACAGGATCCCAGGAAAATTCTGAGCAGAGAGCCGAATGGATAATAGGCAGGACAAGAAAGATGGTAGGCAGCTCTGGTGAACACAGGTCAGAGAGGAAGCCCTTACCTTTTGTGTTGCCGAGCTCCACCACCAGGCTGTGGGCCTCCTCTTGGATTCGCTCCTCAATGGTCCTCTTCCCCATCCCAAAATTCCTCAGGGTGGTGAGGGAGAACCGACGCAGCTGTTTCCAGCGCTCCCCATTGCTGAAGATAAGTCCTGGGAGGTGGGGGAAATGGAAGGATGGAGCAAGACAAAGTGTAGAGAACAAGGTGCTGCCCATGGTGATGAGAAGCGGTTGGCTGGCTTAGAAAGGGATCACCAGAGGACAGGCCTTGACACTGGACTCTGCCAGGCTCAAACGCACTTCCATGGGAGCCCCTTTACTGAGTTGGTTACTGCCTTTAATCACTGGTTCATACCCCATGGGGGTACAGGGGAGCCAGTGTCTGGTTTGTCCTTTTAGGACGCCTGTGTGATGCTATCTGGATCTAGGGGACCATTTATGATATTTTATATTAATATCTCTTAATTTCTATAATCCATAGGAACTATATCATGTTTGGTATCAATAGAAAGATAGTAATTGGCTGGGAATGATTAGACGGTTTATGGGTAGGAACTGCATCTGTGTTAGAAGTTAGGAGTATGTTTGCTATATCTATACTTCAACATGTATGATTCTGGGAAACTCCCCAGACAGGATGTCTACAGCCATTATCCCATTAATGGCCCATTAAGGAAGCTCCCAGGTACAATGGGCCCAGGGAGAAACCTGTTGAGCCACTGGGACTTGAACATGTGACTCAACTCCATTTTGATTGGAAAGAACTGCACACAGCATGGAGAAGGCCAGAGGTGATAAAAGGCAGCAGCCCCGACTCTATCTGGTCTCAAGTCCGCAGTCTACAGCCAACACCCATCTCTGGAACTATTCCTCTGAGACTGGACAATGGATTGAGGCCCACCCTGGTGCTGGGTGTTTACCAGAGGAACAAGCCTGCAAACGCCAGAGGAACAAGCCTGCAATCTGCTTTACATTAACTTTAAATCATTTGTATGTATGTGATTCGCTTTGACTCTTTAACATCTCTCATACTTTGCTTCTTTTCGTTTTATATTAAACCTTTAGTTGTAGTTGCTAAAGGACTGGCTATCAGTGTGGTATTTTGGGTAAGATCCAAACCTATATTGTCCTGTGTGATGTGGCTGGCCCTTTGGGGTCAGGAGAACCTATTTCTTTAAGGGACCGTGTGGCTAGGTGGGAGCCAGAGGAGCTGGAGTGCAATAAAGGGGGCTGTTTCTATTTTGAGCAGATTTCTTGGTAGCCAGTGTGGGGAACCAGAAGCCTGGCTATGACTGATAGGGAGACTGGTTTAAGTACCACCCATCAGTGTGTGAGGAGTTTGGCTCCTGGTTTTGCAGCTTGCCCTGATTTTTGCATGTCCAGGAGGGTATCCCAGGAGGCCCCAGTCACAGCCTGGGCTAATTAAAAGGCCCAATTAGCATTAAACCAAGACGTTGCCATCCAGCCCTGGCACAATTAGAGTCTGCATCCAAGAAGCCAAACATTATACAACAGGATACCACGGGGTACTTTAAGGCAAGACTGAAGGGCACTGACACACCTCTGGGGGGTGGGGGGTCGCAAGTACACCAGAGGGTCAGCAGGTTGGGATTGAGGAACATCAGCAGAGCCTTACAAAATAAAAGCTCAGGTTCGTATCTCCCCAGGGAAAGAGGCTAGTAACATAAGCCCAGTTTTACAGATTGGGAAACTGAGGCACAGAGTGCCCTGTCCAAGATCATATGGGGAAGCAGTGGTGGATTGCATCTGATTCTGCTATAGCCACTAGACCTCAGTCCCCACCTAGAGCCGGGGGTAGAACCAGGAGTCTTGAGGCAGTGCCTCAAGCTCTAACCACTAGACACCATTGCCCTCCCAGAGCCAAGGACAGAACCCAGAAGCCCTGACTACTCTCCCACTTAGTCTAACCACTAGACTCAACCGCCCCTCCCCAAGGCAGAAATAGAACCCAGGAGTCCTATATCCCAGTTTTAGCTATTAGACCATCTGTCCCTTCCCGTATCTCAGCCTTGGCTTTTTCTCCTTGGAACATTTTCCTCACCTGACCCTTTGTTTATCTTCATCACTGTGGCTAACATCCCCCTTCCTCCAAACTCCTTGCCATGGTTGATCAGGGCTTCCTTCACCGCTTCATAGCCGCACAGCACCACAAGCTTCTCCGAGCCCAGATGGAGGGTAAACACGGGGCCATACTGAGCCCTGAACTGAGACAGACAACAAGAAAGTGGGGGTGGAGAGAGGGGAGTGCCACGGAACACTCAGCCTCCCATCTGCTGTACAAATTCCTAGGGCTTAGCGCACCAGCGGAGGTGGGAACGTTAGCTGAGTGCTTCTGGGGCTCCCTCTGTGATCTTGGGCAAGTCATGGCTCCCACCTGGGCCTCCACTGCCCTATCTGTAACACATGGGGAAAGATCTGGCTCATCTGGTCAGAAAGAAAGGTACACGCAAACATTCTGCATTTTAATACAGCTTAGTGTGAACGCATTACGCATGCATCTGAGACCCAAAAGACACTGCCCTTGCTTACGGGTTGGGGGCTCTCTCTGCAGCAGCAAAAATATGGGGGTCATGATGCAGTCAGCAACATGTGCGTGCCCAGTGTGACACTGGGGCCAAAAGGGTCAACGTGATCCTGGGTTGTATAAACATCCTGGAGGATAAGAGAGGTGACTCTGCCTCTGTGGATGGTGCTGGGGCAACTGCTGCTGGATCCCAGGTCCAGCTCTGGTGTCCACAATCCAAGGAAGACGTTCCCCAATGGGAGAGGGGTCAGAGAAGAGCTGTGAGACTGATTAAAGAATTGGAAAAGCTGCTGTAGAGCGATAGACTCAAAGAGCGCTGTCTATGTAGTTTCACAAAGAGAAGGTGAAGGGGTGACTTGATCCCCCTCTCTCAGCACCTATCTGGGGAGCAATTATTTACTAATGAGCTCTTCAAGCTAGCAGAGGAAGGTCTGACACACGCCAATGGCTGGAAGCTGAAGCTAGACAAATTCTGACTGGAAATAAAGTGTACATTTTCAACGGCGAGAGTCACTAACTGTTGAAGCAATTTTCCCAGAGTCATGGGGGCATCACAGTGCCTGACGGTTGTAAATCAAGAGTGGCTGATTTTCTAAAAGATCTGTCTTAGCAGTTTCCTGGGGGCAGGTCCCTGGCCTGTGCTCTTAGGGGTATGGGGGTGGAGTCAGATTCACAGTGGCCATGGAATTGAGAAATCCTTCCTATGGCTGTCTCAGCAGCAGGGACTGCCTATCTGTGCAAAAAGACCTGACAATGCAAACCTCTAGCCTTCATTGGACCCCAACCAGTCCCCCTATGTGTGCACCTGGTGCCAAGTAATGACTATGCGATGCCAGCAATAAAGAGGGCATGGAGTGTACCATTTATCGGTGGGGTTTGGTCCCCCTTGTGGTGCATTTGCCCTTCCTTCAACTTTATTTTCTGGCTGGGAACTCCTTGGATCATTTCTACTAGGAGCTTGGTGTTGGTGGGGAGAATGGGACAGGCCGCATGGAGAGCTGCCGGTTCCTCCAATGGATTTAGTGCTGTTAAGTGTATTATGGTAACACTGAGGTTGCAGGGGAAGGGTCATACGCTTCGTGTCAATTCCTCAATCAGACAATAACACACCCCACTGAGGTCATCCATTAGGGGCCTGAAGGGGGAAGCTTGGGAAAGCCCGAACTTCCACCTCTTGAGCCAAACAACCACTTCTGCAAAGAATGAGTCGCAGGTTTGTAATTGTCCATCCCAGGCCCAGCCACAAGAGGGAGATAACAAGCCATAGTGGGTACAACATGGTGTCTAAACCCTTGGAACCCCATTTCTGGTGCAAATGCACCTGAATCCCTCCCTTAAACACCTGGTGGGGGGATAGGGCTGTACTCCCCCACTCCTTCATCAGAGCCCCTTGCTGGTGTGGGAAGGGTGAGGGGGGCTCTAGAACAGGCGGTCTGAGAGATAATAACCCATCAAGATGCACAAGGGCAATTCACCTGCTCAAAGTAATTGATTCAGACTCTCTGCAAACTCAGACGGCCTTGCTGTATTGTTTAAATTTGAGGCAACTCCCACATCTGAGAGTGTTGAGCCCAGCCTCTCTGCGGGCTCAGGCAGGGTCGGTCGCGCTGGACTCCTGCTTTTCAGCTTTTCTTTGGAAGAAACAGAACTAGAAACATCTGCTGATTTCTTTAAATGGAAGCAGGGATTCTGTTCTGATCACAGAACTCCAGGAGCTGGGACCCTGGGTCCCAGGCCTTTCCTGTCTGTGGCTTTATCCAGCCCTGATTCTCACCCTGAAAAGCTCCTCCATGGACGTTAGAACTCCAGGCCCCCAGCGCAGCTTCTGAAAAAGGGTCTGAACTGAACACAGAGAAGTCTGAACCTTGAGATCGGGACTCACAGCAGGGCGTCTCCTCTAAGTGGCACAAGCGGGGGATCTCAAGAAATGCCTCCCTTTGTAGAAAGACAGGACTGCCACAGACAAGCATGCCACACCACTGCAAGGGAAAGCGCCGTGCTGTGCATTCAGAACCAGCTCGGCCAAGATGCCTCAGAGAAGCACTCAAGGTTTGGGGTGGAAGGAATTGGAAATGGTCTTATGGAAGAACCTTGAACATGAGGCAGTCTAGAATGCTGCCATGCAAATGGCTTCAACTGGCTCTTCTCCTGGCTAAGGAAGTCTTTTCCTGGTGTCACCATTGCAGGCCACGTGAAGGGCGGCAGCTACATTACGCACACCTGCACAACTGTGCTTTCCATTTCCAAAGCGTGGGCTGTACAGGGCAGAACTGTTGCTGCCAGGAAGGAAATCAAGGATATCCTTCATCAGACACTGCTGGCTGTAGCACCTCATCCTTACAAGGGCATGGCATGTGTCCATGCTCACTGCCAGGTGTCTTACTGTTAACATGGTTCTGGAATCCCGTTAGCATGAGTTACTGAGTGTTTCAAGTTTCTAAACCTGTAAAAGAGCCAGCAGCAAAAAGACAGAGGGGTTGCCAGGTTCTGACTGTCTGCAACAATGGGTTGGGGCAGATGCTCACTGCTTCTTACTGAAAGGGGATTGTAAAGTGCTTGGCAGACCTCAGAGAAGCGGGCGATGTGATCTCTGTTTTACAGCTGGAGAAACTGAGGAAGAATGAGGCAAAAGTGACTTGGGATGGTCACTCCACTCCACAATAGCCAGGAGTAGAACGCAAGAGTTCTGACTTTCAGCTCTAACCTCTACACCCCACTGCCCTCCCAGAGCCAGGATAGAACTCAAGTCTTGGCTTGCACCCATACCAGCCATTAGACCCCATTCCACTCCCAGTGCCAGAGACAGAACTTAGGAGTCCTGATTCTCAGCTCTGCCCTTGCTCTAACCACTAGACCCTACTCCTCCATCAGAGGTGGGGAGAGAACCCAAGAAACCCAGGAATTCTGACTCCTAGCTCCCCACCTGCACCCGTTCTAACTGCTAGACTCTGCTCCCTCTTAAAAAATGTCTAGCCCCGTGTAATGCTAAAGAAATGGTCACTCACCTTAAGGATAGATTTAGCCAATGCCTTGTTGTTCAATTGCAGGATGTTCCCTATGAAGGGAAGTGGCATGGGACCTGGTGGGAGCTTCTTCCTCTCTAGATGCTTTCTCCAGGAAGCAATGAGTAAGAGGCAGAAGACACAGATGCCCAGGACAGCAGACAGCTCCATGGTGGACTGCGTCAGCCCAGCAAAGTGCCTGATACACTCAATGACAGAGCAGGTAATAATTCACTGCTGTGCCACTCACCTAGACCACTGTGGTTAAGACGTTGCCAGCTAGATACCTTCTATAGTCTGGCTTCCGCTGCAGGATGTGTCCACTGATTCTCCTGCTGGTGTAGGCTCCGCCAACTCGTCCCCTTCCACTGATTCAGTAGGGAACTGTCATTTAAGAATTAAAGCATTATTCATTCCATTAGTATTATTATTATATATGTTCTGGAGGACCCTGCTAAGACTGAGGTCTCGTGGTGGGCACTGTATATTGTGACCCTCAGCCCACCCAGAGTCTCAGTAACTTCCCATTGGTCCCCCAACTTCCTGTTGACTCCCCATTGACTTCTTGTTGGTCCAGTTGACTTCCTCTTGACTCCCTCTTGGCCCATTGACTTCCTGTTGAATCCCCATTCACTTCCCATTGGCCCCATTGAGTTCCCGTTGACTCCTCACTGGTCCCATTGACTTCCTGTTCAATCCTCATTCATTTCCCATGGGCCCCATTGATCTCTTGTTGGCTTCTCATTGACTTCTCATTAGCCCCACTGATTACTTTTTGACTCCCCTTTGACTTCCTTTTGACTCCTCACTGACTTCCCATTGACTTCACAGAGTTATGACTCAGTCACAATAGCTGAGCAAAAACTGACTGCAGCCTTCAAGATTTGACCTCTCTTCAGGTGTCTCTCAGGACCTCAAACCCCACACTAAGCCCCTTCCGGCTTAGTATGGCAGATCTGGGGCCGCTGTATAATAATTTATGAGCCCTGTCCCTTGGCTTGGTTCTTAGGTTAGTCACTGAATGCATGTGTTGGCTTAACTTGATACAGGAATGTTAGGGAAAACAGGCAAGAAAGAAAAGAACAGCTTAAGGTACACAACACATGAGAGTTTCTAAGGGACAAAACCAGATGGGATGATTTTGATTTGATCCGCTGCTGATCCTACAAGACTGGTTGTGATGAGGCCTATGAACTAGAACAGGGATGACAAGAGACCCTCTCTCAAGGTCCAGACTGAAACACCACTATACCCTGTGTGGAGTATCTCAAGAAGTTGGACCTGCTGGACCTGTCTAGATTATACTCTGGGCATGGGCAGATTTTATTGTAGGCGGGGAAGAGGGGGCATGCTATGCCTCCTCAAAATCTTTTCCATAGCCCCCCCTAAATCCCTGCCTCCTGGGAAAGCATTAGGCATGGCCTGTGAAAGCATCTTTCCTTTCTCTCTCAGTGCCTGCAGTATGCTGCAGAGGCAATAGCAAGGGTGTGAGCCTCTACCCTCACAGTACTTTTTAGATCTTGAAAAAAACAAACATTCAGTAGGTGGATGCAACAAGACAAACTCCTTAGACCAGGGGTTCTCAACCCCTGGCCTGTGGACTAAAAGTTGCCCTCAGGGCTTTTTAAAATGGCCTATGCTCAGCTGCCCAGTTGCTGGCTGGGAGCCCTGCTGCAATCACCCACCTCTTCTCCGGTCCTGGCCAGACTCCAGGGGCTGCGGCCGGGGTCACAGGCCGGCATGGAGCGGCTGGCGGGTGTGCTGGGTGGGCGGGGATGCAGGCCGGCGCAGCACAGCTGGGGGGAGTGCTGGAAGGGGGGGGGCGGTGCGGCTGTGGAGCATGCTGGCTGCTGGGGGTGGCCATGGGCAATGCAACGTGACTGGAGGGGGCGGGGGCCCCTGCGGGCTGCAGGGGGCCAGAGCTGTGGGCTGGCACGACTGTAGGGGGTGGCAGGAGTGTGGGCCGTGCTGTTGCTGGGGTCCACAGCCTGCCCACAAACTGTCCCTGTTCATGGGCATCCAGTCCCCCATCCCTTTTTAAAAGAAAAAAAACTTTCAATTCTTTCCAATTTTTAAAAAAGTCTTTTTGGCTTGAGGGCCACAAATATAATTTTAGTACCCTGACAGGCCACTAGTCTATTTAATTCAAAAGTGTATTTAAATTTAATTAATTAATTTTAATTAAATTAAATTTGAATTTAATTTTTTAAATTTTAATGCAAATTTAATTAAATAGACTGGTGGCCCCTCAGGGTTCTAAAAATTATATTTGTGGCCCTCGAGCCAAAAAGATTGGGAACCACTGCCGTAGAATCTTCAAAGTGTCTGACGAAGTGGGATTTTCTCCCACAAAAACTCATGTGATAAATAAATCTGTTAGTCTTTAAAAGTACCACAGGACTCTCTTGTTTCCTTAGAATCCATATAGCTGTCTTCCCCGAGGGAAACTCCAAAATTCACCCATGCTTCTGGGGATGGGAGTGATTTAGGGAATATAGACGTGTTGACTGTTGGCTCTAAAATTCTTTTGCTCTGAAATGTTTGGTCCTCCTGCTAAAACAAACAAGACTTTGCTTATAAGCAGAGTTGTGCAATTAATAGATTTTTTTCCCCGGGTTGCTCACAGGTCAGAAAATTTTTTTAAAAACCAAACCACAAGCCCACTTTCTTTTAAGTCAATGTGAAAACAATATTTTTGCAAATTGAGAAGTCAAAAAAAATAAATTAAATGTTTTGTTTAACCTGAAACAAATATTTTGTTTGACTTCTGACCTTTCTTTTTCCCCTTTTTAACAGTTTTTAAAATAAAATTGGGCAGCCTCTTGATGCTGCTTGAGGGCAGGGGAAAGTTTAATCATTGATGAAAGGGAAGGGAAGGGGTTTGGCAAAGGATAGGTATTTAGAATAAGAATTACCCCCCCTGCCCACCCACCTCCTCATATAGTTTATCAGTGATCTCTTGACACAAGGCAAATAAACACATTAGTATTGGTGAAGCATGTTGGTTAAAACACTGGGGAAAGAGCCAGCCACCCTGTCTTCTGCTATCATCTCTGCTGCAGCTTTTATGTGTGACCTTGAATCTCTCTGTGTCTCATTGCTCCGTCTGTAGAGATCTTGTTATTCCTTTTACCAGTTCACACATTCGGCTATTTTTCTCATTATTATTTTAAAAATGTACAGTAACATCTAAGGACTTCCATAAAGTTCAAGACCCTTTTTATGTACAGCCAGCCTCCACCCTAAAGAGATTTCATTCTAATCAGACGGACGAGGACTCCTATGAACTCCCTTTTACAGATGGGGAAACTGAGGTGCCAGAGTGACCCAGTGACACACCAAAAGAGTTGGTGGTACAACTTACACTGCTTGTACACCGAGCTAGTGCTTTAAACCACAAGCCAACGCTATTTCCTAGAAAAAGAAGAGGCGTGGGTAGCAATTTCCTTGCACGTGAAGAGTTTGTGAAGCTTGCCCCATAGATGTTGGCCAGGTGATCAGCTACTCCAGAGATGGGGGAACTCGTAGAATCTCTGTCACTGGTCAGGTTGGACAAACACCTGTCAGGGATGGGCAAGGTTTACTGACTCCTAGTACACATGGTTGAGAGGAGATGGACTTCTTTAGAAATTCCTTCCACCCCTAGATTTCTATGAATCTCAGGTTGGAAATACCCATCACAGTTTCTCATCCCAGGAGGATAAATTGGACCGCTGGTCTCCCCAAAGTCAATAGCCTGCTCGAGTGGCAGAAGTCCTTTCTAGGGAATAACATCCCAGCCTATGGAAAGCCACCAGCACCATTATAAACCATAGAGTCCTGTGGCACTTATAAAGACTAACAGATTTATTTATCACATGAGCTTCATGGGAGAAAATCCCACTTCGTCAGATGCTTTGAAGATGGAAATTTTACAGAATGGGAGGAAATTAAATGCAGGGAAGTGTAAGTCATAGGATCAGGTCTGGCTGTAACAGCAAATCAAAATAGATGTTAGGATTCAAACACTGGGGAACAGCACATAGAGGAAGGTGAGGTCAAACCACCTGTTGTAATGAGAGAAAAATCTGCAATAGACTAACATGGCTACTCCTTTGGAACTTGACTACATTATAAACCATGTTGAGGGGCCTTACCTAGCATCTGCTCCGGAGCTGAGACAAATGAGTCCACCATGAAGCGGATACAGTAGCTCTTGTTCCCTCAGCTCTGACAGTGGAGGCTTGCAGGTGAAGTCATGGGTTCAAGCCCCTGAGGAAGAGCCATCCCTGGTGGTCACTGCTCATGGCTGGTTGGTGCAAGGGATGGGGCGGGACTGCGTCTCAAAGTTCACCGACCAGCAGAGTTGCAATTATTTACCCAGAGCTGTGATGCAAAAAGGGACGTTATCAGCAAGGCCCCTGTGGGCTATATAGATATGGTTGAGCCAGCATCACTTGGGAGCTCTTGTGAAGGGCAGTGGAGGCAGCAGATCATCTCCAGAATGGATTTCAGTGGGACCATTGGTGTCCTCCTGGCAATATGCTTTGTGTGCTTGTTATACCTCTCATCCAGGAAGAAGAAAAACTGGAGCAACCTGCCACCTGGGCCCATCCCCCTCCCGATCCTTGGTAACATGTTGCAGGTGGAGGTAAAGGAGCTGATAAAGTCTTTGAGGAAGGTGAGTCACTCCCCAGCCTCAGCTTGCTCCTTCACATTAGCATGGGCAGGAGATTTTTACTCAGAGAGGCAGCTCATAGAAATGGGAGGCTGGACATGACCTCTGGCCGTGGTCCAGGCCCGGCTCCTCATCGGCGTTCACGGATTCCAGCAACACAAAAACCCTTTGTCACGGGGGAACTTTTTCTCCAGAAATGGAATTGCGTTTTTCAAGCAGCTCTAATTATTATTACTATCACAGGCAAACCCAGGTGCCTTGGCTGGGAAAACACACCTGTGCTCCACTCACCTCCCAGGGCTGGGAACAGAACCTAGGAGTCCTGGCTCCCATCTCCTTGCACTTACCCAGATATATCGGGGCCCCATTGTGCCCGGTACTGCATAAACTGAGTGCCAGAGCCAGGCTAAGCCCCCAATGAGTTCAAAGGCTAAAGAGACAAAGGGAGATAGGGGAAACTGATGGGGAAATGACCAGTCTAAGGTCATGTGGTGGTCTTTGGTAGAGCTTTGGGTGCCAGATTTGCATGCTCCAACCACTTATCAACCTCTTCCTTTCTTCCTTCCAGCTCAGCGAAACCTATGGCCCGATCTACACTTTTTACCTGGGCTCCCGGCCCTGTGTGGTTCTGTCTGGCTACCAGGTGCTGAAGGAAGCCCTGATTGAAAAGGCCGAGGAGTTCAGTGGCCGAGGAGACTTCCCTGCTGTGCAGATGTGGAGTAATGGAAATGGTGAGGCTGGTATGGATGGACGGATAGATGTGCAGCTCGTTATCCTTACACCCCAGGATCCACAGATGGGTGTGAAGTGCTGGGCAGGGATCATGATCAATTCCAGTCAATTTCCCCTTCCTACAAGAGTCCATGCATCTTAGCAGTTAGCAAGGGGAATCCTGAGAGCCAGGACACCTGGGTTCTCCACCCAGGTCATGGAAAGGAAGGCTGTCTAGTGAGTGGCACATAAGGACAACCAGGTTAGGTCAAAGGTGAGTATCCTGTTTTTTGACAGTGGCTGGTACCAGCAGCAGTGAGAAAATGGGGCAATTATCGAGTGATCCATCCCCTGTTGTCCAAGCCCAGTTTCTAGTGGTCAAACCTGGATAGACACACAGAGCAGAGGTTATCTCCGACCAGTTTGGCTAATAGCCATCAAGGGACCTATCCTCCATGATCTGATCTTCTTCTGTGAACCCCCACCAGACTTTCCGCCTTCACAGCATCCTGTGGCAGTAAGTCTGACAGGTTGACTATGCCTCCAGTGAAGCAATATTTCCACATGTTTGTTTAAAACCTGTTGGGTATTCATTATTTCACTGGGTGAACCCATGTTCTTGTTACGTGAAGGGATAAATAACACTTCCCTGTTCGCTTTCTGCACCCCATTCCCCATTCCTGATTTTATAGACCTCTATCCTATTTCTCCTTAGCCGTCTCTTTTCAAAGCTGAATAGTTGCAGCCTTTTTAATCTCTTCTTATATGGAAGCTGTTCCATATCCATAATCATTTTTGTTGCCCTTCTCTCCACCTTTTCCAATTTTAATTTATCTTTTTTGAGAAGCTGGCAGACAGATCTGCATGCAGTGTTCAAGGTGTGGGCATACAGTGGATTCACATAGCAGCAGTATGATATTTTCTGTCTTTTTACCTATCCCTTTCCTAATGGTTCCCATCCCTGGCTTCTCTTTTTTTGATTGTCGCTGCCCATTGAGTAGATGTTTGCAGAGAACTATCCACAATGATTCCCAAATCTCTTTCTTGAGTGGCAACAGCTAGTTTAACTCCCACCATTTGATATGTATAGTTGGGAGGAGGTTTTCCGATGTGCAATATGTCACGGGTCCATGTTGAATTTTGTCTGCCATTTTGTTGCCCAACTTAGTGAATTCCCTTTGGAACTCTGCCCCATCAGCTTGGGACTTTGCTCCCTTGACCCATTTTGTGTCCTCTGGAAATTTCAGCTCTGAGGCCCCGGGAATCCAGAATCTGATCTCGTCTGGGAGGGTAATATACCACCGTGAAAGCAGGGAAGGCTGGGAGTTAGGAGTCCTATGTTTGATTCTCAGTTCTGAGAGGGTAATGGGATCTAAGAGTTAGAGGTAGTCTGGTGGGAGGAGACCAGGGGCTAGCAGTCAGCTTTGAAGACTAGTAGCTATGTGTGGCCCTGGCTCGCAGCTGGGTGGATAATTGCTGGCAATCCCAGAGTGCTGAGTGGTTCCAATTTCCACAGAAGAAACGAGGAGGCACAGCAGGGGTGTGGATGTTCCCAGACACAGGCCCGTGCCTGTCTCTCCATCATGCCTCCTCTTCTCACCCTCTTTCCCAGGGATTGTCTATGGCACCGGGGAGCGGTGGCGGCAGCTACGCCGATTTGCCATCTCCACACTCAAGAACTTTGGCATGGGCAAGAGGAGCATGGAGGAGCGGGTCAAAGAGGAGGCCCAGTTCCTGGTGTCCGAGTTCCGGAAAACCGAAGGTTCGGTTCCGTGCACAGATCAGCTGTGGGGGATGGGCAGCAACCTGGAAACCCAAAGACCTGGGCATCCAAATGTTGCTTCCTGATCCCAACTTTGGGGTTCTGGCCCCCATCTGCACAACCCCGGTTGTGGGCTGATTTCATTGTGCTGCCCTCAACGATTCTTTGGGGTGGGGAAGGGCTGGGAGCCCAGACACCTGGATTTTATCCCAGCTCAGGGAGGGAACTGGGGTCTAGTGATTAGAGCAGCTGAATGGGATGGGGACTCAGATCTCCTGGATTCTGTATCTGTGCACAGACTGCCATCTAGTGGCTTGAACTGGGAGTCAGAAATGCCAGTTCCATCCCACTGACCCTGTGACATGGGCTGGGTCAGTTCCCCACTCTGTGCCTCAGTTTCCCCATCTGACAGGAAGATAGAATGCCTGATTCTCAGGGTAAAGTGCAGCTTAAATCATGAATGGTGCTTTGAGATCCCTGGGAAAGGCTGAGTCAACAAAGCCTGGGAATACCAGTTGGCTCTTGCTTTCCCCTCTAGGAAAACCCTTTGACCCCACCTTCTTCCTAAGCTGTGCTGGCTCCAACATCATATGCACCCTGGTCTTTGGGGAGCGTTTTGAATACACTGATGAGAAGTTCCTCACCCTGCTCAACTTGATCAACAGCAACTGGAAGCTTATGAGTTCCACCTGGGGGCAGGTGAGAGAGGATTTGGGACAGAGAGGAGGTGGCCCGCTGGCCTATCTAGGCACAGATGACCTTCTCTCATAGATGTCAAGGCCCAAAGGGTCCACAATGGTCCTCTAGGCTAGCATCTGGCATGATACAGCCCTGAGAACCTCACTTGACAGTTCCTGCATCCAGCCCATATCTGATGATTGAGCTAGGCCTTTTAGAAAGGCACCCAGAGTTGCCTTAAGGATTCCAAGTGACAGAGAAGCCACCCCAGCTGTAGGTCAGTTATTCCAATGGCTAATCACCTCACCATTAAATAGTTTGCTGCTTCTTTCCTCTCTGAATTTCACTAGCTTCAGCCGCTATCCATAAAAGTAGATCTCACTCGGCCTTTGTCTGCTAGTACTTTTAAAGACTAACAGATTTATTTATTGCATGAGCTTTCGTGGGAGAAAATCCCACTTCCAAAGTGAGATTTTCTCCCACAAAAGCTCATGCAATAAATAAATCTGTTAGTCTTTAAAAGTGCCACAGGACTCTGTTGTTTTTTTGCAATAGACTAACATGGCTACCCCTTTGGAATTTGTCTGCTAGGTTAGAGAGCCCTCTGCTGTCCAAAATCTCCTTCCCCTGTAGGTATTTATGGACTATGATGCAGTTACCTCTTAATTGTCTCTTGGATAAGCTAAATAGATGGTGCTCCCCAAGTTTCTCACTGCGAGGCAGGTTTTCTAGATGTTGAGCTGCATTTCTCTGAACCTTTCTCCAATTTGTTAATCTCTTGTTTGAAGGGCAGACCCCGGAAGAGGACACAGAATTCCAGTAATGGTCTCCTCACTGATAACTCACACTGTTCCTACCCTGACTTGAAATTCCTCTGCTTATCCAGCTAGGGACCCCATCCCATTCTTCCCAGAAGTCTGTGATCAAGGTTTGTCTAGAACAGCCATGATCAGGCAGCCTCAAGATGGAGGCCAGTCTTAGATCTACGACACCGCTCATGTCCCACTTCAGTCTCGAGGGGAACACTTCCATTGGGTTTGTATAGAAAGAAAATAACCACTAACCGTTCTAGTTTCCTCCTTCCCTTGTTCTTCCCAGTTGCTCTTCACGTTTCCCAAAATCATGAGACATGTCCCCGGGCCACACAGGCAAATCTACAAGAACTACCTGCAGTTGGCTGCTTTTGTCGGTGAGAGGCTGAAGATGAATAAAGAGACTCTGGATCCTAACAACCCACGGGACTTCATAGACTGCTTCCTCATCAAAGTCCAGCAGGTACCTCAGCACCATTCCTTACCCTAAGGAGCCCTCCAACTTGGCCACAATCTGAACAATCGTTTTATAGCCCAAAGGTTTTGCTCCTGGAAAATCAGCTTGTGCTGGTCAGACACCTTGATCCTGGCACCAAAACCTAGAATGCTACCACTTGAACAGAAGGGGTAGCCCCATTCTTGGCAGCAGTAGTGAGCTGTTATCCACGCTTTGGATCAGCCAAAAGAGAGTGCCAGGGTATGCGTATTCAAGTCTGGACTTGAAACAGAGGTGGGTGAAGTTGATAGCAGGGGAACTTATGTTCTAGTCTTGTGTTCCTAATTGTTCCTTCCAGTCCTATGTTCCTAATTCAATGGAGTTGCAGTGAGAGATGAATTATGAAGCTCGCACACAAATTTTTGGGTGGGCAGGGACAGAACTAAAATATCTTTGGGGATTGCTAGACATCCCCCCCCCCTTAATTTGAATGAATTTGTAGATTTAAAAGGGTTGGGGTATTGGGATGAGGAAAGATACAACTTCCATGCACACAGGGGGTTGAGGCAGTTTGAATGGAACCACTAAAGTTGGAATATGACAAGCCACTGTGGTCCCAAAATACTTGCAAGGAGACACCAACTGATCTTTAATGACCAGAAGCCATCCAGAGCAGAGCTAAGCGAGTACTTGATTTGTTTGTTCAGGGACTGAGCAAAAATACTGAGGTAAGAAAATTTGGCTTGGTTCAGTCTAAAACTGATTTTTATTTTTATTTTTAATGTTCTTGCTGAAACAAAATAAAAAACGATGTTGGTTTGGGTCAAACTGAATGGTTCATTCAACCCCAAAGCACATTTTTATTACCATTTCTTTATGTAGTTTCGGACATTTTCAGATGTTTTTGCCCATTTTATTAAATGAAGCTCCATTTTGAAATGAACAATCAAAAGGAACCATTCGGAAATGAACTGTTCCAACATTTTCTGGGGGGAAAAAATTCTTATTTTTTTGTCTGAAGCTATTTGCTGGATTCAACTTGAATTTGCAAATATCCCTGGTGCCCTGAAAAGTATACTATTTGCCAGGAGGGGGTGGAAATTGTTTGGCTCAAGTCAAAAGGCCCTCAGTTTTACAACTGATCAATGCTTAGCACCACTAATTGGAACAGCGGTGACACAGGTACAGCACCTCTTACTAAGCCAATTACGTCCCCAAACCCTGAGGTCTTTCAGGGTAAGATGCAGCTTGGCTTCTGCAGGAATTAGTTGCTCCTTAAAGATCCCATCCAGGTACCAAACCCAACCTTTTTAGCTTCCGAGCATCACACAGTGCTGGGGGAGAACCAGGGTTTCCTGTTTGCTGGCAATTTTGAAAGAAATCAAGGGAATAGAATTGAAATTTTTTGCTAAATTGAAAAGTTGGGAAAATTTGCCTTTGATTATGATTTCAACCTCCCTCAAACATTTTAATTTTTTTTCCTTAATAAAATTAAAAGACATTTGGAAACAAGCTTATTTAAAAAAAAAACAATCAAATCATTTTGATTTTTTCCCCCAAATGTTCTTTTAATGCCTGACATGGCAAAATCAAAGCAAATTTGCCAGGCGTTTCGGTGCGACCCGCTTGCCAAATAAAAGTTGCAGCTGAAAAGTTTTGCCAGACTCTAGCATCTCTAGTAGGAAATCTATCACCAACAGTCAGGCTCTGTGGTGGTCTCACACAAACATAGACACACACACACTCATAACATTCTTCCACTCTTCCTTTGCAGGAAAAGAACAACCCCAACACACACTTTAATGATGAGACGATGTCTAAAACCACTGTGAACCTGTTCTTCGCTGGGACAGAGACCGTCAGCTCCACCTTGAGATACGGGCTCCTGATCTTACTCCGGCATCCTGAAATAGAAGGTATGACAATGGGATGAAGAAATGACAGATGCCAGGGTGATTCCAACCTAGATTGGTTTCAGGGAAGCACCCAGGGGAAGGGGGCTGACTTTGGTAACTCACCCAAATAGCTGCTGGTCAAATTTCATGGCCAGTAAAAGCTTCCCAGCTGGTATATACCATCCATAGATCCACTGGTATCAACGGGACCAGATCTAAGCTAACATAAATGGGCCACAGCTCTACTCGCATCAATGCTGCCCGGGTCCCAGGAGGGATCGCTGCAGACTTCCATAAAGTGATGTGGATCTACACCAGCTGGGCACCTGTACCTGGGGGAATTTAAGGCGGCTGCACCTTTCTGACATTGCCGCCTACTCTCCAGAGAAGCTCCATGAGGAGATCGACAGGGTGGTCGGCCCCCACCGCAGCCCCTGCATGGAGGACCGGAGCCGGATGCCCTACATGGATGCTGTCCTCCATGAGATCCAGCGCTACGCAGACATTGTTCCCATGGGCGTGCCACACACCGTCACCAGGGACATCAAGTTCCGTGGGTACACGCTGCCCAAGGTACATAGTACCATGGTGCACCACAACGGGCCCGAGGGCAGTCAGACTTACACTGGGCAACAATGGCCCAACGGGATGAAATCACAGACTGGGAAGGCATCCTGGCCCCACACTCTTCCTTCAGCCACACCCCTTTCACTAGCCACACCTCTATGACTGCCAAAAACCACCAATCACACCCCTTTTCACTAGACACATTGTCTTCCCAAACATAGCCTTTTCACTAGCCATGTCCCTTTTACTGGAAACATCCTGCCCCAACCACACCCTTTTCACTAGTCACGCCCCTTTCACTAGCCACACCTCCTTCCCTCATAAACTAGGATTACTTTTCCAGCCACAGCCCCTTTCTCTCTCCACACCTCCTGTGACCGGGGCCTCCTGGGATACCTTCCTGGACGTGCAAAAATCAGGGCAAGCTGCAAAACCGGGAGCCAAACTCCCCACACACTGATGGGTGGTACTTAAACCAGTCTCCCTATCAGTCACAAACAGGCCTCTGGTTCCCCACACTGGGTACCAAGAAGTCTGTCCAAAATAGAAACAGCTCCCTTTATTGCACTCCAGCTCCTCTGGCTCCCACTTAGCTGCACGGTCCCTTAAAGATATAGGTTCTTCTGACCCCAAAGGGCCAGCCACAGCACACAGAACAATAGAGGTTTGGATCTTACCCAAAATACCACACTGGTAGCCAATCCTTTAGCAACTACAACTAAAGGTTTAATATAAGGAGAAAAGAAGCAAATATGAGATGTTAAAGGGTCAAAGCAAATCACATACATACAAATGATTTAAAGTTCATGAAAAGCAGTTGCAGGCTTGTTCCTCTGGTAAACACCCAGCATTAGGGTGGACCTCAATCCTTTGTTCAGTCTCAGAGGAATAGTTCCAGGGATGGATGTTGGCTGTAGACTGAGGACTTGAAAGCAAGATGGCGTTGGGGTTGCTGCCTTTTATCACCTCTGGCCTTCTTCATGCTGTGTGCAGGTCTCTCCAATCAAACTGCAGCTGAGTCACATGTTTAAGTCCCAGTGGCTCAACAGGTTTTCTTCTTCGGCCCATTATACTGGGGAGCTTCCTTAATGGGCCATTAAGGAGACAATGGCTGGGTAGACATTCAGTCTGGGAAGTTTTCCCAGCCTTACACAAGTTAAAATATAACAATCATAGTCCTAACTTCTAATATGAATACAAATCCTACACATAAACTATATAATCATTCCCCACAAATTATTACCTTTCTATTGACACCAAACATGGCATAGTTCCTATGGATTATACCAATTATAACATATTAATACAAAATAATATCACAAATGGTTCCTTAAATCCTGACAGCGTTACACCTCCTAATTGGCCACACCTTCTTTTCTTCACAGCCACACCTCCTGTTTCTGAAATCACACTCCTTTGCCAGTCACATCCCTTTCTGGCCATGCCCCCTTTTCCTGCCCCATCTTCAGCAGGCTTGGAGGTGGGGCTCGGCTTGCAGAATGTACTGAGTCCAGGAGTGAGCCGAGTTGGAGCAGTGAAGCCAGCTCTACAGCCAGATTGCTGGGCACATGCCATCTCTCTGATCCATCGCCCCACCTCAGATGGCCAGGCAGCCAGTGTGAAAACTAAGGAAGCTCATTTTTCAGGGTCAGGGGAGAAGTTGCCCATATAAGACTGAACCCCTATATAGGGATATCTGGGTACCTTATTCCTGCATGCACTCTGACCACTGCAACCCTGCTTGCTCCTCAGGACATAAACATCATCCCACTACTATGCACCGCCCAGGCTGACCCCACCCAGTTCAAGAACCCCGGCTGCTTCGACCCCTCCCACTTCCTGGATGAAAATGGGCGGTTCAAGAAAAACGACGCCTTCATGGCCTTCTCAGCAGGTAAAGCCACTGAGTAGATCCATACCTGAGCTGCCGCCATGGCACTGTGGGGCAGCAGCCTCTCCAGTTGCTTTGGGTGGAGTGGACTGAGCAGGCCGCTGCAGCCAGGACACTTGGGTTCCCTCCCCAACTCTGGGAGGGCAGTGGGGTCCTGTGGGTTGGTGCTGAGAGCCAGGACTCCGGGGTTCTCTTCCCAGTTCTACCAGTGTCAGTTTACCATGGAAAATGACTTCTTTCCCAGAGTTGGAGGGGTGGCGGCCTCCTGTCTCTGCACAGAATCTACCGTCCCAGGAATGGCACCTCACCAACTCCCAGGGTCTAGCTGCAGATTGATACTGACATGGCCCTACCCTGGAGCACGCCCAGAAAATTTCCCCATGATACATCCCCAAGTGCCCCTCCCCCACATGGGCATTTACATGTTGCAGGTCCCACAGGCAGAGCAGAGGGGACACAGTGGGCTGCACGCAGGGTGAGGCCAGCCATGCCTGCTGCAGGTGTGGACATCACCCCCCTCAAAATCCTGCCAGGAGAGGTAACAACACCAGCAGGCCCTGTTTGCACAGAGCATCAGTCTCTCTCCCTTGCAGGGAAGCGAGTTTGCCTGGGCGAGAGCCTGGCCATCATGGAGCTCTTCATCTTCCTCACCACCATCCTCCAGCACTTCACCCTCCAGTCACTGGTGGAGCCTGCTGAGATTGACATCACGCCTGAGTCCAGCGGCCTGGGAAGCATCCCACGGCCCTACCAGTTCCGTCTCCTTCCCCGCTGAGTGGGGGCCCTATCCTGCAGGCCAACTCTTGCTCCCCCCCACCCCCCCCGTTGCTCCTCAATAAAGTGACCTTTCTCCCTCTCCAGCTGGCATCTAGCTCTTTGGCTTCTGGGAAGGACTGTGCAGGGAAAGCCCCGTAACCACCAATGTCATCAAGACTCAACTAGCTCCCCTGCCCCTAGCTCTGTGCCATGGAGCTGCAGGAGCAGTGCTATGTCCCATCTCTTAAACCATCCCTTGGGGGAGCCCCCCTCAGTGCACCAGCCCCTTAGGGGTCCTGACCTTCTGTCAGGGTGGGCCATGGGCCCTCAACACCTGAGACTGAGCCTCTAGGCTGCAGCCCTCCTGCTTCACACAGTTTGCGCTGCCTGATGAGTCCTGCCCAGCTAGACCCCAGGCAGGGATTTGTCTGTCGTCCAGGGTGCCTGCATGGAGGAATCATAAAATACCATAGAAAATCCCCTTTTCAGTGCATCTTGGCCAGCAGCTCTGGTTCTGATGAGGCCATGAGGAGGCAAGGTTGGATTCTTGCCATGGGTGGGGGATAGAGGAGGACAAAGCTGCCTTAATGACTTCTTTGTGCTCCCTGTGTATCTCAGAGCAGTCTCAGGGTTACCCTACTTAGAGCTGACCTTCCTCCAACCCCCCTGTTAAAAATTTGAAAAAAGATTGTGGGCAGGGCGGGAGGTTGAGTTATCATCAAAATTTTCCCATAGAAATGTGTAGAAGATTTTTAGGGGTTGGGGGGGGAGGGGGTTCCAAACCAGAACTATTTTCAGTTAGGTGTGTCTCATGGGAGTTGTAGTTCAGGTGGCTCATGGTCCCATTCTACACTATAGACCGGCCTCCCTGAGAGGACTACATTTCTCATGCTGCACCCAGGTCTCCCTACCCCTCATTGAGAAGGAAAACTGCCAGCCAACTGAGACTCTAATTCATGGTTTGCTGCCCTCTGGCCCATGGGGAGACAGAGAATAGATATAAGGTATAAAGGAGCAGGTCCTGCACTTAGGATGGAAAAATCCCATGCACTGCTACAGGCTGGGGACTGAGCGGCTAAGTAGCAGCACTGTAGAAAAGGACCTGGGGGTTATGGTGGACGGGAAGATGAATATGAGCCAACAGTGTGCCCTTGTTGCCAAAAAGCCCAATGGCATATTAGGCTGCATCAGTAGGAGTGTTGCCAGGAGATTGAGGGGTGTGATAATCCCCCTCCATTCGGCACTGGTGAGGCCACATCTGGAATACTGTGTCCAGTTTTGGGCTCCCCACTATAGAAAGGATGTGGACAAATTAGAAAGAGTCCAGTGGAGGCCAATGAAAATGATTAGGGGGCTGGGGCACATGATTTATGAGGAGAGACTGAAAGAAGTAGGCTTATTTAGTCTGCAGAAGAGAAGACAGAGGGAGGAGTTGATAGCAACATTCAACTACTCGAAGGGGTGCTCCAAAGACGAGGGAGCTAGGCTGTTCTCAGTGGTAACAGAGGACAGAACAAGGATCAATGGTTTCAAGTTACAGCTGGGGAGGTCGAAGTTAGATATTAGGAAAACCTTTCTCACTAGGAGGGTGGTGAAGCATTGGAATGGGTTACCTAGGGAGGTGGTGGAATCTGCATCTTTGGAGATTTTTAAGCCCCGGTTAGACAAAACCCTGGCTCGGGGTGATTTAGTGGGAGTGGTCCTGCTTTTAGCAGGTGGTTGGACTAGATGACCTCATGAGGTCCCTTCCAACGCTATGATGCTATGATTCTAAGGCACTGTGGTACGGCCCCCATGCTGCCCCCCAACTATCGCCCTACAGTGGGGGGGGGGGGAAGAAAGCCCATGGACCAGCCCCACACAAGGTGTTCCCACAGGGCCAGCAGCTCTGCCCAGGGCTGGATTAAGGCAGGGGCTTTAGGGGCTGCAGCCCTGGGCTAAAGAGGGGTCCGCCCCTGACCTATATTACTCTGGTCCCATTCAGGCTGGAACAGTGCCGGCCAGGCCCTCGTGGCTCAGGCTGGCCTGTCAGGTCTCCTCTACCAGGACCCCAAGGCCCTGGTGTGGCAGCCCAACAGCGCAGCCCAGGGGCAGTGTGGGAGTGCCGTGAACCATGGCCTTTAGCCCCAGGACCCAGCCTCCTGACACTGGCCACCCTCCCTCCCCTTGCTCCAGTGCTGAGCACAGCTGGTGGGTATACCATGCAGCCCCAGGGCCAGTGTGTCTAAGTGCTGTCCCACCCCACCTCCCACCACTCTGGGGGACCGGGCCTGGGCTGGGGGGCCTGAAAGGCCCTTTATCTGGCCCTGTCTCTGCCCATCCTGGATAATGCTTGCTGAACTGGAAATTTTTTGGCAATTTTTTTTCCTTTCCCCCCCCCCCTCGCCCCCACCCCGGAGTTGAAAATACCAACTGATCAAAAAGGTTCATAAAATAGGTTTGGGTTTAATGGATTTCCCGAATCAGAAAAAAAAATGTGTGTGCGTGCGGCAGCGGCAGGGAAGGAGGCGGCGGGTGGGGGGAGGGGAGGTGTTGAGCTCGGCAAAAGGTTTTGACATTGTGTAGAGCAACCATCCCAGGTTTTCCATTTTTATCTCCAAACTGAAGTTGATTAAGCCCAAAAGCCTGAAAAAAGTCAGTATTTTGAAAAGATTATAACATTTTGATACACCCTAAACAAAAACACAAACATCGGCTTTTTCAGTTGGCAAAGATTTTAACTTTTCATCCCAATTTGAGAGAGGGGGAAATAAATTTCAAACTCTCAATAATATGCATTGTGGGGGAAATAATGTCCTGTCTGACTCTGCATGTGGCCTGGCCACTAGTTAAGTCTGGTTGGAGCTCCACAGGCTATTATTGAGACAAAGAGATTGGACAGATTTCTTTTTACTAGAAGGCTCAGCCTCTTCTGTAAATAAGAATATCTGCCATTAGTCTTCTTTATAGTCTACAGACCTGGATTCTGGACCTGGCTTTGCTGAGACAAGTCATTTCACTGCTTTGTGACTCACTTTCCCCACCTGGAAAATGGTGATATTGATAGCAGCCTCCTTTGTAAAACAGTGGGAGAGCTACAGATGAAAAGCACCCAGTATTATCATCATTCTTCCAGAAATGGTCCCTAAAAATAGAGCTTCCACTAGTGTCACCAGTTTCTCTCAACAGTATCATGCAGCCATGAGTCCCACAGGTTAACTTTACAAGAGGTATAAAAAATGTTTCCATTTGTCTGCTACAGTTATTCTCATCTCTTAAAAAACCAAACAGACTGGTGGAAACAAATATTCGCCTATCTGATTCAATAACGTCCTATAACCCTGGCTGGGGTGATTTAGGAGGAGTGGTCCTGCTTTTTAGCAGGGGGTTGGACTAGATGACCTCGTGAGGTCCCTTCCAACCCTATTATTCTATCATTCTATGATTCTATAGTTACGCATTCTACAGCATGACTTCATTAATCAACAAGGTAAACCATACAGTGAATGACATCTATTCATTTAAAAACCTAGGAATGTTCTACCAGCATCACTAGGAGTTGGGAATGTGCCCAATCATTCAGTCAGTTATATTTGTTCCCATGATGATCTCTCTTCCCTCACCACTAATCTATGAGCCTGAAAGCAGAGAAGAAAAATAATCCACTTGATACTTTAAAAAGTTTTTTTTTAACTTGGATAAAAGTACATAGCTTGCATAACAGTCACTCACAGCTCACACTAAACAACCCAGCCAGACAAAAGAAGCAAAAGCCACAATCAAAGTAAAGTGTTTTTAACAGGGAGCCAGCCAAGATGTTGAGTGATGTTTGAAAAGGGCTGTGTGTATAATTGGCATTTTAGATGTGTTGTGGAGGTCATGAACAGCTTAAATAAGCACAGGTACGGTAGTTACAAGATCATGTATACAAATATCTCTTTGCAATAAAGAAGCTAAATGAATATTTAGTCTGTATGCATTGAGCATGTGTTTTGTTTTAGGACACATCGATGCCTAGTGAATTAAAACACTAGAGAAGATTTACGACATCTAGCTTGATTTTAGCCCCAGTTCTTCCACTGGCCTCCTGGGTGATCTTGGGCAAATTGCTTTTCCACCTCTTTGCCTCAGTTTTTTATCTACTAAATGGAGATAATGATATTGGCCTCTGTTGTAAAATGCATTCAGATCTATTGCTCAAAAGTACTATATAGAAGCTAGGTATATTGATTATTACTCAATATTTATACTGTGATAACACCTACAAAGCAACCACATTGGGCCCCCATTGTGATAGCTGCGCAAACATAAATGTGGTACAAACTGAGCCCCAAAGAAGCTTAAAAAACTAGAACCTAGGAAAACAGTTTGAGTTGAGGTCAGGCTTAGCTAACTGTTGGTAGCTAACACCCACCTACAGTCAATCTTTTTCCAATCTTGCTAGCCACAAATGGTGCAAAAATCTTATGGGTGGATAAACTGGAAAGCTTGAACTTTTCAGGTGTCCTGAAAGAAATTCCCAGGACATTCCATGGGAAACTCAGATTGTCCCAGAAAAACTGGCATTCATAGGCTATGTCTACACTTGCAAGTTAGGTCAACTTAAGGAGGCTTAAGTCGACCTAACTTAGTCCCTGTCCCCACCAGGCTTTCATTAAGTCGATTTAAGGGCTTCCTTAAGTCGACTTAATAACTACTGCCATTTAGGTCGACTTAACAGCTAAGTCAATTTATTAAGTGACCTAAAACCGGTGTGGATGCCCTAGGTTGACCAGGCAAGAGGGCAGCTGCAGCTGCCTTCTCCCTGGGACCCATGCTGGTCCCAGCAAGAAGATACCCGTGGCTGCCCTCTTGCTGGGACCCGCACGGGTCCCAGGGAGAAGGGAGCCTCTGATCCCTTGTCCCCGGGAGTCCCTGGGAGCTGGGAGCCATGGCTCTCTGTCAACTTCAGAGTCTACTGTAGATTCTGTAAGTCGACTTAACAGGTCGACTTTATGTCGACTTAAGGCGACCTTGTTTAGTCGACTTAACAGAGTCGACTTAGCATTTTAGGTGTAGACATAGCCATAAGTTTTTAAGGCCAATAATGACTATTATGATCATCTAATTTGACCTTTACTGAGATCAATACATTGTGATTTAATAAACCATCTTCCAGGGAGTGATCCCTGTCACAAAACTGCCCCATAAAAATTCCTTGAACTGAGCTTTTAGAAAATCAGCTAGTCTTGATTCAGAGTTGTCAGTGGCGGAGAATCAACCGTTTCTCCAGGAAGTTTGATCCCTAAATTTCTGTCTTATTTCTAATTGAGATTTGTCTGGCTTTAACTTCCAGGAATTGGTTCTGCCTTTCACCTCTAGCTTACGGGAACTTTTCATCCCTGTGAATGTATTTATAGACTGCAATCAAGACATTGATCAATCTTGCTGATAAACTGACCAGACTGAGATATGGAAGCCACTCCCTAAAAGGCATTCTTCTCGCAACCCCCCACCCCCACCCCCAATCGTTTTCATGGCTTTTCTCTGTATCCCTTCCAGGGGCAGCCAGGATGGAGAGTCCCTTTAATGACAGCAGCTTGGCCAGCACTGAGCATTCAACAGATCAGGGTTAGTCCTCAAAATATGTCATGGATTGGCTTTAAATACCCTGAGGTTTGGGTTCCCTTTATTTGTGTCTGGCTTCTTTACTCAAGTCGAATTTCTAAACTTTTCTTTACAATCACCAGAGCTGGAAATGTTTTTATTCTGTTTGCTTTTTAATTAAAGCTGATACTAAGCCCTTCAATCCAGAGCTCAGGGTATAAAAAGAAAGACTCCCACCGAATCTCATAGTAAAATCTCAAGAGTTGGCAATACTGCACTCATTGCAAATAGACCCTGCAACCGTTGAGGGCTGCGAACTCATCACACATGTGTCCTTGTAACTGGTAGCAAATGCCACATCACACAAGGCTATGAAAGGAGGAGCAGAGGAGGGCTGTCTGGAGGGGAGGGCAGCTCAGTTAGCGAGGGATGGCTCGGAATTCACAGGGGCGTGGCGCATTCCCAATATCCTTCATCAGAGGTCAGAGATCGATTTCCTCTGGCTGGACAAGGGGCTTGAGAGCGAAGAGTTGCAGGGCGGTGGTGAAGAAGAGGAAAAGCTCCATGCGGGCCAGGCTCTCACCCAGGCAGAGCCGCTTCCCTGGGGGAATGAAACATGGTGACTTCTGGGTCGTCCATGGGCCAAGATGTGTCAGGCTTCATCCTGCCCCAAGTCTTGGTTACCCTGACCCTACACTTGGGCTCACGTGGCTTTAAGACCTTTCTCATGTTCCCTGTATACTGGGGACCGGCCTCCGGTGTCAAGTACAACAGCCTTGAGGCTGCTCTAACTCCTCCTCTGTTCCCTAAGGGTACTGGGGGTGGTCAGAGAATAGCCACAGTGCAGTACTTCAGTCATACTCCAGATTTAGCCCCTACACTGGAGGCTGGGACAGAGCCCCTACTCCAGCTCCACACCACTGCAGAGACCCCTGGACACTCTGAGGGTTGTGTCTGCCCAACAGTAGCACCAAGAGACTGGATCATGATTAAGAATAGGGCCCTCCCTCCTTACCATCACCAAGGAGCTGGATTCCCCAGGCCGTGCACACAACAGCTCCACCAGCTCCATGGAGACACCCTGATTTCCTTCATGTGAGGCCAGGGTTGGCCCAGGCAGTTGCTTCCACCAAGGCCAGCGCTGGAGCAGACTCCCTGGGGAGACTCAACCTTCTTCCCATTGGCTTCCAGACCATCTCCCACATGTCCCACACCTCCGCCCGGGGAGGCCACATGCACCTGCAGAGAAGGCCGGTAAGGCATCATTCTTCTGAAAGCTTCCTCTCTCATCCAGGAAGTTGGCCGGGTTGAACATGACTGGGTCTTTGAACTGGGTGGGGTCGTTGTGGACAGAGAACAGCAGTGGGATCACATTGGTGCCCTGGGCAGGGGAAACGCACAGCTCCAGTGCACATGTCCAAGAGATAACTCTGCCCATCCAGCTGTCCTTCCATCTGTCTGTCAGTCTGTCCATGCACCCACTGTCCATCTGTCTGTTTTGCTGTATATCTGTCCATCCATCACCTGATTATCCATCCATCTTGATGTCCCTCTCTCTTTTGATTCACCCATCATTTTCTCCAACCATCTGTCTTTCTGTCCAGTCACCCATCCCATCTATCCTCTCTATCCGTCTTTCTCTTGGACTGTCCATCCATTTATCCAACGATTCACTACCTAACCATTCTATCTATGAGGATCATTTTCTATCCTTCTACCCCATTGCATCTGGAGTGTCCACCCATACAGTTCTCATCCATCTAACCATCTATTCCCTCATCCATCGTTCTCTCCAAATATCTATCTCACCAGCCAGCCAGCCATTTACCCTTCTATCAATCTCTCCAGCCAGCTACTCATCCATCTATCAGTCTACTTGCTGATCACCCCATCAATAAATCCACCTATCCTTCCTTCCTTCCTTCCTTCCTATCTATCTATCTATCTATCTATCTATCTATCTATCTATCTATCTATCTATCT
>ML686068.1:75254-115337 GCA_007922175.1 Pelusios castaneus
TCTATCTATCTATCTATCTATCTATCTATCTATCTATCTATCTATCTCAATACACTCCCCTTTGTCTATCCATCCATCCATCCATCCCCTTTGTAAGTTGGGATACAGTCTGACAACAGGTGAGGGGGAAACATAATGGGGTCAATCCAGAGTCATATGCTGGCTACAATGGGGTTTGGTATGGATCATAATCTCAGCTCCCCCAGGGTTGGTCCAGGGAAGATATTTGGTTTTTGCCCAAATGTAAGAAGAAGGGAAACCCTGTTACATTTGGAAGCAGGAAACCCCTGACCTGGGTGTCCCGGGTCACGGTGTGAGGGACCCCCATGGGGCTATGTCACTGATCCTCTGGATTTCGTGGATCACAGCATCACTGTAGGGCATGTGCATCCGGTCCTCTATCAACGGTCTGCGGTGCCAACCAATCACTGTGTCGATTTCAGCTTAGACTGTGGCTGTGGAGAAACAAGTGGGATGGAAAGTGGTTTATGACTGGGAAGGGCAGCCTGACATCACAGGTCTGTGAAGCAGCCATTGGTCAAGGAGGCAGCGAAGACACCCCAGATCTGGAGCTAGTTACATGTGAAACTTGGCTGGAGACTTTTATCTGCCATTTTGAAATACAGACAGTGCCTTGGATTCTGATCTCAGCTGCCATGGGGTCAACCCAGAGTCACTACTGGTTGCAATGGGACTGGGGGGTGGATCTTGATCTCTGCCTTTTGGGGTCAACCTGGTGTCACTCCCTAACAGCAAAGGAGTCAAGGTCAGACCTGGTTTCAGCTCCTGTTCTGACACCGACTCCCTGGCTATGTCTACACTTGTGTATTTAAGTCGACTTTAAGGGGAACTTACAAAGTCGACCTAGAGCATCCACACTGGATGCTCTAGGTCGACTTTGTGGGGCTAGAGGGACCTAGGGCAGGTCCACGGGGCAGGGGGGGCACCCCTTGCCCAATGCCAGGGGGCTCAGCCTTTTCCCCATTGTACCTAGGTACAATGAGGCAAAGGGGGACAGGGACCCTGGTAGGGCATAGGGGCAGGGTGGGCAGGGCTCTGCCCTGCCCTGTGAGGGGGCATGCCAGGCTCCCCCTGTGCCCCCCTCGGTAGGGAGGGCATCGGTGCAGCCCTGGGGTAGCCCTAAGTTGACTTAGGGCTACCCCGCAGCTGCATTGGCTTAAGTCAACTCTAGGGGGTCGACTTAAGCCTTAGGTCTACTGGAAAGGAGGTTTAATAAGGTCGACTTAATTTTAATTAAGTCGACTTTATTTTCATTAAGTCTGCTTAAGTCGACTTAAGAAAACTGTAGTGTAGACGCAGGGTAAATTAACTTGATTTAAGCAAGCTTAAGTCGACTTAATTTACCAGTGTAGATGCAGCCCCTGTGTGACCTTTGGAAAGTCAGTTGACATCTCCTCCATCTCAGTTCCCCCCAGCACAGTGGGGATAACAACCTTCTCTTCATCTGTCTTTTCTGTTTATACTCAGAGCACTGGGACACAAAGAAATGTCTCGCTGTAAGCCTGCCCAGCTGATCTATTGGGAGCCCAGCACTTTTCCAGGGATTGACACAGCTCCCATGCTCTGAAGGGTTCCGCATTAGGAATACAATAGCGAGAGTATATCCACTGTTTCACCCCCACCCCAGGCTACCCCGACTCCCCACTGCTCACCCTGTATCTGCGGGTACTTCATGAGGATGAGGAAGCCGTATCTCAGGGTGGTGCTGACCATCTCCGTGCCCGTGAAGAACAGGTTGGGTGTGGTCATCACCAGAGTCTCCATGTGGAAGTAGCTCAGTGGGTCCTGGTTTTCCTGCAGGGGGAGGCATACACAGCTTCTCAGTGGGTCCCTTCCCTGCAGGAATTCGACCCTACAGAGCTTTAGTAAGTCCCCCCAGCAGAGGGGAGAGTGTCTCACTAGTGGCTACTGACGAATGCAGATTATGGGTCTCCTTCCGATGCCAAGTGTGGGATCTAATCCTTTAGGTTTAGGAGTATAGTCATATGCTATTAGCTCAGAGCCTTCCTGAGTTAAACTCCACAGCTGGTGACAGCCTTTCTGGACGGCCAGAGGTGAAGTAACACTAGACTTTAAAGGCAGCTATACTGGTTCCCTGCAATATTCAGCAGAGGCATTTTGCATGTCTCATTGGAACAGAGGATTTGGGTGTTTGGACCCTGGGTTCCAGTCGAGATAGGAACAGGAGTGGGGTCTAGTGGTTAGAGCAGAAATCTGGCCTTCAGGACTCCTGGGTTCTGTTCCTCACCAGCTGAGTGCCGTTGGACTAGTCACTTCTCTGTCTCCTGCCTCAGTTTCCCCAGCTCTAAAGTGCCCTTCCTCCTGGGATGGAGTGGCATGAGAATCAAGCCATTCATATTTCCAAAACAATCAAGAACTAGCATCAGACCATGATTCTCCAGCAGCGCTGCAGGCAGGGCAGTGAGAACCTGATGCACTTGGGTCACAGTTTGGTATCCATCCTGCCCCACCCCTCCAATGGATTAAGAAGAGGCGTTGGAGATTATCTCTGAGAATCAACAAAGACAAGAACCAGAATGGCTGGGGATGAAACAGGGAGTGTCTCCAGAGTTCCTAAGAAAACCTTCCCTCCTTATAAGTGCTGGGAGGGATTCAAGGCTGGTCATGGCTCCCTCAGCCTCCTGTCTGTGTGCCACAGTGCTTTGCAGGGCTGGCGCCCCAAAAGTGGGTAGCTTGGTCCGGTGCCCATCGAATCCAGCCCTTGCGGGGTGGCCTAGTACCCCCCTGCAGCTCAGTGCCCAGGGGCATGACTTCCCACTGCTCCCCCTCCCTACATGACTGGTCCTCCGGTGACTCCCGCCCCTCCCTCCCACTGTTGTTTGTAGTGAGCTTTCTTCATCACACCAAGAGCCTGTACATCTAGCAATAACCTGTCCCAGCTGCAGCACACCCCTGTCCTGTGTCTCTGTGTCTGTCTGTCCTTGTGGTCTGATGCACACAGATACACAGCCTCATCCATCCAAAGCTAGCCCCTCCCTGGAAACGCTTTGGCCACATCGCTCCAACTTCGGCACTGGTTTCTCTAGTGCCCGTGTTTTAGAGACGACTGCTTTTGTGTCAGCCACTTCTTTCCCCATACGCTGGGCCTCACGCATCAGTTACGCCTGACCTGGAACAACTGGGTTTAAAAATCAACAGCCCTTAACAACAGCTGTGTTACGGGCGTACCAGGGAATCCCAGCCGTGGGCCAGGCCCTCCATTGTGCAAGGCTCTGTACAAACACAGAACAACACTAACTGCATTTCTGTGGCATCCAGAGTCCTCCCCCACCTTCAAAAATAAGGGCCCCCGTTATTGCCAGGAAATGCCAAACTAAGGGACACTCCCCGACCTACAGAGCTCATGGTCTGTCCAGGAGAAGGAAGGACATTTTTCCCATTTCACAGATAGGGAACCTGAAGCATGTGGTGTCACCCAGCAGACAGGAGCCAAATCAGGAATGGAATCCAGATCTCCTGGGCCCTGTCCAGTGTTCCAGGCACTAGGACACACTGTCTGCCACATTAATAGAGGCACAGTTTTAAAGTGGTCAGTCCTTCCCCCTCCCACCCCACTCTGAGTCCACAGCATTTTCACCTGCTCCATCCTGAGGAGGAAGCAGTCGATGAAGTCACGTGGGCAGTGGCGGTCGAAGGATTCCTGGTGCATCTTCACCCGCTCACACACGAAGAGCCGCAGTTGCTCGAAGTTCTCAAAGATCCTGTTGTGATGCCCCGGCAGGTAGGACATGGGGCCGGGGAAGAGGTTATACATCTGAGGAGAGGGACACGGGTCACCCCATGGTAGCGCGGGAACTGTGTGCACGTCTCAATGTAACAAGGTAACAAACACAGTGCATGTGCATTATGGTGGTGAGCTCTGTGCGTTTCTATTTAAGTGCTATCTCTTTAAGGGATCTCTTGGAGCTGGGTTTTCTTAACTGCCCACCAGAGCCAGAAATTTTTGGAAAAGGGAGTGGTAGCTGTTACTGCTGCTTGGTCAGATGCCTGAGAGCAGCGGCAGCCAGCCAATCAATTGCAGTGAGAAGAGCTCATGTGCTCAGTGTGTACCTGGGACAGGGGTGCGCAAAATACAGCCCGCAGGCTGGATCTGGCCCACCTGAGCCCTCTGTCTCCGTGGCCTCCTTTCACCCCACCTAGCTGGTGCTAGGCTGCACTGCCCTGCCCCCTTTCACTTTCCCAGACAGCGCTGCCCCCTTCTGCCCCGCCCTCCCTCCAGCTGCACTGGAGCCAGGACCGATGCTGAGACACTGCGGTGCCCCCTTCCACTCCACACTGGCCAGCTGTTTTTCCCTCTTTTCCAGCCCTTGCATGCCCCCAGGCTGGCTCGCTCCCTCACACAAGCTCCCCCTGTTTCCTGCCCCGCCAGCTCTAACCCCATCAGCTCCCCCTGCAGCTTGCCCCGGTTCCCTCCACCAGCTCCCTCCCTTCACCACCCGGCCCCAGGCTGCCTCTCCACTGCTGCCACCGGCCCCCCTCTGAATATTATTATCCATCCCTAGACTGGGAGAAGCTGAGCCAGGAGTGAACAGCAAGATGTTTTCTCCCTACTCTGGAGCATTTTGCAGCAGAGTTTCCACATATGTGTATGTGACTGAGTGCTGGTTAACCAGTGAGCTGACTGGATGGTGGTTCCAGCAGAGGAAGAGTAATCTACATGGATTTCTACTGAAGATTCCTGCAACCAAAGAAGGAGCTGTTTCTTTCAGCTCAAGCCTATAGACTCGAACAAAGGCTATGTCTGCACTTGAAAAGTTAGGTCGACTTTATGAAGTGGACGTAAAGTGTATCTTATTAAGTCAACTTAACAAAAGTTGACTTAACTTTTCAAATGTAGACGTAGCCCCTTTTTGGCCTTATTAAGTCGACTTAACGTTTTAAGTTGACTTTAAAAGGTCCACATAAGCACTACTCCGCGTCTCTACTGGCTTAAGTCGACTTAATAAAGTCGACTTAAGCACTACTTTGAATTAAAATGAAGTGTTATTAATTCAAACTAACTTTTCCTTAATTCGACTTAAGGAGCAGCTTAAGTTGAATTAAGGAAAGCCCAGTGTAGATGCAGAGTAAATTAAGTCGACTTAAGCCTCCTTAAGTCGACTTAATTTCTAAGTGTAGACACACCAAGAGAGTGTAACTGAGACTTAGGTGAACTCCACCTAAACTTTGGGAACCCTTAAGTTGCACCTCACAGAGTTCTGTGGGGACTGTTCTGTTTAATTGGGTTTTTTTGTTTGCTTATGTGTTGTGCAAAAGAAAGCTGTGAAATGGTGAATGTGGATTTACCAAATAGCCATATCATGTTGTTATTGTTCTTCCATCATAAGATTTATCAAGTTAGTAGTTAATAAAGTTCATTATGTTTATTCTTAGTAGTATTTTAATGTGAGTAGGTAACTCTGAGCAATCTTTGCTGTGAGTCCCTTTAAAACTGAATCCTGGGTCTCCAGCTGCTTCTCCATAGAAATTGGAGCTGATTTCTGTTAAGGTACTGGAGAAGGGTAATTAAATGAATTCCAGCCCACTCGAAGGTTAAAAGTGCATTACTGTAACAAAGGGGGAAGCAGTGTGCATTGTATTACTGTAATGAACTGTGTGCATACATTACCGTAATGAATGGCGCAGCACTGTGTGTGCTTTTCTATAATGAATGGGACAGCCTGTCAGTACAAGTGTTTGCATGTTACCACACTGAACGGTGCAAGATGTGAGCCCATCCGTGTGTGTAAAGGCATTTAACCATAACAACTGTGCAAGGTGTGCAAAGGAGCGTAACCATTGCTATGATGAACCATGTGGTGTGCACGTTGGGGCCACATATTGCTGCCGTCTGCTGGACGGCGCCTTTGGTCTCATGGGGTGCGTCTACACTTAGAAATTAAGTCAACTTAAGCTTGCTTAAATTGACTTAATTTAATCTGCGTCCACACTATATTTTCCTTAAGTCGCTTTTAAGGAATTTTAATTTTAAGGAAAATTTAAGTTGACTTGATAAAACCCCATTTTAAGTCGACTTTGCTGGCTAACTTGACTTTAGAAAGTCGACTTAGTCAGTATGGGCGTGGAGTAGCCCTAAGTTGACTTTAAGTTGATTTAGGGGGATCCAGGTCTTCCCCACTGCCCTCCCTGCCAGGGTGGCTGGTACAGCCACAGCCTGGCATGCCCCCCCACAGGGCAGCAGAGAGCCCTGCCCACCCTGCCCCTATGCCCTGCCAGGGTCCCTGTCCCCCTTTGCCCCATTATACCCAGGTACAATAGGGCAAAGCCTGAGTCCCCTGGCATTTGGGAAGGGGTGCCCCCCCTGCCACCGTGGACCTGTCCCAGGTCCACCTAGATCCTACAAGTCGACCCAGGTGTCCAGTGTGGGTGCTCTAAGTTGATTTGTCAGGGTCCACTTTAAGTCGACTTAATTTTTGAGTGGGGAAATGCTAAGTCGACTTAAATTAACAAGTGTAGACATAGCCATGAAGAGGAGGCTGAGCAGGGGCTTGGCAATGTCTCCCAATAGAGGACAGAGACCAGCTGCTTCATGTCTCTGAGGTGGGAGACCCCTCCTTCCCCTCCTCCTCCCGGCCCCGCAGGACCCACCTGTGCCCACGGGGAGCTGAGCAGCTGGAAGATCTGGTTGATGAGGCCAACCAAAGTGAGAAAATCCCCGTCCTTGTAGTCGAACCGGTCCCCAAAGACAATGGAGCAGATGACGTTGGAGACGGCGCAGCTGATGAGGAAGGTGGGGTCGAAGGGTGTGGCTAGTGGAGGGGAGGGAACAGGCTCAGTCACTGGCAGGCTGGGAATATATGGGGGAGGGTCTCCCCTGGTGTCCGTGCAGTGCTAGGGTGTGTGCAGCAGAAGGTCTCTTTTCTCTGGGCTGAGCCCAAAGCATCCGTGTGGCACTGGCAGGGGTCACTGGGCTTCAGGGATCAGGACAGTAGATTAGTTGGGGTCTCTGTGTCCTGGCCATCCGCGCTCCAGGGCAGCACCAGGGGAACTGTCTGCGCCCAGCAGAGCTCTCACTACAAAAGGCTGCAGCATTACATGAATGATGCATGGCCATAACCCTGGCTGAAGGGAACCTGCGACAGCAGGGCTGGAAGGCTGCAGTCTGGGCCAGCGTTTCCATGGCATAGCGACATGGGAGATGGCAGAGGGCCAGGGCCCTGGGTGCTGGGCTTCAGGGGGGACGGGGCGGAAAGAGGGCTGAAAGACATGGGGTGTCATGGAGTGCCCAGGGGAGCATAAATGTGGGCTTGGCCCCTGGGTCCTGGACACCCTCGCTACCCCACTGCAGTATTTTGCCCAGCTGGAGCACCTTGGGTTTGGGCAAGTTCCTGCACCAGGCATTGCGCCTCCTCCTGGATCCGCTCCTCCAGGCTGCGCTTCCCCATGCCAAAGTTTCTCAGGGTCTGCAGAGCGAATCTCCGCAGGGCCTTCCACTTCTCCCCATTCGTAAAGACGATGCCTGAGGGAGGGGTGAAGAAAAAGTGCAGGACAGCTTGGTTCCTCTGAATTCAGCTGGGCTTCCCCCATGTGACCCTGCCCTGTCGTTGGAACCTATGACAATAACCAACCCCTCCTCCTCAAAACCAATGGTCCTGCCCCCACTGTCCTCCCAGGGTCATGAGCAGAACCCAGGAGCCCTCATCTAGCCCACTGGTCTAACCACTAGACTCCACACCCTTCCAGAGCTGGGATAGAACCCAGGAGTTGTGACTCCCAGCCCTCTCCTGCTCTAACCATTACCCCCCACTACTTCTTAAACTGGTCACTCTCACTGTACACATACATATCAGAACTGAGGAAAACTAGGAATCCAGGTCACCTGGAGATGCCTCTGTGACCCTGATTCTTATCTAGCATCATCTTGACCTAAAGAGTTCTGCTGGGGGGAAGAGAGGGAGGGCTAAATTATTATTCCCATTTTATAGGTGGGGAAACTGAGGCCAAGTGAGATGTAGGGAATTGCCCATGGTATTGCAGAGAGTTGCTGGCAGAATTGGAAATTGAATCTAGATCACTCTGGAGCCTAGTATAATCATACCAGCCTAAGGGTGGAAGGGGAAACTGAGGTAGAGGCTTGCAAGGGGCCACCCAATAGGTTATTGGGGAACCCAAGTGCCTTGGTTCCCAGCCCAGTGCCTGAGTCAGAAGGCCAGCTGGCCCATAGGTGGGTCCTGCTCCACTTCCCCATATCTGCAGGAAGGCTGAAGCAGTGAATGCGAGGAAGGCAGAGGCACGATTCCTTACCATTCCCTTGGGTGAAGCGGAAGACTACAGGCAGATCCCCACGTGCGCTGAACTCCTCGGCCTGGTCCACCAGTGCCTCCTTGACTGCGTGGTATCCACACAGTACGACATAGGGCTGAGGGCCCAGGTGAATGGTGTAGACGGGGCCATAGCGCTCGCTCAGCTACAAACACAGAGAGATCCCAACATCAGAATATTAGCCATAACCACAGCCTGCAATCTCGATTATCCCCTCCCTTCCAGCTCTAGCCACTAGTTTCCACTCTCTTCCTAGAACTGGGAACAGACCTCAGGAGTCCTGGCTCCCAGCCCCAACCACTAGTCCCCACTTCCCCCTCAGAGATCGGAAAAGAACCCAGGAGTCCTGGACAACCCCGCCCTCCCCCTGCTTTAGCCCTCTAGACCCCTCTTCCCTCGCAGAACTGAAAGCCATACCCAGGAGGCCTGGACAACCTGTGACCTGGAGCTATTAACATTCGAGCTGGGCAGGGAGCTTCTAATAAACCAGGGATTTAATGGAAAATGCCAGAGTCAAATGTGAAACCTTTCTGATGGAATCCACCCAATTCTGTAGCAGCGCTTTGGGGGACAGAACTTTCTGTTAGGCCAGCCCTGGGCACAGCCGTCTAGTCAGGGACTCTAGGTCTTCCAGACAGACCGATTTCTGCACCTCATTGAACCAGCTGCCCCAAGAGCCAGGCAGCCTAGAAAATCAGATAGCCCAAGACTCTGAAAGTCCTGGGGTTCTTGGCCAGCAGCCATTCTTTTGTGGGGAAAGAGTTGCCCCTATATTAGGGATCATAGGAGGCATGGAGACTCTGGGCACTTAGTTCTAGTGTGAAACTCTGTATGTAACTTTTATTTAGAATTCAAGTTGACAGCAATTGCAGAAGTATACAGCAACAAACAGAAGGGGAAGCACATGAACAAAGAGGAACACACCAGACACATACGATCACTCATTCCTTCCCATTCAGTTTCCCTGATCATAATTACTCAAATTAACTAAGGGTGGCCAGCCCAAAGTCAGTTTAGGTGCGGAGGCTTAGAGGGGCAGAGAAGATGCCCTGCGCACAGACTCCAGCTGCAGAAAGATGGTTGCTGCTCTACCCTCGTTGTGGGGTGTAGTCCTTCTTATAGTTGTTTCTGGGTGCCGTGCCTTTTCCCTCTCGTCCTGGAAAACCTTTGGGTGGCATGTTCAGTTCTGGTTGGTTGAAGATCTATGGGATATCCGATTGGTTCCAGGAGATGGTTGGCTTTTTCCTTATTCAGAGATATGGCAACCTGCTCGAACCCTCACCTCCTAGCTCTTCGGCCTTTCAAAATTATTCTCTTTACTTTCTCTGCACATGCACTCCCCCTGCTTCCCCTTTGTCACAATTCAGGGGTTACAATGCTCTGGTGCCATTGGACTCAATTTCAGAAAAACATCTTTAGCAATCAATTATTTCAACTTTTATCTTAAGAAATTAAAAATACAAACAGTACAGAACATTTCTCCAAAAAGCATGGGGAATTCCAGATTGATTATATGAAATCTATGACAAAGGCTTTTCATATTTCGATAGCCACAGGCCTCTATTGCCCTTAAACCTCTATAACCTCCACCCTAACTATGGGATTTCTTGGTCATAGCTCCACACCGTAAACCTCGCAGAAGAATTGCAGACCCTGTACTGTCAAGTGAAAGGGACATGGCTGTCCTGAGTTTTACTGCTGCTATTCAGTGGGGCAAGACTGCCTGAAATTGACAAGAGTCATGTCCATTTCAATCAACTGGTTTCATTGCTTCATAGATGCCAAGGCAAGGAGGGACCCTTGTGACCATCTAGTCTGCTCACCTGTATCACAGAAGCCCCAGAATGGCCTCAAAGTAATTCTTAGGGCAGAGCTTTCAGACAAATGGCCCATCTAGATTGCAAATGGTCAATGAAAAAACAAATCAAAAGTGTTTCCAAAACAAAACAAACAGGGTTTTTTTAAAATTACTTGTTCTCTGTGTAAATTTGTTTTAATTAAAATTTGAAACAAAACCAAAATATCAAAACTTCCCATGAACCAGAAATTCCAAGTTGCAGCTGGTTCTAGCTGGCACAGAGAGGGAGGGGGCTGGGCTTGGTTCTATTTGGGGTTCTTCTATCAAGCTCCCTGTGTGACTTTGGTCAGGCTATCGCCATTCCCCAGGGCCGCTGTTTCCCCATCTGTAAAAGGAGCTTTGAGCTGCTCCGAACCAAAGCAGCAAAGAGTTGCCCATCTTGGGTGATCCCAAACGCTGCACTAAGGTGAGTCATTTGTGGGGCTGCCCCTGCCACGTTCTCCTGTGTCCCCAACTATTAGCATTCAGGCCTTTGGATAAATTCATTTGCCTCCTGTGTCTCCAGCCAGAGGTTAGCGCTGCGCAAACCTGCCCCTCAAAATTGTCCACATCACAGCATTAATAGAACGTGAGCAGGGAGATGCTCTCAACGCAAACTCACAAAAACCTCCCCACGGGGCAGCTAATCCTTTTCCTTTGGGACGGCCTCTGATAGTCCTTGTAACTGCCATACATTTCAGCTGCAGGGAAGAGCTAGAAGCCAGGACTCCAGAAGAGGAGCAAAATCTAGTGAGTAGAATGGGGTGGCGGGGAAGCCTGGACTCTCTCACTGATTCCTTGTGCAACCTGAGCAGAAGTGGCAGCGCCCAAAACAAGGGAGCCCAGATCTGGACTGGGGTCTCCAGGTGCTACTATAAGAAACAGAATAAGGGAGCCAGGGGTGTTGAGCCCCCCCCAAACTAGTGCGGTTGTTTTCACAAATACAGAAATCAGAGAGGCAGTATCTGGCACTCGCACGAGCGACGGCACAAGCTGGGATCAGACCCTGGCAAGGTTTAAATCATAATGCCTTCCCTTCTGCTGGAAGGGCTGGGGACGTGCTTGGATCTAATTATCCTTCCCAACTGCCTTAGCAACATCCAGAGCAACAACTAAAGATAGACAGAAATCCACCAGCACGGTGCAGATATATCCCACCATTCACTCCCCACCTCGTCTCAGACAGGAAACCCCTGCTTACCGTGAGCAGGGATTTGACCATGTCCTTGGTGTCCAGCTGCAGCAGATTCCCCAGAAGGGGCAGCGGCCGCGGACCGGGAGGCAAATACTCTCTGTTCTTCTGGCCCTTTCTGCTGAGGAACAAGAGCAGGCAGGAGACACAGATGACCAGCAAAATCAGCGTGGCCGCACTAATATCCATGATCCTTTGCCTGGTGCAGCAGGGGTGGGTAACGCAAACCAGAGGAGCCAGGAGAAGCCAATGGCAGAGTCACAGCCTGGTGGGCACTGCTGGCTGCACTTGAATTTACCAATCTTGAGATGATATAATTCCTGACTCCTCAGGAGGGAAAGGGGCAGGTCTTGAAGTTGAGTCACTGGAGAGGCTGGCAGACTGAGCAGCAAACACAGGCAGGGCCCGGAGCTACATGCCTGCTGCTTTCACGCCCCGTGTTGTCTCTTGCCCAGATGAGCTCTGGTCAGGTGGTTAAACGCAGTGACACAGCCATTTCACATGCCCACTCTGAACTCAGGCACCTGCTCACACCTCTGGGTTGGAAGTTCTTTGGCACATTCTTCCCACCGTAAGACCTGGGAGTAGAACATGGAGTCCTGGACCAGCTGCTTGGCCACACTCCCTCAGGTGTAGAGCGAAGGGCTCCTAAAAACCTAGGCCTGGAAAGGGTCATCTAGCCCAGTGCCCGGCACCGAGGCAGGACTCACTGTAACCTTCAGACCATCCTTGACAGGTGTTTGCCTGACCTGTTCCTATAAACCTCCCATGATGGAATTTCCACAAACTCCCGAGTGATTTGTTCCAGAGCTTCACCACCCTGACACTTCAGAAGTTTTTCCTCATGTCCAATGTAAACCACGCTGGCTGCAATTTAAGCCCATCACTCCTTGTTTTATCTTTGGAGGGCGACAAGAACCACTTATCACCCTCCTCTTTACAAAAACCTTTTATGGACCTTTCATGTCCCCCCTCAGCCTTCTCTTGTCCAGACTAAAGAAACCCAGATTTTTTCAATCATTTCTCTTCTGTCATGTTTTCTAAAATTTCAGCCATTTCTGTTGCTCATTATTTAACTTTCCCCACTGTGTCTTCACCTTTCCTGAAACATGGTGCCCAGAACTGGTCACAAGACTCCACTTGAGCTATTATCAGCACCGAGTAGAGCGAAAGAATTGATACTCGTTAGCTCTGTGTTCTTTGGGATCCAGGGCACCACCACCACTTCCCCCTTCCTCCCTCACCACGTGTGGCCCCAGCCCGCCACGCAGCATATGCAGGCCTGAGAACAAAGTCGGCAGTGTCCAGGAACCTGCCACAGTCACTTCCGTTTCAGTATCCGTTCTCAGCACAACCACAGTGGTCACTTGCAGCTTCCCCCCGTCCCTATCAGCATCTCACTGTGGGCGAAAAGAGCTGGCCCCAGACCCCAGCTGTTCCGTGCAGCCATAGACAAGGATCAGGATGTCTTCCTCTTCTCCCCGCCCGCAGGAGCAGCCAGGCCCCTGTGCATTCCAGCCACTGGGACAGAACCCAGGAGTCCTAGCTCCCCGCCCCTCTGCATCAACCACTAGACTCCACTGCCCTCCCCTTCTCTCCGCCCAGTATAGCTCCAAGCCCAAGTGCAAAGCGAGGGACACATGGGCTACCTTGGGCTATAGCACCAACTAACCACCAGGGAGCAGCGCAGCACCACCATCTCAAGCGACTTAGCGAGCAACAAGTGAACCCTGGAGTTCTGGCTCCCAGCCTCCCCTCCGCCCCAGTCCACGCTCTAACCACTAGGCAACTTCCCCTATCAGCTGGAGGCTGTATTCTGGCACCAGACCCTCCCCTTGCCCAGCACAGGCCCCACCCCAAAGTGCCCTGAGGGGACAGAGAAGTGGGGGCGCTGCAATGAGGTAACGTTTATTTCACATCAAGGGGAGTTTGTTCTGCCTACCCCAGCCAATCTCAGCTGAGGCCCCCCCCAGTCCCTGACAGAGTCTGAACCCCTGGCCCCCCGGTAGGTCCCTTTGCTGAGCCAGGGAGCTCCCCTGGCAGTGCACTTGGGGAGCTCGGGGGTTAACATAGACACCCCATTGCTTGTGCTGCCTCCTCTTTGAGCACCCCTACAGGGTGGAGAGGTGGGGCAGATGATAGACTCCAAAGCAACACGGGGTCCCTTCTGCCAGCCCCCCAACAGCACGCACATACCTAGAACCCAAGACACTCCCAGTGTCCATGATCTGCCCCCCTATGGCACACGCCTGATATCCCACCGAGTGCAATGGCCTCTGCTCCGGTGCCCAGCCTAAGATGGAGGCTCCCCAGGAGCTGGCAGTGATAGGACAGGAGCCATCCTGAGCAGTAGCAGTAGTAGTCAAGGGCTTGAAATCGGCAAACCAAACACAAGCAAACAGCAGCACAAAATAATTCTGGGCCAGGTCCCCTGGCAAGCTCCACATCTGTCTGGACTCCAGTGCCCCGCCGGCCGTCAGCTGGTGCGGCTTGCCTGGGATACGGGCACCTGCACCATCTTCTGTCCTGAGGCTGAAAGAGAGAGAGGGACACAAGGAATGGGGTACAGGCTCTTTCCCCTCCAGAACATAGCAGCCCTGATCCTACCCCAGGGTGGGGAACTGGCCAGCTCTGAGGGGCAGGGAATGGGACACGAGGCCTTTATCCTCTAGGGGGCCCAGGCCCCAATCTGGCCCAAAGCTCTGCGGGGTTGAGAATGGGGAACAGGCCCTTTCCTTTCCGGAGGGCGCCAGCCCTGCGGAAGCAAATTGGCTGGCTGGCGGGGGGGGAGAAGGGGAGTAGGACCAGAGATGGGTTATGGGTCTGACTGCCCTGTACCCACTTACCCAGCTGGTATTTGCCTTTGGCTTCTGCACGCTCCTTGGCATCAAAATACCAGACAGTAACGGCATACCTGGGCAGACAGATCACAGAGACAGGCAGAAGGACATGGCCCATTAGGTGGGAAGACTGAGACCCCCCTCCCACAGGTAGAGGGTGGGGATGTTCTATGTGGGGGAGCATATGGCCCCCAATCAGCCTCGACTCCAAAGCCATGGTAACTCCAGAGCTGGAAACAAACCCAGGAGTCCTAGATCCCAGTCCCTCCCGCCCCCATTATATCCCACTCCCCTCCCAGAGAGGAAACCCAGTAGTTCTCTGTCCAAACCTACCCCTCCCCTCACAGAGCCAGGGAGAGAACCCAGGAGTCCTGTGTCCCAAACCTTCTCTCCCACTCTAATCACTAGACCCACTCCTCTCACAAAGTCAGGGAGAGAACCCAGGAATCCTGGCTCCAGTCCCCTCTGTGCTAACTATTAAACCAGAGCCGAGGAGGCAGCTACCTTGTGGCATACGCCGGCTTCACCTCATGCGGGTTGGGGCGCTCCAACCAGAAAATCACCAGCCTGTCAAAGAGGGGCTCAATACTGACCACCAGGGGGAGCCCCTAGGGGTAGATCTGCAGGCCACCCCCCCCCATGGACCTGGAGAGGGGGACACAACCACAGAGACAACTCAGCTGCCGTCACCCCCATGTCCTGCCCAGCTCTCAGCCCCTGGGGAGCCAGGGGGGTCGCCAATTTGAATCCCAGCGATCCTGGAAGCAGCAATCCCAAGGGGCTCTCCTGACTTGGTTGATGTGAAACAACCTCCTTCATTGTCATAACCCACAGGATCCCAGCAGCGTGGTTAATGCAGTTGCTTAGAAAGCCAGGGATTACCCGTTTGAATCCCAACAGGGATTCCCGAGGGGTTAAATGTTGCCACACCCTACAGAGAGAGGTGATTCCTGGAAGTGGGGTGGAGAGGAGAGCTGGTCACTCCTTGCCCCAGGGCAGGGGCTAAGAGAAATTGAGGGCTCAGTTCTCAACCATGCTTGGGTCCCTCTGGGGTAGGCTCTGCCCCAACAATCCCCACAACCCAGGGGCTGAAGGAG
This sequence comes from Pelusios castaneus, assembly GCA_007922175.1. Lineage (NCBI taxonomy): Eukaryota > Metazoa > Chordata > Testudines > Pelomedusidae > Pelusios > Pelusios castaneus. The sequence continues at coordinate 90,525 of ML686068.1, forward strand.
ACACTCTGGACTAAGGCTGTTCCTATGATGGCTTGACTGCCGCCGGAGACAGGGAAACTGCGGCACAGAGTGGAGCATTGACATAGAGCGGGAGAGTCCGTGGAGTGGTATACAGGCCCTCAATTGAAACCTCCCCCTCCCGCATTGTGCTAACCACTAGACATCCCCCATTCAAGCTCCTAACCTAGATCTCTCCCACCCCCCAAAAAGCACACCGTGGGTCTCCATTCCATAGTACTACAGGCCTGTAGCCAGGGTCTGATGGGGAGGGTGAAGGGGGCAAGCATGAGAGGGGTCCTTCCAGACAGAGCAGAGGGGGGTGGGTTCATTTGCAGTGTAGGGGAACACAGGGTGCAGTCCAGGACCCCACCTTGCCAGCTGGACCTACCTTGCTGTCCCATAGCCGGTTGAGGTAATAGATGCAGGTGAGGCAGCGCCCGCTGCCGCTGGGATTGTCTACGTGCCGCACATACTCCAGCCAGTTCCCAGAGTAACATGCCACCATGGCCTGGGGGGACGGGACACAAAGAGGCAGTCACTGTGCAGGAGGGAACAGACACCACAGCTCCCAGACCTGCTGATGTCCCCTCCAGGCAGCCCCCTTCCTGGCTGAGGCTGGAATAGAACCCAGGAGTCCAGGCTCCCAGCCAGCTCCCCCTGCTCTACCCACTAGAAATCAGTCCCCTTCCAGAGCTGGAGAGAGATCCCAGGAGTCCTAGTGACATACTTGGGGGGGGGGGGGAAGCAGTTGAGTATTTTGAGCCCACTCAGGAGCTGCCACCAGCAGTGACACAGGTGGGACAGAGTCAGCTGCCTCCGTAGGGTCTGATGGGGACCGTGACCCTTCCTGTGCCCCCAACTGCAGCCCTCCCAAACCTGGGGCTCCACATGATGCCCCCACCCCCAGAAGATTAGGCTGGCACCCGTTGGGGGACCACTAGGTCTGGGTAGAGGAAGGAGTCAGGAGCAGCTGTCTATATTGCCTGGAGTGACCCCAGCTGGGGGAGGGCAGGGTAGGATCCTGAGCCAGTCCCTCCCGCCCCCAGCCAGCATCACAGAGACAGAGACGCCATGTCCATGCTGCTGGGAACAGGACAGCCTGGTACGGGGTGGAGGGGGGACTGGATCCTAGGTTGGCTGCAGCTCCAAGGGGTGGCTGGGGGGATGGAGTGTGTGTGGAGCCAACGCCAATGAGGATTTCAGTGGTGTGCAGAGAGGGGGGTAAACTGCCCCCAGGAACAGCCACACAGTTGCTGCATTGCAAGCGGGCCCCAAAAGTAACTGTGGCAGATCCCTGGGCACTGCTGCCTCCCCCCTTCACACTGCTCTTTTGCCCTCAGGGGTAGTCAGATTCATCGTGACAGGATTGTCTCTCCCTTTTGACAAGGAGTGTGTCACGCATGTCAACATCTTGCAGATGAGCTTTTTGCCAGTCGCCAGCACTGAGCTTGGGCAGTGAGGACTGGTCATGATATAGTTCACTGAGACAGGGGGCACGCTTTCAGGAGGCAGGCCCAGAGTTTCTGCCACACAACCATGAGGGCTCTTTTGGTCCTCTGGCTCGCAGTAAGTCCCAGTGCAAATAGCTCTCACTCCATCCACAGGGATCACTACTGAGGCTTTGATGCTTGTAAACACCATGATAATGCATCCGCATCTACATTGCTTCGTTCCGATCCGTACTGGATGCTGCACTCATAGCTAGCCAAAGCAGCCACCCACCTTCGTCTGGTAGCATCGAGCTTGGCACTTGTTAACACATAACACATGTTGTCCACCCATATCTGAAACTGGGCATCATACAAGTCATCTCAAAGCTTCTCAGTGATGGCCCGTTTCAAAGCCAAAAATTCCAGCTTATAAGCAGGGTAGCAGGTTGCACTAGCCAATAACCCTCAGCTGGCAAAGGCCACAGGTTTTTATGTGCCTTCAACTTTCCGGTACAGCACAGCTTCTAGCCCCTCCAGACTAGCATCTATGCGTAGGATAAACAGTTTGCCTGGATCAGCAAAGATGAGGATTGGTGCACAAGTTAGGCAATTAATGATTTCTTAAAAGGCCCTTTCACATTTCTCATCCCATAATGATCCAAAGGGCCCTGAGGAATCATAGAGTCTCAGTGCAGAAGGCCTTGAAGGTCCCCTTTGCTGTTAGTCTTTGTTTTGTTCTCTCTAGACGGGTATTCCCTGGTAAAATTATTCAAAGGCTTTACAATGGCAGCAAAATTCTTCCCAAATCTGAGATAGTAGCTACTAAATCCAAGAAAGCTCCTGAGCTCCCAATAATTTCTTGGACTCAGCCATATAGTGAGTACATCTCTTTTATCTGGATCAGTACTTGCACCCTCCTGGGACATGATGCGATCCACATACTTCACTGATGTCATACAGAACTGGCACTTCTCAGTTGAGAGTTTCAGTCCGCAAGCCTCCAACCTGTCTAACACTTTAAGAAGTCTTTCTCCATGCTCTACCAAAATTCTTCCAAACATGATAAGGTCACCCAGATAGACTAAAATTTGCAGCAAGTTCATATCCCCTACAGCTCTCTCCATAAGACGTTGAAACATGGCAGGTGCCCCTGAAATCCCTTGGGGCTGCTTTCAATGGATAAAACCCTGATAGACATATGAAGGCTGTCTTTTCTTTGTCTTCCTCTCGCAGCAGAATCTGATAGTATCTACCCCAGAGATCCAATACTGAGAACAACTGACGCCACAGAAAATAGTCTATGGCATCTTAGATTTGAAGCATGGTGTACTGGTCAACTCTAGCGCATTGGTTTAAGGTACGGTAGTCATTTGTCTGCGTCTATACTGCACTTTCCTTAAGTAGACTTAAGCAAGCTGCTTAAGTCGACTAAAGGAAAATTAAGTCGACTTTGTTAAGCCTCATTTAAAGTCGACTTTCGGCTTAAGTCGACTTTCTAAAGTCGACTTAAACCAGTGTAGACATGGAGTAGCCCTAAGTCGACTCTAAGTAGTTGACTAAAGTAGCTAAAGTCGACCTAAATTTCTAAGTGTAGACATAGCCATTATGACTGTGTATACAATTGCAAGGAACATTAACAGTGGAAGGAGGCCAAACAGTATCTTTTTTCCTAGGGATCCCAGGTCGGGCAGCCAGGAGGTTGCCCACGACCAAATATCCCCAAGGCCCCAGTCTGTATCCTCTGAGGCCACCCAGTGTAAGGTAGAAAGTTGGGCGCCTATGGTGTGGATATCTGTTTCTACACGTCGGTGTCAATATATGAATACACAACAGCTGGTGTTTATTAATACACACACCCCGCCCTGAGAGGCCAAGAGAAAGTCAAGGGCCATACAATTTTCTACAGTTACTTGAGAGACTTGTGAAACTTCCCTTTGCAACGTTTGCAGGGCATCGGCGGTGGAACTGGCTATAGCCTCCAGTGTAGCAGAAAGATTAACAATTGCCTTCTCTAGTTCGGCCACACCCAGGTTTGGGAGAAAGGCACGCATAAATTGATGAAACTTAGTGTTCCTGATAGCTAGGGGATTCTGAGATCTTTTGGCCCAATTTCCCAGGTAACGCACCTGATGGCTGTAGAGGGTACTAACAATTTGAGACCCTGGGACTACCCGGCCTACGGTACATGTCCCTGTCCAATTCAGTAGAAGGGTTTTATAGTCATTGGAACCACAAAGCCAATAAAGACCATTTTCCAATAAAGTCGGGTATAAGGGTCCAGTTCCAAATGTTGTATTACAAACTTCATCCCACAGAGGTCTCCAAACTATGGAATTTTTAATTTCAGCAAGCAAAACTGGACAGCAAGACAGCAGAAGGGATGCCAGGAAGCAAATCTCTAGGTTTTTCAGAACAGTTGGCTGCCAAAAGCCAAGCGATCCAACCATTTTCATAAATGTAGGTGGATGCATTAGCTAAAATAATATGATTGGACCGCCAGCATGTTCGATTATAGTGTCCTCACAGTCTCCATAATATTCAGCAATGGGGCAACCCAACGTGACACAATTTTGCGAGTGCATAGCGAATGTACCATTCCCCAAATAATTGAAAACATATCTACAGCTAGAATCTCGAGTACTGCCCACGAAGTAATGGCCATACATGCTTTTGACCCGTATGCATAGTCCTGGCTTTCCTAGGAGCCTAACCCTGTGCGACTATGCAAGGCAAACTGGTGAGCTGGGGCAAATGGGTGAAGAAATCAAATGCGCCACTTTGGGTTTAAGCCATGCGGCATCTGAAGGCACTCCTAGGAATGGAATCCCTTGTTCATTATGGCCAGGTGTGAGGGTGCAAATCCAGCAGTTGCTATAATTTCCAGTGCGGGCACTGCTTGTAAAACTTGCACCAGGAGATTGTTTTCCCGCCCATTACCTACTGCAGAAATTGCTGTGATTATTATAAACAGAAAGGGTGAGCCTGGGCTACCCTTAAGTAACATGGAAAATACCATTTCAACCATCCCAAGTGCAACTATAAGCTAACAATAGCAGACTGCAATAATGGCACACAAATAAGGCTATTAAGAGTTAAACAATTCTCAGTGGTCTTCTGGCACCCCAACCTCTCGCTGGGCTGGTTACTCCGGCCGCACGGTCACCAGTCCTTCTTCTTGACTGGTCACCTCCTTTGGTGGAGGTGTGGCTTTCTTATATTGCGACGAGTGAACCCAGGTCGCCCTGCCTTCCAATTTGACTGTGGTATGGGTCATGAGGAGAACTTGGAAAGGCCCCTTCCATCAGGGTTCTAGGGCGTTTTTTCTCTGATAACACTTCAGGTATACCCAATCTCCAGGTTCCAGGGTATGACACTTCTGATTCGAGGAGACTGGCAATGCCTCCTTTACCTGCAAAGAAATTCTGCGGAGATTTTTAGTCAAATCTAAACAATTCTGAATAGCCTCATCGTGCGTAAACTGTAAGGCCTTTGGGATGTTATTAAGTCCATGTGTCAAGGGCATAGGTCTTCCCATTAGTATTTCATGTGGACTGAGACCAGCTTTTTTATTAGGTGTAGTCCGAAGAGACATCAATACAATAGGTAGGGCATCAAGCCATTTTAACCCAGTGGAGGCACAAACTTTAGCCAGTCTTCCTTTTAAAATCCCGTTTGCCCTTTCTACTTTTCCCGAGGCCTGAGGGTAGTAGGGGCAATGGAAGCGCTGTTGGATCTTAAGAACTCTGTGTACTTCAGCTAGGACCTTAACTGTGAAGTGAGAACCTCTGTTCGAATTTAATCCCAGAGGTATTCCGAATCTAGGTACAAATTCCTTAATAAACACTTTACTACTGCAGCCACATCAGCTCTGCGGCAGGGATAGGCCTCCACCCATCCCGAGAACATGCATACAACTACTAAAACATACTGAAAACCATTACACTTAGGCAATTGGATAAAATCGATTTGCATATTTACAAAGGGACCCCATGGTGGGGGCTGTGCTGCCCTCTTGCTCTTTACAGGCTTGCCTACATTATAGGCCAAGCAAATAGGGCAAGATGAACAGAAGGCACTGACTCGGCTGTGCAAATTTAAAACAAACCAATCTTTAGCCAACAGCGTGGCCATTGCTTCCTTGCCTATGTGTGCCAGGCCATGATACATGATTAGTAAATTAGGCAGGAAGCTTGATGGCGCAACAGGGCGGCCATCCCTGTCCCGCCATATACTATCTGGGTACAAGGTGCACCCTACCTTCCTCCATTGGGCCTTCTCAGAATCAGGGGCCAAATTCTGTATAATGCCAAGGTCTTTTTCGGAGACCTCGGAAGGAGGAGGCCTTCTTGTTGCATTAATAAAATAGCCTGGTCAGCTCTAGGCTGGGTCAGTGTGGCTTTAGCGGCTGCATCAGCTAAAGCATTACCTTTACTTGTTTCATCATTTCCATTGGTGTGAGCAGTACAATGCATGACAGCTATCTCACTGGGGAGTTAGACTGCCTCTAGGAGGTGACCTACATATAGGCTGTTTTTAATGGCATTTCTGGCAGAGGACAAAAACTTTTTCTCTTTCCACAGTTGCCCAATATCATGTACTACCCCGAAGGCATACCTAGAGTCAATGAAGATGTTTGTTCTCTTTCCCTTAGCCGGCCTGCAGGCTCTTTCTAAAGCAACTAATTCAGCTATTTGGGCAGATTTTCCACTGTCTATCAGACTACTTTCCACCACCTCATGCAGGGTGCAAATAGCATAACCTGCCACCAATTCTCCTTTCTCATCACATTGACAGGAACTCTCGGTGTAGTATTCCACAACTGGGTTGGTCAAGGACACATCCTGCAGATCTGCTCTGGGCTTCTTACATTGCTGAACAACTTCCTCACAGGAATGATCTTCACTGTCTCCGACTATAGGCATCAGGGTAGCCGGATTAAGGATATTTTCCTTCTCTATCCTTATATGTGGTAAGGAAAGTAACACAGCTTCGTACCTGGTAGTTCAGGAAGCCGACAGGTGCTGAGTCTTGTCATTGAGCAGTAAGGAAGCTACGGCATGAGGAACCCTGACAGTTAAGAGGTTCCCTAAAACCAAAGAGGAAGACTGTTCCACCAACAAGGCGCTGGCTGTAACAGCCCGCAGACAAGGAGGGAAGGCGAGAGCAACGTTGTCCAATGGGGCACTGTAGTATGTAACTGGCTTCATCTGAGAGCTATGTTTTTGGGTTAGAACTCCAGAAGCTATCCCTTCTCTTTCATGACAGAACAAAAAAAAAAAGGCTTTTTATAATCTGGTAGTCCTAAGGCAGGTGTGGAACTGAGGGCCTGTTGTAATAGAACAAAAACCCTTTCTTCTTTCTTGGTCCAAGGGATGGGTTCTGTGATGTGTTTTTTTGGTGACCGCGTACATGGGTTTAGCAAGTTCAGCATAATTAGGAATCCACTGTCTACAATATCCGGTTAGTCCCAGAAAGGCTCGAATTTGCTTCTGTGTGAAGGGACGGGGAACCTTCAACACAGCCTGAATTCTGGTAGGGAGAATTCGCCTTTGCCCTTTAGAGATCAAGTGACCCACATATTTTACCTCTTTTTGACAAAACTGCAGGTTCTCTCTAGAGGCCTTGTGTCCTTTTAGGGCCAAGGTGGTTAGGAGATGAATGCTGTCGATTTCTGAACTGTCTTGATCTCCAGAAGCCAGTAAGAGATCGTCCATATACTGGATGAGGACCGAGCCCTTGGGGAAGGTGACATCGGCCAAGTCCTCCCTCAAAATCTGTGAAAAGAGGGCTGGACTTTCTGTATAACCTTGTGGAAGCACGGTCCAAGTCATTTTCCTCGATTTATACATAAAGGCGAACAGATACTGGCTATCGGGATGCACCGGAATGGAGAAAAAGGCCGAACTAAGATCCACAACGGTGAAGACTTCAGCTTCCGGTGGGATTAGGGACAAAATGGTGGCTGGATTCGGTACCACAGGAAATATGGGCAGCACAATAGCATTCACGGCTCTCAGGTCTTGGACAAATCTGTAGACAGCTTTTCCAGGTTTTTTTACTGGTAAAATGGGTGTATTACATGGGCTCTTGGTTGGGACTATCATCCCTTGCTGAAGAAGAGCTTCCACTACTGGAGCAATTCCTTCCTCTGACTCTGGGTTGAGCAGGTACTATGGCTTCCTGGGTAATCACTTGGTCGGGTCCACTTTAATTTTGACAGGGGTAGCACTCAGGATTCTTCCCACTTTGTTCTCATGTTGTGCCCATAGCTGGGGTGGAACTGCTTTTAGGAGTTCAGTATGCCTCATCTTTGCAACTTCTAGATGATCTGGTTCAAGGTCCATCTCATGAAGAACCACCAAAACTTCAGGCTCCTTAGGTGCGGGAACCTCCAGGTGAATACCAGTTGGGGTGCAATAGATGATGCAACCGAGCTTGCAGAGGAGGTCACGTCCCAATAAATTCACTGGACTACTGATGCTAAGTAGGAAGGCATGCTGTTCTTCCAGGGGACCAATCTGGAGTTTAGCAGGCTCTGAGACCGGGTATTGCTCCACGTGATTGCTTACCCCTATAGCTTTTACAGTCACTGCAGTAGGTTGTAGTGATGGGAAGTCTTGTACCCTGAGTGTGGATCAAGTAGCCCCTGTGTCAATAAGAAGAGGGGCACTTGTACCTTTTATAATTCCTTTAATGAAAGGGCTGCCTTGTTCTACTGGAATCTGCAATGGAGCCGATGAATCAGGTGTTGCCTCTTGTCAATAAGTGTCATTGTAGGCGCTCCTCCCAGCTGCACATCACCCAAGCCTTTACTGAAAAAAATTTCAAGGAAAACCGTTCCCACACAGAAAGATGAAAACAATACAAATCTGGAAACAGCCAGAGCTCAAGGCTGAGAAAGAGACAGACAGCAAAAATCATTATCAGTGCCCCCCTCCCTCCCCCACTGCGGCCTTTTACAGGAGGACAGATCTCCATGCCCCACTCCCTAGGTGCAAGAAGGTAGGGATGGGTGCAACACACAGCCAGTGTGACACAAGGGGACTGTGCAAGGTGGCATGTGAGGGAAAGGGATTTGGGACTCCATGGCCCCCCTGCTTATCCTCCCAGTGGGGGGAGGGATGGAGAGAAACTTGGCAGTCAGAATGCAATTTCCCTTCCCCCCCAAGGGTGCTATGGCAACCCCAGCAACCTCTACTGTCTCCAGCCTCATGGCAGCGGCAGCTAAGAGCAGCAATCGGCAGGCGCCCTGCACCCCCATGTTCACCTGAGTAGTATAAGTGTGTATTGGCTAATGCAAGGTGTGTCGTGCTGGATGTCTTTGTTTGGCCTGGGATGTACTGATCCTTATTGTGATAGTAACATGTTTGTTGCAGTTTCATGTGTATGGTTGTGAGGCTTCGCTATGTGGCATTCCCAGAGATGTGTCCTCATGGCTTGAACAGATCCAGAATTCCAGGCAAAACTCTCCAGTAACAGAGGGGCTGTTCACACATCTTCAAGGTGTGTATAGGACAAACCCAGCCCAGCCTTCCAAGAAGGAAGGACTGACCCGGGCATCCAGGGAGGATCAATTAGACTCTTGAGTGGGTCATTTCCCTTCCCTTGGCCATGTTGGAGCCTGGATGAGGTGATGCTCACTGACTCAGGACAGGGATGAGTCTCAATAAGGACTTTGTTTGTCATCTGACACTGGGGGTAGGGGCAAAACCCCAGAAGGGAGAAGGAAGAACCTTATAAAAAAGGGAGGTATTCGCCATCCATCTCTCTCTTCACCTTCCTATGAACACCATGAAGCAACTGAAGTGCTGACCAGAGGGGAGAGCCTGGCTGAAGGGGAACCAACTGACCCAGGGTGAGAATTGCCTAAGTTTGTAAGGGCACTGCAAGTGTGAAGCTTAGCTTTGAATGCCTTTCGCTTTTGTTTTCATCAAATCTGGTTTGTTACACTTTGAGTTAAAGAAATTAAAAATCCTTCTGTAGTTAATAATTTTTTTGTTTGCTCTACCTAGAGCATGCCGCTTGGTTTGTAGCATGTGGGAGACTCCACTGGAACAACAAGGTGGGTGCGTAGCAATTTCTTTATTAAATTGACGAATGTACATGAGCTGACATGGTGCAACGGGCAGTGCTGGACATTGTAAGTTGGAGGTTCCTAGAGTTGCGTCTGGCACTGGGGATGTTGCCTGGAGTCATTCTGTTGTATAATCCTAGGAGTCGCTGGCTAGACACACTCACTCAGCTGGGATCAGCTTACACACTGGTGGCTGTGTGTGGACACTCCGGGAGTGGGGGTTCTCAAAGCAGAGTGAGACAGGCTCTAGGGCTACGTCTACACTAGAAAAGTTAAGTTGACTTTGTTAAGTCGACTTTAATAAGGTCGACTTTAAGTTGACTTAAAGTCGACCTTATTAAAGTCGACTTAACAAAGTGGACTAAGTTGACTTAGCTTTAAATCAACCTAGTCCACTTTGTTAAGTCGACCTAACCATCCTTAAGTCGACTTAATAAAGTTGACTTAAGGGTTACTTCACATCCACACCATCCTTAATGCACAACCAAGAAGGGAAAAGTCCTGTGATGCGTTCATCAGTGTCTAGGGACACCGCTTTCTGTATCGGTTTTTGCAGAACATGAGACACTGTCTGTCTTATGAGTGACTATTTATAATATTACTGACACCAGTAATAAAGAATTGCAATAAATGTCAGATGGGGATAAGCCATGCAGGATGCCAACAGAACCATCATGAGCCACTAAGATTGATAAACGTCTTTATATGCACGTGTCATCTTATTTTATAAGTTCTAAGTATGTTTGGTGTGCCTATATTTATACAAGCGCTGTGTTGTTTCTGGATGACACCTCTCCCACTGCCCCCCACCAAGATATGATGGCCCTTCAAGGGAACACACAGGTAGAGCCCTGCGCAGATACAAAAAGGCATGTAAGCAGATATCCGATCCGTAATCCGCATCTCCATGTTTTGTGGGTATCCGCAACCACCCCGCCTCTGCCTTGTAGCAGCTCCGCTCCACTCTGCTCGGCTCCTCCTCATTACACTGTGCTTCTGTTTTGTGTTCCTGACTATGTGTGCTCTGTAATGTAACAACATAAAAGCAGGGGCTTAGTAAATGTGCACACACTGTTTTTATTTTAAACACTATAGAGAGTCCTAAGGATCCTGGTGCAACCTCTGTGTTTTCTTCTGGGGCAGCTGCCTGTCATTGTTGGTGAGCAGCAGCTGCCTCACACAGGCTGCAGTTTCCTTAAGTCAATTTAAGCAGCTTGCTTAAGTTGATTTAAGGAAAATAAAGTCGACTTAATGAAAATTAAGTCAACTTTATTAAACCTCCTTTCCACTAGACTTAAGGCTTAATTCGACTTTTTAAAGTCAAATTAAGCCAGTGTGGACGTGGGGTAGCCCTAAGCTAAACCAGTCAGGTCTCTCCCTTTGGCCCATTGTAGGTGGGAGCTTCCTTAATATTACAACGATTGTCTCCTTAATGTTAAGGAAGCTCCCACCTACAATGGGCCAAAGTGAGAGACCTGATGAGCCATTAAGGAGACAATGGTTGTTCACACCCTCCTGTCTAAGGCATTCCTCCAGAACGACACAAGTTCAAGTATAGATATAACACCAAATTCCTCACTAAATAACTTCTAATATAAATACAATTCCTAGACATAAACTATATAATCATTCCCAGCAAATTACTACCTTTCTATTGATACCAAACATGACATAGTTCCTATGGATTATAGCATTTATGAGATATCCATAGAAAATAATATCATAAATGCTTCCCTAAATCCAGACAGTGTCACACCATGCCCACATGCCCTGCCCTTTGGGGGCCATGCCAGGCTCTCCCTGTGCCCCCCCCCCCCCCCCGGCAGGGAGGACAGTGGTGTAGTCCTGGGATAGCCTTAAGTCGACTTAGGGCTACCCCATGTCTACATTGGCTTAATTTGATTTTAAAAAGTCGAATTAAGCCTTAAGGCCAGGGGCATTGCTGGGTAGCAAAAAGATCCAGGGCTGTGGCCCCCAGCCCACCCCTGCCCCCAAACCCCCACTCCAGCCCTCCTAACTCCCCAGCTTCCCCCATCTTCACTCCACCCCCCTTCAGCCCCCAAACCCCCTCCACACCTCCCCAGGCCCCTCTGTCCCTAACCCCCACTCATCCCCCAACCTCCTCCATCCCTCTCCAGCCCCCCACCTAGTCCCTCTCCAGCCATCCATAATCCCCTCCAGCCCTCCCCAGCCCCCACCAGTCTCCTTGTCCCCATGTCCCCTCCACCCCTCTCCAGGCCTCTAACTCCATCCATCCCTCCCCAGCTCCCCACCCAGTCCCCCTCCAGCTGCCCATAGTCCTCTCCACTGCTACCCAGCCCCTACCCAGTCTCCTTCTCCCCATGCCCCCTCCACAGGCCACTAACTCCATCCATCCCTCCCCAGCCCCCCACGAAGTCCCCACTCCAGTCGTGCATAGTCCCCTCCACCACTACCGAGCCCCCAGCCAGTCTCCTTGTCCCCCCCACCCCTCTCCAGGTCTCTAACCCAGCCACTCTCCTTGTCCTCTCCACCCCTCTCCAGGCCTCTAATCCAGCCACTCTCCTTGTCCCCTCCACCCCTCTCCAGGCCTCTAACCCAGCCAGTCTCCTTGTCCCCTCCACCCCACTCCAGGCCTCCCTCCAGCCCCTTCCCAGCCCCCTTACCTGGCCGGAGGCTCGGAGCTGCAGGGATGGCCAGCAGAGCTGCTTCTGGGCCAGGCCGCTCCCACCCTAAGCACGCTCTCTCTGAGCATGCTCAGGGCGGGAGATTTTAATCTCCCCAGCCTGGCCGCAGCAGGAGTCTGTGGCTTCGCTGGGACCCCTGGGTGGAACGCAGCGCTCCGCCTGGGTGTGCATGTGCCTGCTGGGGAAAATAGATTCGGGGCTCAGGATTTTCTACCCGGGGCTGGTGCCCTGCCAGCCCGACGACAACGACGCCTCTGCTTAAGTCTAGTGGAAAGGAGGTTTAATAAAGTTGACTTAATTTTCATTAAGTCGACTTTATTTTCTTTAAGTCGACTTAAGCAAACTGCTTAAGTCGGCTTAAGGAAACTAGTGTAGACGCAGGGTAAATTAAGTCGACTTAAGCAAGCTTAAGTCGACTTAATTTACAAGTGTAGACGCAGCCCCTGTGCTTATCTTCTTCACCTAAAATAAACAAACGGAAAACAATAAATCGTGGCCAAATACCACTGTAAGGCTATGTCTACACTTGGCCAAATAAATTGACTTACCATGTCTACACTATAAAATTAAGTCGACTTAAAGTGGACCTTGCCAGATTGACTAACAGCATCCACACTGGACGTCTAAGTCGACTTTTAGGGGCTAGGTGGACCTAGGACTGGTCCATGGTGACAGGGGGGGCACCCCTTCCAAAGTACCAGGGGGCTCAGCATTTGCCCCATTGTACCCTGGTACAATGGGGGCTGAGCAGGACAGGGACAGGGGCAGGGTATAGGAGCGGGGTGGGCAGGGCTATGTCCTGCCCTGTAGGTGGGCATGCCAGGCTCTGGCTGTGCCAGCCACCCTGGCAGAGAGGGCAGTGGGGGAGCCCTGGGGACCTTTAAGTTGACTTAAAGATAACTTAGGGTTAATCTGCGTCTACACTGGCTAAGTCGACTTAATAAAGTCGACTTAGCCATTAAAGTTGGCTTTAAAGTAGCTTTAATAACGTCGACCTAAAATTTCCTTAAGTCGACTTAAGGAGCAGCTTAAGTCGACTTAAGGAAACTGTAGTGTAGACGCAGAGTAAATTAAGTCGACTTAAGCAGGTTTAAGTCGACTTAATTCACAAGTGTAGCTGCACCCTAAGAGTTTCTGTCTTGTAACTCTCAAGCCTTTGTGCTAGAGACAGTCTGAGTTATGTAACATGCAAAGTCATGACATCAAAATGATGAAGGTTTCCCCATTCACCATTCTTATCACATTTACAAACATATATACAAAAATCTAAACACCACGCATCTAACTACAGAGATTACACAAGTATCTGATTCACTATTACACACTATAACATCGCTACCGAATTGTTATCATAGATGGGTGCTTGCAAGTATATATCCATACCACACCTTGTGTTCAGGCATCTGGTTACAGGGTTGACAGGTTTAACCCTTCACTCACACCAACATCCTCCCAGTCCTTTGTGGTGTTGGAATCCCTGGGTCAGAGGTAACAAGATCAAGTGGGGAATCCTGTGTGCCAGGTGGCCTCTTGTGGATCCATTCCCCAGCTCCAGGACTATACATGTGTAGGAAGTCCCTCTCCCTCCTTGGAGTTACTCGGTGGTTCCTCTTATGAGCATTGCATTCCTTCCCTTCTTGATCCCATATATGTGTTAACCAAGCTCCCATCCTCTCCCAGGGCTGCTATTACCTGTAACTCATTCTGCATATAGTCGTGGACAGTTTGAGTTTGTTGGGCATTCGCCTGTCCTGGAGGGCCCTTCATCTTGTTCGTCAATAGGGGTTGGGCACTTATGGCACCCTTGTCTGGGCCCTCATCTCCCTCAGTCCACTCGTCATCTGAGGAAGATTCCCAAATATCACCATCCCATGTCTCAGGGTCCCATTCCCATGCTATGAAGCTTCCACTCTAGCGGGTGCCGCTTGGGGGTTGCACCAGCACCACTCTGAGCTTGGGCTACAGTAGCCAAACGGACGGCAACTGCTGTGACTTGCTCCTCCAATTGCTGGGCCCTTCCCTGCGCCGCCTCCAGCGCTTCCCGCAACAGGTGATTCCGTTCCTTAACCGCTCCTAACTCATCCTCTAAACCCTCCCCTGAATGCTAGAGGGCCTCCTTGTCCTCCCGTACATTAACTGCGGTCAGGAGCAGCCACCCCACGTCCTTGAGCTCACGATTCCGTCCCTCTCCCACCTTTAACTCCTCCATGCATTTTATCAGGCAGGCGGGTGTAGAGCCAGTACCCAAGTCCTGTTCTAAACTAATCGGGGGAGCTACCTGGGCCATCAGCCTTGTAACCGGAGCCCATTCTGAGGTGCGAGGCCACCCTGGGATTGGGTTCTCATCCAGCCCCTGCTGTCTCCTACCCCACATGGTCTGGTCACTGTCTCGATCCTGTTTGTGACACCAAATGTACGGCTATGTGCTCTGGTATGGATTGAGTCAGTGGCAATGTGACCACGACTGACAGACAGAGTAAAAGTTGATTTATTAGAGAGGTGCAGGACTTATGTCCCTTCAGCAGCCAGGGACCCCACTACGGCAGCAGATGGACTCCTGGCCTTTGTTTCTGAGGCACCAGCTGCGTAGCTTCCAGGGTCCACCGGAAAGGTCCAACATGCATTGCACATTCCCCTGCATATATGCTAGCTGAATGGGGGGAGGGGTGAACCTACAGAGTAACTAGGGATGTATACACGTAGCCTTCGGTTCTTACGACTTACCTACATAGAGATCACAGGATGAGCACTTGCTGTAAACAAGTGAATGCGCATGCCATCAGCTGCTTAGCGTGTGGACAAGGCAAGTAAACACGTAGCTATGCATGTCCTCAGGCACTTAGCTCATGGCCAGGGCACACAGTGATCAGAGTGGGGGTGCCACTCTCTGTACCGTACAATGTCTTCCGCAGTTTCCCTTACAGTGGCTTCAGGCAGGGACTGTGAGCTGGGGCTCCCAGGTTCTGTCCCTGGATCTGGGAGAGGGGTGGTGGAAACCAAGGATCCTGGGATCTACACCTACTGCTGGCTCTGCCACTGATTGCTTGTAAAAGCTGACTGAAATCTGGAGCACTGAACACAAGGGAGCCCGGATGTCTCTCTTTAGGTATTACCAACAGACACATCCTGTGTCTACACTTACTAAAATTAGTTCGAATTAGTTAGTTATTAGAATTAGAATTAGTTAGATCTAACCAGTTTTCGATCCACCTTACGGTCCACTCGTCCAACCCATACTTCCTTAACTTGCCGGTGAGAATGCTGTGGGAAACTGTATCAAAAGCCTTGCTAAAGTCAAGGTATACCACGTCAAGTAATAATATTTAATAATTTAATAAGATTAAATTAATAAGAATTAAATATATTTAATATTAATTTTAATTATGATTATGATAGTTTTATTTGTAGCACTTATTAGCAAGTTTAATAATATTAAATTATATTAAAAATGTTAATATTTCTATTATTATAAACAAAACTTTTGCTGTTTTTGTTGTTTATTAAATTTTATTTATTTTAATTTTGTATGTAAATTATTTAAAGCTTTATTTTTTTTAAGCGTTTAAGATTCTTCAGGTGCTAAAGACTAGTCCAAGAAACAAAAAATAGAGGACTAACACTACTATTACCCCTATCACAATACCTGCACCCAACCCCGAGGTAAAACCTCGATGCCAGTTTTGGTTGGTACAATTTATTAGCCTTAGTAAAGGGGTACACTACGGGAGCGAAAGAAGTATTTTTATTTAACACACGTACTTTAACACCTTGCGCAGCCCAGGATGGCACGAAACACCTGGAGATCTCCCCCTTGCATTACAGTTACCATGGGTCACGGCCCGATGGGGCTAGCCAGGGGCTGTGGGTGGCTAGGAGTCACTAGGGTCAGCCAGGGTGCCTGGTTGAGTAATACAAGTGGATTTAATCTTTTATTACACTTTTTTATTTTGTTGTTGTTTGGGTTGGATTGTGGGAAAACATAACACACTTTAATATAATGCAAGTTTGTTTAGTTAATAAGATTGGAATAGTGGTAATGTATATAAGCATATAGCATATTAACAGTTATGTTTAATAAGTTTTTATTTATTTATACATACATTGAATTTTGATTTGATTAGTTTATATTGATTATATATTGATGTTATTTTTGGAGGATGTTTAGTAGATTTATTTTTTGGTAATGGATATAGAGTGTAGAGAAATAACCCGGTGGTAACTCGGCTGCAATTAAGCATGCAGATTGCCATGCCTGCCCATGCCCACAAAAATTGGCTATCTGGGAGTGCCCAGGCGAAAAAAGAGAAAAGGAAAAAAAAAAAAACAGAGAAAGAAAAAGAAAAAGGGAACAAAAACAAGTAAAAATCCAGGAAAAAGATCTGCTAAAAAGCAGATTCCCTTGTTGATTAGACAAGGGGGTTTAGCGCCTTCCTTAAGAATGGCGGGGAGTGCTTTGGGCTGGCCAGACCCTCAGCAGTGCGACAGGCTCTTGACCTCTTGCCCCTCCGAGGGGTCAGAACAAAGGATCTCTTTTTATGGCCACAGCCCTCAGAATTAGCATTTTACCTCACTTGTCTGGGATAATACTGACCTTGGTCAGCAAATCTTATTTTTTTTTGAGTCGTGCAGTTGCTTTACCAGGTTTCCGTTATTACTCTCCGAAAAAACGGTTTGAGGAGGGTCTGCAAGTGCTTGCAATTGTGTTGTAAAAAATTGTTGTTGTATGCAGCTGCTGACCCTGGGAGATAAGACAAATGGAATAATTGTTTTCTAGTTAGGGCCTGACGAGTTGTATCTTTTCAGGCTACATTCCCACATGCTGCAGGCCATTGTACAAACAGGCCGGAGTTTGGCCATGAGAAAAACACAGCAGTAAAATGCTTACTTTCACAGCCACCCTTGGCCAAACTTAGGCCATAGGTTGAAACGGAATGTTTTTAATTTGTTGTTTTGGTAAAGTGAGTGCTAGCATTTTATGTTGTTTTAGACTTATACATTTGTGTTTTACTCAACAAAATAGAAAGCATGTAAGCAGAAGTAATAATAATTGAATAACAATTAAGATAATTATAGGGTGTATAATAAGGTTTAACAATCCACTGCCAGTGGTTGACTATTTCAGAAAAATATTATACTAATGATGTTTAGACACTGTCTTCAGTTCCGCTGTTAATTTTAATAATTCCCCCTTTTGGTGTATGATATGTAAGCTAGATGCTTTTTTTGGTTTAGTGTTTTTTGGTAATTATTTAACATGGCTTTTAAATTGCTAATTTGGTCATATACAGCATCCTATTTTGGTCCCAATGAAAAAGTTCAATTAGGTGAGAATATTTGTGCTAAGGGTTTTGCTTGTTGAAAGATTGGTTGGGCATAAATTTTGCCCCCTACCTCCAATGCAGAAGCATTACACCGGCATTCCCTCACAGGAGGTTTGCTAGAACTGTTATCACTCCACCTAACTTTTAAAACTGAGGCTATACACAGACATTCTACTTGATTAGTTAATACAACTTTCATTTGGTTAAAATCTCCATCTAGTACGCATTTCCCAGTGCTTTTTTTGGAGAGTTGACAGGGGTCCACGAGTGGGTTGAAAAAGGGGCATGCCCATTTATTTTTTCCCCATTGCTCACAGCCCGATGGTCTAATAACCTTCCCTCCCGAGTAATCCATTGTGCCGGACTTCGGGGAAGCCAAACTTTGCCTCCTAGCACTACAGGTACAGGGGTATATGTACACACGGGATTAACTACTGTATTAAGGGGAACAGTTTTTATATGCAAATATTCGACCAACGGTTCCAATATGCCCGACGAAGCAATTTTTGTAAATAGGGGTTTACATTTTCGGCATTGTTTTTTGTAAGCTGTAGTGATAACTTCCGGATTGCCCGATTGTACCCAGAGGGCCTGTCTTTTATATTGATTAATAGCAAAGGTTTGCATACTACTGCAAGCTATAACTGAAGTTGTTTTATTAGTTAAGTTATGCATATCATAGATTACTGTATTTAGTACTTGTTTTATTTGTACTAATGGGCGGCTGGCCACTTCTATGGTTTTTATTTTGCTTTTATGATAATTTATATTAGATAGTACTTGACCCTGAATTGCCTGCTTAGTGAGTTGTTTTATTTGTGCTAGTTTATTGTGTACTATTTTTAGATTTATGGCATTTAACACCGCCCCTGCTGTTCCCAGGGAACCTAAAGCTGCTCCTGCATCTCTTTTTACATTTGCCGGGTGTGATTTTGTTTTTTAAGTTTGTAGGATAGGGTACGCCCACGGCTTGCACCAAGGGTGCATTGCTGTAATATTAACCTTCCATCACAGAGTTTGCGAGGGAAGGAGAAGGAGAAGCCCTGAGAAGGAGGCGAAGGAGATCCCCTTGCTGAAGAAGCAAGGGAGAGAGCGAACCTTGGGGAGAGTGAATTGCTGACTGTGTGTGCTTGTGCTTGTGTCTTTTTTTCCCACAGGTGATTTCTGTGAATTGTCAGTTACTGTGTGAGTTGGGATTGTGATTGTGTGATTGTCTGGGGGCTGTTTGTACCATTGTTCTCTGCTCAGCCCTGCTCAGCTCAATCAGCCTTGTGATCACCCTTCCCCTGTGTGCTTAACGAGGGGCAAGGGCTGACCCAGGCAGAGAAGGCCTTAAAAGCCAGTGGCTGAGCGACCAGGGGGAGCTTGCGAATAGGGACTGCAAACAGGGGAGTTTGCGGGGGAGTTGGTGGGAAGTTTGTGGTTTGTGTAGCTACTATGGTGAAGAGGACCCGCACCGCTTGTGCCAGCACTGCTACTGTCTCCTCCACCTGCGCCTGTATCCAGACAGACATACTGTCCATGGATATCTCTACCCAGATCCTGGCGTGGACTTGCAAGGACTGTGGCCTGCATTTCCCACTCTCAGATGGTCAGGCTGGGGAGATCATTCAATGTGACAGGTGTCTCCTGGTGGAATCTCTCAGGAAGCAGGTGGGGGAGTTACAGGAGGAGGTGGCCAGGCTCAGGAGTATCCATGCCCTGGAGAAGTTCCTGGATAGTATCCATGAGGAAACATGCAAGGATGAAGAAACTATCCAGAGGCAAAGGACTGCTGCCACACCCTCGGAGAAGGGTGAGATGGCTCAAGCAGAGGGTGGACACTGGCAGCTGGTTACTTCTGGCAGCAGACAGTGCTCCACCCCTGCTCCCATCCCACCCTCCGTTGTGGTAAAGAACCGCTACGCAGCACTACAGACGGGAGATGAGATAGAAGAGGAGAAGCCATGCACCCCCGAGGTTGGGAGGATCACAACCATCACACCCAGGAGAAAATGTCGGGTTGTGGTGGTTGGTGACTCTCTTCTGAGGGGGACGGAGGCACCCATCTGTCACCCAGATAAGGCCTCTCGGGAGGTATGCTGCCTGCCAGGCGCCCGTATCCGAGATGTTACGGAGGGATTGTCGAGAATCATCCGTCCCTCTGACTACTACCCCATGCTACTCATCCATGTGGGAACCAATGATACTGCGAGAGGTGACCCTCTGCAGATCAAAGGTGACTACAGGGCTCTGGGAGCACGGGTGAAGGAGTTCGGTGCACAGGTGGTGTTCTCCTCGATCCTTCCGGTCAAGGGTAGGGGCCCGAGCAGAGACAGATGCATCCTGGAGGTGAATGCCTGGCTGCGGAGATGGTGTTACCAGGAGGGCTTTGGCTTCCTCGACCATGGGGTGCTGTTTCAGGAAGAAGGACTGCTAGGCAGAGATGGACTCCACCTATCCAGGAAGGGAAAGAGCATATTTGGAAGCAGACTGGCTAACCTGGTAAGGAGGGCTTTAAACTAGGTTCGTAGGGGGAAGGTGACCAAGGCCCACAGGTAAGTGAAACTGAGGGAAACCTGGGGGAAGGGATGGAACTTGGGGGATGCTGGGGCTGTAACAGCAGGAATAAAAGAGAGGGTAGTTGGAACTGGGGGGTGGGGTCAAATAATTGTTTTTTATTTCCTGATGAAGTCATAATACCTCAGGCGAGTGGGGAAGGAGGACACCGGGAGAAATTGCAAGGAGGAAGATACAACAGGAGGGAGAATCGACAGGGCAAAGTAGGGCAATGGGCCCGGTATCTTAGGTGCCTGTACACAAATGCGAGGAGCCTGGGAAACAAGCAGGAAGAATTGGTAGTACTGGCACAGACAAGGAACTATGATATAATTGGAATAACAGAAACATGGTGGGATAACTTGCATGACTGGAGCACTGCCATGGATGGATATAAATTGTTCAGGAAGGACAGGCAGGGAAAAAGGGGGGGAGGAGTAGCGTTATATGTAAAAGAGCTGTATGACTGCTCGGAGCTCCACTATGAAAGTGGAAACAAGATGGTTGAAAGTTTGTGGGTTAAGTTTAGGGGAGAATGCAACAAGGGGGATGTTGTGGTGGGTGTCTGCTACAGACCGCCAGACCAGAAAGAGGAGGTGGATGAGGCGTTCTATGGACAACTAAACAGAAGTTTCCAGATCGTCGCAGGCCCTGCTTCTTATGGGGGACTTCAATTATCCTGATGTCTGCTGGGAAGATAATACAGCAGTGCACAGGCAATCCAGGGAGTTTTTGGAGAATATTGAGGACAACTTCCTAGTACAAATGCTGGAGGAACCAACTAGGGGCCTTGCACCTCTAGACCTATTGCTCACAAACAGAGAAGAATTGATCAGGGAAGTAGAAGTAAATGGCAACCTGGGCAGCAGCGACCATGAGATGGTAGAGTTCAGGATCCTGATCAATGGAAGGAAGGAAAGAAGCAGAACACACACCCTGGACTTCAGAAAAGCAGATTTTGGCTCCCTTAGGGAGCTGATGGGCAGGGTCCCATGGGAGGCTGATCTGAAGGGGAAAGGTGTCCAAGACAGCTGGCTGTATTTTAAAGAAACCCTGTTAAAGGCACAGGAAGATAACATTCCGATGTGCAGAAAGAACAGCAAATGTGGATGGCGACCAGCGTGGCTTAGCAGGGAAATCTGCGGGGAGCTGAAACATAAAAGGGAAGCTTACAAGAAGTGGAAGCTTGGACAGATGACAAGGGAGGCGTATAAAGATATTGCTCGGGACTGCAGGGATCAAATCAGAAAGGCCAAAGGACAATTGGAGTTGCAGCTAGCAAGAGATGTGAAGGATAACAGAAAGGGGTTCTATAAGTATATCAGCAACAAGAAAAGGATCAGAGGTGGTGTAGGTCCCTTACTGAATGGGGCAGGCATCCTCGTGGAGGATGATGTGGAAAAGGCTGAAGTACTCAATGCTTTTTTTACTTCAGTCTTCACAGGGCGGGCCAGCTCCCAGGCTACTACACGGGGTAACGCGGACTGGAGAGAAGAGTGGCCCTCGGTGATGGAAAGTCAGGTTAGGGAACACTTAATGAAATTGGATGTGCACAAGTCCATGGGGCCGGATGAACTGCATCCGAGGGTGCTGAGGGAGTTGGGAGAAGTGATTGCAGAGCCGCTGGCCATTATCTTTGAGAACTCGTGGCGAACAGGGGTGGTCCTGGAGGACTGGAAAAAGGCAAATATAGTACCTATCTTTAAGAAAGGGAAAAAGGAGGATCCGGGGAACTACAGACCGGTCAGCCTCACCTCAATCCCTGGGAAAATCATGGAGCAGGTCCTCAAGGAATCCATCCTGAAACACTTGGAGGAAAATAGAGTGATCAGGAACAGTCAACATGGATTCACCAAGGGCAAATCGTGCCTGACCAACCTGATTACCTTCTATGATGAGATGACTAGATTTGTGGATGCGGGAAGAGCCGTTGACGTGATATACCTTGACTTTAGCAAGGCTTTTGATACGGTTTCCCACAGCATTCTCGTTGGCAAGTTAAGGAAGTATGGGTTGGACGAGTGGACCGTAAGGTGGATCGAAAACTGGTTAGATCAACGGGCTCAGCGGGTAGGAATCAATGGCTCGATGTCTGGTTGGCAACCGGTAACGAGTGGAGTGCCCCAGGGGTCGGTCCTGGGGCCGGTTCTATTCAACATCTTCATTAATGATCTTGATGATGGAATAGACTGCGTGCTTAGTAAGTTTGCAGATGACACCAAGTTGGGGGGAATGGTAGATACTCTGGAGGGCAGGGACAGGATCCAGAGAGACTTGGACAAATTGGAACAGTGGGCCGAAAGAAACCTCATGAGGTTCAACAAAGACAAGTGCAAAGTCCTGCACTTAGGACGGAAAAATCCCATGCACTGCTACAGGCTGGGGACCGATCAGCTAAGTAGCAGCGCTGTAGAAAAGGACCTGGGAGTTATGGTGGACGGGAAGATGAATATGAGCCAACAGTGTGCCCAAGTTGCCAAAAAGGCCAATGGCATATTAGGCTGCATCAGTAGGAGTATTGCCAGCAGATCGAGGATGTGATAATTCCCCTCTATTCGACACTGGTCAGGCCGCATCTGGAGTACTGTGTCCAGTTTTGGGCTCCCCACTACAGAAAGGATGTGGACAAATTAGAAAGAGTCCAGCGGAGGGCAACAAAAATGATTAGGGGGCTGGGGCACATGACTTATGAGGAGAGACTGAAGGAACTAGGCTTATTTAGTCTACAGAAGAGAAGACTGAGGGGAGATTTGATAGCAACCTTCAACTACTTGAAGGGTTGCTCCAAAGAGGAGGGAGCTAGGCTGTTCTCGAGGGTTACAGAGGACAGAACAAGGAGCAATGGTTTCAAATTACAGCTGGGGAGATCAAGGTTGGATATTAGGAAAAACTTTCTCATTAGGAGGGTGGTGAAGCATTGGAATGGGCTATCTAGGGAGGTGGTAGAATCTTCATCTTTGGAGATTTTTAAGGCTCGGTTAGACAAAACTCTGGCTGGGATAATTTAGGGGGAGTGGTCCTGCTTTTTAGCAGGGGGTTGGACTAGGTGACCTCGTGAGGTCCCTTCCAACCCTATTATTCTATGATTCTATGAGTTATATAGCGTTTTAAATAATGATAAGAGAAAATTATAAATGCCTTTGGGTCTTCAGTACTTAGCATTGAGGGTATTGATTCTTGTATGGTTTTACCTACTGTTATTCAGAATGATAAATTGCCCTCATTCCGGAGCCTCTGATTTACCCCTTGATTAGGCATGGACAATTTTGTTTTAACAAAGTATGTTGTGGGACTACATATAACTTTTCACGCTGCAGGAGGGTGAGGCAAATGGTTTGGGTTACAGTCTGGACTACACCAAATGCCTTGAATGACCATTATAAAGGTAAGTTGAAGTTTATCAGTTACAGCATGGCTATATTGTCCTTCATAAAGTCCAGTACTAACATTTTTTAGTATTGCTACATACTTTTTATTTCTTATAAACAATGTTCAGTTAGTTCTTTGGAAGGCCTTTACTTGGAAATGAAGGGTGATATTATGGCTACGTCGACACTTGTTAATTTAAGTTGACTTTAACTAAATCGACTTAACTAAGTCGACTTTAAGTCGACTTAGTTAAGTCGACTTAGTGTGTCTACAGTTAAAATTAAAGTTGACTTAAAGGGGAACTTACAAAGTTGATCTAGAGCGTCCACACTGAGTGCTCTAGGTTGACTTTGTGGGGCTAGCGGGACCTTGGGCAGGTCCACGGTGGCGGGGGGGCACCCCTTGTGTACAATGGGGCAAAGAGGGACAGGGCCCCTGGCACGACATGTGGGCAGGGTGTGACGCTGTGTGGATTTAGGGAAGCATTTATGATATTATTTTCTATTCATATATCATAAATGTTATAATCAATAGGAACTATGTCATGTTTGGTATAAATAGAAAGGTAGTAATTTGCTGGGAATGATTATATAGTTTATGTCTAGGAATTCTATTTAAATTACAAGTTAGGAATTTGGTGTTATATCTACACTTTAACTTGTGTGATTTTATGGGAACACCCCAGACAAGATGTCACCAACCATTGTGTCCTTAATGTTAAGGAATCTGCCAGGTCATATGGGACCAGGGAGTAACCTGATGAGCCATTAAGGACATAAGAAATACAACCATTGTGTCCTTAATAGCTCATCAGGTGACTCCCTGGGCCCATTGTAGCTGGCACATTCCTTAACATTAAGGACACAATGGTTTTACACAGCCACCTATCTCAGACAGTTCCATGAAATCACACAAGTTAAAGTATAGATATAACAACAAATTCCTAACTAAACTGTCTTCTAATCCAAATACAATTCCTAGACCTAAACTATATAATCATTCCCAGCAAATTACTACCTTTCTATTGAGACCAAACATGACATAGCTCCTATGGATTGTAGCATTTATGATATATGAATAGAAAATAATTTCATAAATGCTTCCCTAAATCCAGACATCATCACACCCTGCCGACTTAGGGATACCCCAGGACTTAGTCGACTTAGGGATACCCCAGGACTGCACTGGCTTAATTCGACTTTAAAAAGTCAAATTAAGCCGTAAGTCTAATGAAAAGGTGGTTTAATAAAGTCGACTTAATTTTCCTTAAGTCGACTTTATTTTCCTTAAGTCGTGTAGACGCAGGGCAAATTAAGTCGACTTAACCAAGCTTAAGTCGACTTAATTTACCAGTGCAGATGCAGCCATTCTGTGTACACTGGGGTGGGGTGAGTTCTGCTTATTGGTCTTTGTGT
>ML686069.1:0-41382 GCA_007922175.1 Pelusios castaneus
ACAGATTTATTAATCGCATGAGCTTTCGTGGGAGAAAATCCCACTTCGTCAGACGCTTTGAAGATAGGAAAGTTACAGAGTGGGAGGAAATTAAATGCAGGGGAGTGTATGACATAGCATCAGGTCAGGCTGTAACAGCAAATCAAAGTAGGTGTTAGGATTCAAAACACTGGGGAACAGCACATAGAGGAGGGGGGAGGTCAATTCACTTGATGTAATGCGAGAAAAATCCATAGTCCCTGTTCAACCCCAAGGCAACTGAGTCAAAACTTTCCTATCTTCAAAGCGTCTGACGAAGTGGGATTTTCTCCCACGAAAGCTCATGCGATTAATAAATCTGTTAGTCTTTAAAAGTGCCGCAAGACTCTGTTGTCTTTCTACAATAGACTAACACGGCTACCCCTTTGGAATTTGACTAGTATAAGAATGTTATTGATGAATGCTATATACATATTATATATGGATATTGCTCTGGGGGACAGATTTTTGATCACTTGCGGTGTTTGCACATTGTTTAAATTGCAATATGACTGCATGCACCCTGATATCCACTTTGACAATCTCTGAGTAATAATGGCTTCCCCTTTTCATTATTCTGCTACAGAAATTAAGAATTTAGAGTCTTTCTGAAAGCTTTTTGTCCTGACTAAATAAAAGACCATTGCACGTCTTACATGCAATATTGCATTTTGTGACTATTATGTGGTTTTGGGCAGAACATGGGTAAGTGAATTGGTTGCTTTATGTGAAAGGCTGGATTAATTTTTGATAGACCTTTTAGGTGAGGTCTGAGAGTGACTTTGTCCTTGCGGAAAACTGTATAGGGTGTATAGGCCATGAGTGCCTTGAGTTTACCCATGTCTGGCTGACCAATGGCAAATAAGAATGACACCTTCATGGTCCTGTGCATAAGCACATTGCTAAGGGCTCACATGGAGGCTTTGTAATAGTGTGCAAGACTAGGCTTAGATCCCATGGGATCGTGAGAGCAATCATGGGAGCATGAACACAAGAAGCCTGGGAAACAAGCAAAAGGAACTGAAAATCCTGGCACAGATAAATAACTAGGATATGACTGGACTAACTGAGACTTGGTGGGGTAATTCACGACTGGAGCATGTTCATGAGCAATGAGGGTGATGTCATGGAGGGTGTATTTTACAGCCCACGAGACCAGGAAAATGAGGTAGACAAGGCTTTCTTTAGATAATTAGTGAAAGTTTCCAGATTACAGGACCTAGTTCTCTTGGGGCACTTCAGTCTCCCTGACATCTGCTCAAGGAGCAATATAGCAGAGCACAGACAATCCAGGAACAGTGTTATGGACAACTTCCTGGTGCAAGTGCTGGAGGAACCTACTAGGGGTTATGTTCCTCTTGACTTGTTTGCTGCTCACAAACTGGGAAAAATTGGTAGGGGACGTACAAGTGGATGGTAATCTGGACAGCAGTGACCATGACACGGTTGAGTTCAGGATCCTGACAAAAGGAAGAAAGATGAGCAGCAGGTTATGGACCCTGGACTTCAGAACAGGAGTGTAGCACATCCCCTTGTTTTCTGGCTGGCCCCTGTATCTGCAGGATGGGCCTGACCAAGGGCAGCTTCTGGTCATGTGACTGGAAGCTGCTGTGGCAGGGTGCCTCCTAGCTTGTGTCATGTACCAGATGTTTTCCCCAGTGCTGTAGGCCTGTGGTAAATCCACCCTCTCCCAGTAAGCTGCTCAGGCCTATTGTACTGGGGTTCCCAGACCTGGGCTTTACCTTTGGGTGTGTCCCTTGGTAGGGCCTTGGCTGTACTGGCTCTCTCCGGAGGAGGGGCAGTCTAAGCCTTTGTCTCTGGGGACGGAGAATGCTCGCTGCTGCTGCTGCTGCTACGGCTGCTGAGACAGGCCTCTCAGCCCCTATCTCTCCTCCTCCCCTTTGCTTTGCGCTGCGCTGCTCCGCTCCTCCAAACTCCCACCAGCTCTAGCAGGGTCAGGCACTTCTTATAGGCCTGATGCAGTCCTTAATTAGGCCCAGGTGCTCCCAATTGTCTGGCAGTAACCTGTCTTCTGCCTATAGGGAACAGGGCTTTTAGCAGCCTCGGGCTTATGTATCTGCCCTGGCATACCCTACGATAGCCATCTTGCCTGTCTTTATCACACTGCCCAAGACTCTCTGATTGCTAGATATATAGCAAGTGGAGATGTAGGAAGAGGAGAGAGGGGGAAAGATGGTGCGATAAGACCCGCCCACTGCAGTGCCTGGCAGCGACATGAACTTTGCTGCCGTGGCTGCAGCCGTGAGTGGAGCAGAGGTGTGAGCACTAGAGCCTCTGTTCCACAGGGAGTGACCTGATGAGCCATTAAGGACATAAGGAATATAACCATTGTGTCCTTAATGGCTCATCAGTTTACTCCCTGGGCCCATTGTAGCTGGAAAATTCCTAAACATTAAGGACACAATGGTTTAACACACCCGCCTCTCTCAGCCATTTCAATAAAATAACATAAGTTAAAGTATAGATAGAACACCATATTCCTAACTTCTAATTGAAATAGAATTCCTAGACATAAACTATATAATCATTCCCAGCAAATTACTACCTTTCTGTTGATACCAACATGACATAGCTCCTATGGATTATAGCATTTATGAGATATCCATTGAAAATAATATCATAAATGCTTCCCTAAATCCAGACAGCGTCACACACAGGGCTCTGCCCTGCCAGGGTCCCTGTCCCTCTTTGCCCCATTGCACACAAGGGGTGCCCCCCCCACCACGTGGACCTGCCCAAGGTCCCCCTAGCCCCACAAAGTCGACCTAGAGCATCCAGTGTGGACGCTCTAGGTTGACTTTGAAAGTTCCCCGTTAAGTCGACTTTAATTTTAAGTGTAGATACACTAAGTCAACTTAGTTAAAGTCAACTTAAAAGTGCAAGTGTAGACATAGCCAGAGAGTGTTCATCTGATGCTGGGATGTTGTTCCTACAGCAGGTACATCTCTTGAAACATGGTCAACCATGCATAATAGTGAATTTCCTGTTGGGCAAAGACTAGGTAATTACTGACTAAAACTAATGCTATCTAACTAGTAGGATGAGTTAAAGTTGTAACTGCTCCTGGCTCTGTCTTGGACTGTGGACAGTTGAGAAAGAACAGAGATGATTGGAATGCACATGCCTGGTTCAAGGCCTGATTGCCCCATGAGATGGACCTCCACATCCGCAACCCAGATGGGCACTGCTGATGGAAAGCTCTGATCCAGGACATGAGGACTTGCTGAACAGCTAGAGTGGAGCACCCACAACAATAGCACTCAAAGAAGAACTGATGCTAGTTCTCGTGACAATGACCATCTCTGTGAGCCAAACTCAAAATATTGTATGTGTCTGGAAAATAAGAGAGATTGAGGTCTGAAGGCTCAAATAATATCTATTTTAAAATAAAGTTTTTGCCCCAAACCCATCTTTATTCCAGGCAGAATTTTGGGTGGATGCTATGGGAAATAGGGGTGTGGGGAGAAGATGGGAACACTTCATAGAATGATGAAAATGAACTGCTTTCAAGCTATTTACTCTATTTTAGGAAGCAAAATATGCATACAGAACTAGATTTGTCTTTTCAATGTGGCGATCACACACCGCAGCACCTGCTCACAATTCTGCTGATAAAAGGCACAGCCATGAGTGTGCTTGAATTTATAGGGTATTTTATTCTTAACTGTACAAAGAAAGTCAAATATTTCCCCAAATCACTTCCTATTTACAAACCTGCCCCCATCCTATCAAAACTTCCTAATAAAGGCACATGTCCTGCAGGTTCCACCAGTCACAAGATGGACTGGCCAAAGAGACAACAGGCAAACAGTAAAATTCTCCAACAAAACAAAGAACAGGAAAAAATTAGTCTAAACACAGCACCATCTCCCTGCCGCTCACTTAAGCCATGATTTGGCCATTGTCTTGATAGTGCAAAGCCATCACTGGCTGTGACCGATGCTGTGAAAAGGGGTATAAAGACATGTCATCTGATTTAAATATTGTAAAACTAATTAAATATTTACAAATTGCCTAAATTAACATGGAAGCTGCATTGTATAAGTGTATTTGTGTCTATATATATGCCCATAAACATGTACAGCTATTCAGTACAAGGCCATAACAAGCCTCTATAACTATTTAGTAACTTCTCTTGAAGATCAGCAGCATAAATGGAAAATTATTTATTCTCCTATAAAAATGAAAACTAAATTTTCCCCATGCAGCAGAAGCTGGTGTGTATCCCTCCCTATGCACAACTCAATGGCAGGGGTCACATATCACTTGGG
This sequence comes from Pelusios castaneus, assembly GCA_007922175.1. Taxonomy (NCBI): domain Eukaryota; kingdom Metazoa; phylum Chordata; order Testudines; family Pelomedusidae; genus Pelusios; species Pelusios castaneus. The sequence continues at coordinate 4,311 of ML686069.1, forward strand.
ACTTTCTGGTGCAAGGGTTCAGTGACAATAGGAATACTTTTCTACTCTGCATCCTACCCAGAGTTTTGTGATTGGCACCTCGCCAGAAGGACAGCTGCAGCACCTCTCTCCTCATAGGACCCACCTCAGCCCCCAACTGTACACGGAAGCAGTAAATGTCCCTTGCATAGGAAAAGTCACACATGGCAAAGTTTGAAAAAAAAAAGTTCCCTTGATTTCATTGGATAGCAGAATCCAACACGGAATCACAATAATATTCTAAGGAATTGCATGAGAGTTGATGAAAGATGTCTCTATAAATCTCTGTCACATTTAGCTGGACTTGGACTAGGTTGGGGCAGTAGCCCTTGTTCAAGCAAGAAATTTTGGTGTTTCACCTCTCCCAACCCTACAGCTTTCTGCCAGGAGCACCAGTAGCTCTCATGAGCAAAGGTGCAGACCAGTTTACAAATAGTGCTGGTTCGAAGTACAGCACTGAGTTCTGCCAGGCAACCACAGTAACAGAAGAGTTCTCAAACCAGACCATTCATTAAGTGTAATGAAAACAAAGGACGACGTGTGACAAAGGAATGGTTAATGAATCTATTGGCTGTTCCTGTGCAAAACAGAAAGGCATCTGGCTTTGAGATACCAGAGCTCGAATGCCTGGTTCTTCACTCTTCTAAACAGTGAAACTCAGTTAACTTCAGTGGCATAAAAGTGTGAGTTATCAGACCAAGACTTCAGGTGTAATGGACTGGTGCAAAGAGCACCGAGAGGGCTTGCTTGCTGGGATACTACTTTTGGCTTTCAAACTTGGGTGGACAGCCTCTTCCCCATGTGGTGTGACTGCACTTTGCTCCTTCAATCTGGAGGAAGATTTTCATGTTCTATACAGTTTGGTCCCTGGGAGTCAGCAGGAAACAGGACCCATCACTGCTGTTCTTACGGCAGTCCTTTCCAAATGGAGGGTCCCAACCAACTGGTGGATCATGGAAAGATTCTAGATGAATCATGGTGCCCTAGGCAAACATACACATCTCCTGGCCTAATTCAGTGGCTCTTATCCCATGGAATGGTTCTGGCTTCCATATGGGTGTTGTGACTTGGTGCATAGGGTCACACAGCACCTCTCACTCTAATTTGGCCTAGTCTCTCCATCATGACTGAGCTGAGCTGCACCTGAATGGCACCACAACCCTGTGAACCAGGTAGCAAAACCCAGAGCAAGGAGCCAGGCCCAATTCAGTGAGACAGAAGCCACCATTGTGAGGTGAATGCAGAACAGCCTTTCCCCAGCCTTCCTGCTGCACCAGGCTAGGATTGTGGTATCAGGGAAGAGGGTGCATATATGTAAAGTGGTGCAACTCTCTCTCAAAAAAAGAATAAAATGCAGTTGATAGGTCACTTTAGTAAAATGTTTGGTGGAATCACTGCTTTTTTCTTACAGCTAGTTGCCTTTGGGTGAGCGTGGCCAGTTCAAACAGGATGCAAACCTACAGTGTATGTGGGCACTACCCAACCAGGACAGGGTGAACTGCTGTCAGGACCATTAGTGCTCTCATGGAGTGGAACAGGAGTTGCTTTGTGATGACAGAGCTCTGTGCCAATAACAGCTAAATCCCCCTGGCTCGTTCCATCCTCATTATTCCCCAAGCTCTCAGCAAACACAAATTACATAGTGTCCACCCTATGGGTTTGACATTCTCTCCCTTATCTGGCATGGCTGAGCCATCTCCCCTCCATGGTAGCTGGAGAGGATAAAATTGTGCACTAAATCTTGGCCCTTGTGGCCCAGAAGGCCAATCAAATAGCATCATGGGGATCCAAGTTAGCTCAGTCAGTGCTGTGTGTATGTGTCTGAATGGCAAAATATGCACAAGCATACACTTGGACACACACATATGCGCACGCACTAAGCCAGCTCTCTCTCTCAACCCACATACCATAGCTGTTTTATTCTCACCCTGCCTTGTTTTCCTAGTTTCCTACTTTTATTCTCACCCCTCCTTCTTTCCCTAGTTTTTGCACATCCATCCATAGACTCTCTTTTACATCCCCTCCCTCCTCTGCCCCCCAGATGTCTCTAGACACTGTGACGACGGATGTTGATCATGGTCACGATATGTGACAGGTCCAAGCTCTTCATCATCACCTCCATGAACTCTTCATCTTTCTTGGCTCCTTCCACAAACTCATCCAGTGAAAGCTCACCTGTTTGACAGAGACAAAGGACATCAAGGTCACTCTGATTGGCATCTGGGGCACAAAAAGGTGGGCACCATTGCCCCATGCACAATCAGTGACTCCCCATCTGCCCCCACAGAAACAGTGCTCAGAAATACCAAACTGCCTGCCCATTTTGAAGCCATCATCACTGGCATTTTTGGACTCTGGCAGAAGAAGTGGCTCTGGAGCCTCCTTTATCTCCATGCAAGTCTAATCTTGGCTCCTGCTTCTTCCCAAGAAGGAGTTAACCCATAAGAAATGAGTTCTATTCCAGACACAGGACATGAGGTGGTTCATTACACCGTGTAGAAAGGAAGGTCTGTGGGGCCAAGGAGGAAGGGCCATGGAGAGAATGCTCCAAACAGGGAGTTGACATTGGCCTGAATCTCCCTAGGCTTGCCTGAAATACTATTGTGCCCACCTCCCCTATGGGGGGCTCCTGGCCTCTCAAGCTAAAAAACAGCAGGAGCAGACAGTGCACAGCAGCAGCAGGTTTCTGGACCTGAGTCTAAAGAGGCTCCACACAGGCAAGGCAGCCAACAGATGCAGGGAAATGGCAAACTAATGTTCAGGGAATGGGCCTCTTTTGAAATTTACAAGAAAGGAACATGAGCAGGGCTTATGGTGGGGAAACAGGAGGGAGTGAGCAAGGGAAGACCAGAGGTGGGGAGGCCAGAAAACCTATTGAAGCTAAAGTTACATAACTCCTCTGGCTTTAATGCTTGGCTGCTGTCCTGGTGGCTTTTTATTATCCCCAAGCTGTAGTTCCCCCCATCCCAATTTAGTTAGCACCTGGTTTCCGTTCCTAATTCCATTTTCTCTCTTGGAAAATTTCTAGCACCAGTTCTACCATTATCTGCTTCTTTTATCTCAAAAGATTGGATTCTGAGCAATGCTGTCTTACAGTCCTTACTGGAGACAGAGGGACTGCCAGGGGCTCTTATGCCTCTAGGAATACAGGAATTGCCTGACTTGATCAAACTCATGGTCCATCTAGTCCAGTATCTTTTTACCAGTAATTGCCAGCAACAGGTACTTATGGGGAATATTTGGGAAACCTCTTAGATACATAGGATTGGAAGAGACTTCCTAGGTCATCAAATCCTTTTCCCTGTAACTACTAGAAACCCTGACATATAATATTGTTGTTAATGTTTTTCAAGATCCATCTTGGAGGCCGTTAGGCTGTATGTTCCTGCTACTCCTCTTGGAAGACTGTTTCAGAACCTCATCCGTCTGGTAGTCAGAAACCTTCTAATTTCCAGCCTAAATTTACTACTGTACAGTTAATACCCATTTATTCTTGTATCTGAATTGCTTAAATAGTTCTTCTCCCTCTTTGGTGTTTCTCCCCCAATGTATTTGTAAACACTAAGTGTATCCCCTTTCTGCCTTAATTTTGCTAGGGCACACAAGCCAAACTCTTTTAGTCTCCTCACATGAGATGTGCTTTCCATTCCCCAGTCATCATGGTAGCCCTTCTTCGCACCTACTCCAATCTTTTTTGAACATGTTAACAAGAACTGTATCCAATATTCCATTTAGGTGTTATCAGTATTATAGCATTAATATTTACCTAAGGGCAACAAAAATTATTAGGAGGCTGTGGCACATGACTTATGAGGAGAGACTGAAAGAACAAGGCTTATTTAGTCTGCAGAAGAGAAAACTAAGGGGGGATTTGAGAGCAACTTTCAACTACTTGAAGGGGTGCTTCAAAGAGGAGGGTGCTAGGCTATTTTCAGTGGTGACAGAGAACAGAACAAGGGGCAATGGTTTCAAGTTGCAGCTGGGGAGGTTGAGGTTGGATATTAGGAAAAACTTTCTCACTAGAAGGGTGGTGAGGCATTGGAATGGGTTGCCTAAGGAGGTGGTGGAATCTCCGTCTTTGGAGATATTTAAGATCTGGTTAGACAATACCCTGGCTGAGATGATTTAGTGGGAGTGATCCTGCTTTTAGCAGAGGGTTGGACTAGATGACCTTCTGAGGTCCCTTCCAGCCCTAAGATTCTGTGATATTTTTATGACGGCATTTGCTTTTTTATGGCCCATTTCATTGGTGGTTCATAGACACACTGCAATCAACTAATATACACAAATCCTTCTCCTATTCTGTCATTTCCAACTGTTGACCACCTCTCCACCCGCCAACAGCAGAAATTTTTGTTTTCTAAATGCATGAGTTTGCAATTTAGAAAGCTGTCTAGAGGATCTGCCTAATGCCCAATAATTAGAGAGTGGCTGAAGCCTTACCAAAATGTGAAAATCTCTGCCGGGGACAATGTGACTCAAAAGCCTGGGGAAAGAACTAGCAGCTGAGCTTCTCTGCTGCCTGTTCAAAAAAATAAACCCAGTGTGACAGAGTGAGCTATGGCTGTATCAAAGTGTGACCTCCCTTTTGTTTTGTAACCTAGCTGCCATTTTGTGCTCTGTTAAGAAACCAACCTGGCCTGGACAAGGTCACTGCCCCATTCAGGACATGCATGGGACACCTTTTAAAGGACTATGAATGATGGAATGACCAATTCTGAAAAATGGTCAGTGACTGGCCCAGCTCAGAGGATAATCGTTTTCTTCATATAAGATAGGACTCACATAACTGGGGTTGGCATTTCCGAGCCTGGGTACACAGCTGAACAGAGTCAGACCAGATTCAAGGAGGGGGCTTGTGACGGAATGCACATCTGTGCAGCCCTTGGGCGTGACCTGTATAATCTTTCTGTTCAGTTTTGCAGTGTAATTGTGTTATTTGATGACAATTACACTATACCAGGTTCCTCTGTGAATGCTCAGAACATGTGCCACGTGATTACCAGGGTGCCATGTTCCCTGATGCAACATGTATGTATAGATGTGAAGCATGTTACAGGGTTCAGACTCAGGACTGTCTCTAGCACAATGGCTGAAGATTTACACATCAAAGGGAATGCTAATGCCCTCCCCTGCTCAGGTAGGAGTGAAGAGAATCTCACAACAGGACGGTGAGGGGGAGGGGCTGTCAGCAGTTTGTTAAAACAAAGACAGAGACTGTGAAAGGGGAGAAGCTGCAGGCTTTCAGCCTGAGAAGACACAATCTTGCAACCAACTTCAAGCAAGATCGGGGCCCTGCCTGGGAGCAGGCAGAGAATGGCTGCAAAACATCGAACAGCCGAACACCATGTGCATAATCTTGGACTCTGAGGTCAGTTTAGGTGAAGATGTTAGGGTAGTATGCGGTTTATACCTTTTATTTGATAGTGGTCACTCCTGACTCATTTGTAACATGTTGCTGCCATGATTGGCCATATTCTCACTTGAAATCAGACTCTGATCAATAAACTAGTAGTTGTTTCACCTAAAGCTGTGTGGTCTTTAGAGGGTGTGGGTGTGGGAGGCTGGGCACAATCCACTTCTTTGTTAAGTGGACGGACTGGAGACTAAGGTGATTGGGAGTGGGTCCCAATCCCTGTAAGGCAGTGGCTCCCAGTGTAGTGTCTGAGGCTGGGTGTGCTTGCTTGGGGACCAACGCCTGTGTGGCTAGTGGATTTACACCCACTGCCTGGGACCAATTACACGCTGGTGGCTGGTGTGGACTGACTCAGGAGTGAGCGGTCACCCAGCAGAGCGGGGTAAATTGGGGTTCAGGAGTGGGGTTCAAGCGGTCATAGCAGCACACCAGACTGGATTTGGGGAGCAGCCTGTCACAGGGCTTCTCTTAGGGGGGATAGGGGGGATCACTATATGTCAAAAGACCAGGCTAGAAAAGGTAACGCTGCCTTGCCTGAAATGCTGACCAGACTTTGAATTCATAGAATGGTTAAGATCAGACTAAGTGAATATAAATGATCAGACTATGGCTATAAACTGGCCATCAGGAAGCTTAGACTTCAAATTAGATGCAGGTTTCTAACCATCAGAGGAGTGATGTTCTGAAATAGCCTTCCAAGGGGAGCAGTGGGGGCAAAAAACCTAGCTGGCTCCAAAACTGAGCTTGATAAATTTATGGAGGGGATGGTATGATGGGACAGCCTAATCGGGCAATTAATTGATCTTTGACTACAAGTGATAAATATGCCAATGACTTGTGATGGGATGTTAGATGGGGTGCGTTCTGAGTTGGTGCAGAGAATTCTTTTTTGGGCATCTGGCTGGTGAGTCTTGCCCACAAGCTCATGGGTTAGCTGATCACCGTATTTGGGGTCAGGAGGGAATTTTCCCCCAGGGCAGATTGGCAGGAGCAGTGGGGTTTTTCACCTTCCCCCTGTAGCATGGGTTACTTGCTGGGTATTTCTCTGTATCTTGATGTTTTAAACTATGATTTTGGGACTTCAATGACTCAATGATAGTTTAGGTGTTTATTGCATGAGTGCTTGGGAAATTCTGTGGCCTGCATTGTCCAGAACGGTGGTTCCCAAGCTTTTTGGCTTAAGGACACCATTTTTACAAACTGTAAGGGCCACCAGTCTCCGCCAGCAGCCCCTTCCCTCTTCCCGCAACTGCAGAAGTGTTCAGGGAGAAGGCAGCCTCCTCATTGATTGCCTCTCACCCTCGCTGCAGCAGGGAAACCACATGCATCCTGTAGGCCTGTGTGCTCCACCTGAGTCCCTAAGCAGTGACTCCCCTCTGCAGCCAGAGGATGGACAATCAGTACTCTCCTGTCTCTGGCTCCAGCAAGGATCCCAACACCTATAGATCTAAGTGGAGTGCTTTGCTATGCTCCCTGCTACAGCCAGGGAGAGAGAAGTGTTGATCTCCCATCCTCTTGGCTGCAGTAAGGAGCCTGCTCCGGTCTTTTAGCCTCACAGAAATACACTCTTCCTGGGTCCTTAGGCAGCAGTTCCCTTCTGCAGCCAGGAGAAGAGGAGCCGCAGGCCACTCTGAAAGCCCCTGTGGACCACTTTTGGCCCCCAAGCCACAGGCTGAGAACCACTGGACTAGATTACCATATTGGTCCCTTCTGGCTTTAAAATCTATGAATATAAGTGGTTTTGGGCATGGGGCAGGGTGTTCATCTCAGGACTATTTGTTATTTTGCAAAGATCTGTAACTCTCAAAATGCTTTTCTAAGAGTAAATTGACCATGATTACGTAATTCCTTGACTAGGCCAATGTTCTTTGCTTGCTGGTCACGTTGTTCCTGAAAGGGTTAATTAAGAAACTCTGTGCTCCCACAGTGAGGTGGAATTCTGAGAGAACAGGTATAAACAGCTATGGGCTTGGGAGGGCTGAAGAACCTGTTTCATGGTCTAAGGCAGCTGAACTGCTGAGCCTCACCTCCTAAGGCAGGATGGAAGACACATGATGTGCACCTCAGAGTGTACTTTTGAGAACTGGAACTATGATTCAGCTGTTTCCAGACTTGATTGACATAGGTGCACATGGGATCCATTAGTTAGCTCTACTCACAACAAACTTGTGTTCTTCCAGCGGGGGAATGGCCAGGTACTGACAATTAGCTCAGGACACCTGAATTATCTGGAGTAGAGAAGCTGCAGAAAGTGAGGAACTTATCCCACCACATTACTGGGGTATTAGCCAATGCTCCAGCTCCTCAAGACAGGTGTTCAAAAACTGGAACTGGCCAGTCAAAGCAGGGCTGCTGGCAGATCTGATTTTCACTTCTCTGGCTAGCTCAATTCACTATCCGTTCCTTCCCCCTCCTCTATCACTGCACAAACCTCTTCTTTGCCCTGGATCGTTTTATCAGTTTTTGTTACCACATAGTGGAACCAGTCATTCTCACAGGCCCCCTTTTCATTTCTGTCTAGCTCAAAAGTTGCTCAGGAATTTGCTACACCACCCTCTCTGACCCCAAATCCTTCATCCCTCATGCTGATCTCCCACACCTTCACTCTCCCCCCAAGACTCTCCATTCACATTGATCTCCCACACCTTCACTCTCCCCCCAAGACTCTCCACTCACACTGTTAATACTCAGGTAATTATAGGCCTGTCCGTCTAACATTGCTTCTGGGCAAGATGATGGAGCAGCTGATGCTGGACTTGATTGATAAAGACTGAAAGGAAAATAATATAATCAATGCCAATCAACTGAGCATTCAAAAAGGGAATTGTAGAATCAAGGAAGATTAGATTAGATTAGATTAGATTAGATTAGATTGTTTCCATCTTGTTCAACTCCCTGCTCAAAGTGGAACCAACCATAATTAAATAATGCCAGTGAAGCATTACATAAGGGGAGCAATGATTTAGGAAAGGGCATAGAGGGAGCAGTGTTAGATCTTGTCAAAGATTAGGGAGCATTCAGTTAGTAAGGAGGCTATTGAAGGAGCCTGAGCTCCAGAGTATTGCTGATGATCCTGAGTATGAGGGGGTTAAAGGATGAGTTGAGTCAGAGGGCAGAGACAGGAACCTCACCATCGCCATTGACATCGATCTTATTGAAGACTCGGTTGGTGAATTCCTCCGCAGTAATTTCATGGTCACAGCCATTAATAGCACGAATAGCCTGGAAGAGAAGAGCAGGAAATGAGCAGCGGACCCAGGATTAGTCTGCTGCCATGGAACCAGTCACATACTTAGCATAGGTTCTAGAATATAAAACATTCACAAAAGGCCTCAATTTGAGCAGCTGTGTCTCCTCACTCCCACCCACCATTTACATGGGAAAACCTTGGGGAAACCACTAAGCCTCCCAGAATACCCTGAAGGACATGGACACTGGGGGATAGAATGGGCAACTAATGGCCCTCCCCGAGAATGCCCTCCAACAGTCTCCATTCATGCAAGATAGTGTAGTAACAGCTGAAGAAGCTACTAACAATGCCTGTGAATCAGACAATGATAGAGGCAGGAAGGAAGGACCCAAATCACCTAGGCCTTTAGAGGTTAAAATTCACACTTTACATGGAAATCAGATTGTACTAAAGACAGATCATAGAGCATTGGGGGGGGGGGGAGATGTCACATGGTAACCAGAGGTAATCTTGCAGCCCAGGTGACTGAGTTCAGCACTAGTTGCAATTATTCACTCACTTTAAGACACAGCCTCATAGAGTGCTTTGCAGTAATCCAAGCATGATGTCAGAAAGGCCTGGATAACCGGAGGAGGCCATACACCCAGAAGAAAAATTGAGTCAAGTGAAAATGACAAAAAATATTCCTAAAAACATAAAAACTACCAGGTTGGCTCTGAGGAAGGTCCGTATAGCTCAAGATGCTATCTCAGACAATGATCAGCATGCTGATTCTAAAGATTTTACTTTTTTCATTTTGAGTTTAGAGACCTTTTAGCAAGGTTCTTCAGTCTTTTCAAAATCATTTTCTAAAGTTGAATGTCACATTGTTGTTTTTGGTACCCTTTCTCCCCCAAGAATGTTGCATTCTTACTTAGTAGCCTAACTACAGTTATAATTTAAATCTGCTACTTAGAATTAAGTCAACAGTTAATTGAGTCCATAGGTGAACTCAGACAGCCCCCATGGACTCCAAAGGAAAGGGTGAGCTAGAGTAGGGGCAGTGCATTCAGGATATTTCTTGTTTTCCATGGGCCTGTACTTTCTGTGTATTTCTCATGCTATGAAAGAAAAAGCAATGATGTTTTAGAAACCCATGGAAAGAAAGTCTGCATGTGATATGTGCTATACCTACCTTGAAGAGGTAAAATAAGCCATAGTCGCAGAACACCTATGAGTCTAGAGTTCAGGGAGAGATGTGTTTGAATTAAGAGGAAGTCTGGACGCAGTAGCCTTGGTCACACTAGGCAATTGGGCTCCAAGGTCTGAACTCTCTGGAGAGGATGCTTGATAGATAAGCTGCATCCCAAAAGTGTGTCTAGAATCCTCCAGGCAGGAGTAGTACCTAGACTCAGTTCAGGCTTTGACAGCTTAAAACATGAGTTCCAGAGGCTGTGCTTATCTCACAGCAGTCTAGTGAGTGGCCAAGAGGGTACGCTCTACCAGATCTCTGACAGGGAAACCTGCCAGAATTGAGAGCTGCGACACAGAAGGAACCTTTCTGGATTCTCCACTTGTCCACCAGTGCAATGGGATTCAGTGTGTGCATCCCACTGATTTACAGAAGAATGAGGGCCAAATTACCTTAATGATGTTGAGCAGTTCATGTCGGTCAATGCAGCCATTGCCATCCACATCATAGAGTTTGAAGTACCAGCGTAATTTCTGTTCCATCTTTCCCCGGAGAACTAGGCTGAGTGCAGCCACATATTCCATAAAATCGATATACCCATCCTGTGGGGAAAAGAAAAGGAAGTGAGAACTAGGATTCAAAGGTGTACATGCTGAGAGAGTCCTGCCTCTGTATGACATTTCACCCCTGACTTCCTGCTGCCAGCCCAGCTCTCATTGTAGGAAAGGAATGACAGTTCAGAGCAGGAGCTCAGCCATTCCCAAGTGGTTGTGTCTGTGCCAATCAGCTAGCACAGGGGCTGAACTGCGGACAGGAGCCACAGGGCTTAGGGAAGAATACACAGTACTATTGCTACTGATGAAAAGGAGTCTTAAACGTCACTTGAACTTGTGACTAGGGTATCCGCCTAGAGAGAAAGCTGGGAGGATGGCTCAGAGGCAGCAAAGCAGCCCTGACCATCATGGCATCCACGAATATGGACTCGACACAATGCAGCAGAGACAAAACTCACCACTCCAATCTTGCACTGGAAGGGGCAGAAGGTATCTCTTTTGGGATTAAAGATGTGGGCCAGGGACTGATAGGACTCATAGTCAGGTTAAAGTACATTCCTCTTTATATTTAGGCATAGGGGACTTGGGTTCATTGCCTGTGACTGCTGATGCGTGAGAGGCGTATGTGACTTCCCCTAGTTATCCCTGATAGTCCCTTGTACTGATGGAGGTTTGGCTCTATCTAGCTACAAGTGCTGGTTTGTAGCTAAGTGCAACAGTTAGTTCTGGGTTTCATTTCTGCCTCAGAGATCAGGGGAACAAATACAGATATGTCTGAGCTGAGATCAGAGCATGGATCTGGATGCCATGCATTCTAAGATACTAAGGGATATCACAGGTTTCAAGGCCAGAAGAGACCACTATGATCAAATCTAATCATCTACATAATGCAGGCCATAGTTTTAACCAATTTCGGGGGGATGGCGCGGTCCGGCTCGGGGGGTGGGCGGGGGCAGGGTTTGGGGGCCAGTTTGGGGGCCTGGCCAGCCCAGTCCAGCACAGGGACCAGCGCGGGGCTCGGGGGGGGGGCCAGCATAGTTCGGCTCTGGGGCCGGCTCGGGGGCCTGGCCAGCCCGGCTCAGGGCTCGGGGGCTGGCCAGCGCAGATCAGGGGGGGGCCCAGCATGGGGCTCAGGGGCCGGCTTGGGAGTCTGGCCAGCCTGGTGCGGGGCTCAGGGGCCAGTGTAGGGCTCAGGAGCCAGTGCAGGGGCCTGGCCAGCGCAGCTTGGGGTCAGGGGTTGGCGCGGCCCAGCCTGGGGACCCCCCCCCTCGACCCAGCGTCCCTGGCCCCACCCCCTTTTGGGCCCACCCCTGGAACCTTCTGAGGGTGTGGGGGCAGGCTGGCATGGGGGCTGGCCAAGGTTGCCGACCCCTGCCTTAAGCAGTATGAGTACACATCTGTTGTGTGTTTGCTCTCATCCAACAGGAAGCAGAATGTGCAGTGGAGTGTCTTGTTTTGGCAATGTGTTGCTTGTTTTTTTAATATAAATATACTTGTTGCTATGGGCTCCATGTACACCCATATAGGGTGATTTGTGTATCATTTATATTCACCCTTACAGTGTAACTATGTATTGTTTAATGCAAAGTATATCATTTCAGGTGTTTTTGGAATACTCAAGACATGCTGAACAGTGTTGTTATAGTAGTATATTTTTTTCAATGTCATATGTGTGGTTATGAAGCTCTGCTATGTAATATTTGCAAATATGTATCCCACATATTGTAAGGTGGATCCAGACAAACACAAAAAGCAAAGAGGTAATTCATGCCTTACTAAGGCATGTATAAAACAACCTAGCTCTATCAGGAACAATGAAATAACATAAGCATCAGATAAGACCATACACATTGACTCAGCACATGAAGAAGATATGGGGAATATTGTTGGTAACCTGATCCTGAATGGGGTGTGCAAGGACCCAGAGGCTATGTCTACACTTTTCAGAATAAGTTGACTTTGCTAAGTCAACTTAACAAGGTCAACTTTAAGTCGACCTTGTTAAGTCGACTTAGCATGTCTACACTGTAAATTTAGGTTGACTTAAAGTCGACCTTGATAAATCAACTTAGAGCGTCTACACTGGATGCCTAAGTCGACTGGCAGGGGCTAGGTGGACCTGGGAGTGGTGCATGGTGGGAAGTGTGGCACCCGAGAGGTGCCCCCCTTCCCCGGGCACCTCTTTAAAAGAGGCTGGGAGCTCAGCACCTTCCCCGTTGTGCTTGGGTACATCAGGGCTGAGCAGGAGCAGGGTATAGGAGCGGGGTGGGCAGGGCTGTGTTCTGCTCTGTGGGTGGGCATGCCAGGCTCTGGCTGTGCCAGGCACCCTGGGAGGGATATCAGTTGGGGAGCCCTGGGGGCCATTTAAGTCGACTTAGGGCTAAGCCACATCTACACTGGCTTAAGTTGACTTAATAAAGTCGACTTAATAAAGCAGTAAGTCGACTTAAAACTAGATCTTATTAAGTTGACTTAATTTTTCCTTAAGTCAACTTAACGAGCAGCTTAAGTCGACTTAAGGAAACTCCAGTGTAGATGCAGAGTAAATTAAGTTGACTTAAGCCTGCCTAAGTCGATTTAATTTACTAGTGTACACGCACCCAGAGAATGTTAAATGTTGATAAGGGGGAACATTTCAGGCTGTCTCCCTCTCTCTCTCTCTCTCTCTCTTGCAATCCAGCTACGAATAACATCAAGCAGCTAATGCATTGACCACTGGGGAGAGCCTAGTTGGAGGCCGACCAACTAGCCTGTGGTAAGAACCAGCTAAGACTGTAAGGCTCTTAACTGTTAAGTTTAGTTTAGGATGAGATTTGTCTTTTGTTTATTTTTGATTAAATCTGATCTGCCTTCCTCTGGTTTATAATCACTTATAATCACTTTCTGTACTTAATAAACTTATTTGTTTGTTTTACCTAAAGCAGATCTGGTGCATATCAATTTCTTTGATAAACTGACAGACTAACCAATGAGCTTGCAAAGTCTAATGGGCAGCACTGAACTCTATAAGATGGAAGTTCCTACAGTTGCATTTGGGACTGGGGTGTGTTTGCTGGCAGGGTCATTTTATTTCGCAAGGCTGGTTGCATCCCATGAACCTCTTTGACTTGACCTGTGACTGTGCTCTGCAGGGACACTCTCTCTTCCTAACAGAAAGAGAAAGTGTGGTGTTGTGGAGCGCAATCTTGCGCTCACAGCACTGTGCAATGCTGCAAAAGAGCCCTAGTATTTTGATTTATGGTATGTACGGCCCACTTGAAATACATTTGAGTCACATCTGGCCCACCATAGCAAATGAGTTTGACACCTGTTTTATTGCATAATCCAATGAGTGGCTGGCTAAAAGAAGAGATGCAGGGATCATGGGGCTGGGAAGAAAGGAGAAGAGACGCGGGGATCATGGGGCTGGGAAAAAGGGAGAAGAGACGTGGGGATCATCGGTCTGGGGAGAAGGGAGAAGAGACGCGGGGATCATCAGGCTGGGGAAAAGGGGGAAGACATGCAGTGATCATCAGTCTGGGGAGAAGGGAGAAGAGACACAGGGAACATTGGGCTGGGGAAAAGGGAGAAGAGACGTGGGGATCATCAGGCTAGGGAGAAGGGAGAAGAGATGTGGTGATCATCGAACTAAAGGACATCATAACAATTTTGAAGTACCTGTCCAGAAAGGTTGTTACAAGGACAAGGGAGAAGAATTATTCTCTTTAACCGCTGATGATAGGTAATAAGGAATGGGCTTAAATTATAGTAAGGGAGGTTTAGGCTGGACATTAGGAGAAAATTCTTAACTATCAGGGTGATTAACCACTGGAATAAGTTGAGGAAGGGAGGTTGTAGAATCTCCATCATTGGAAATTTTTAAGAGCAGGTTAGACAAACCACCTGTCAGAAATATTCCAAAGCGGGAGCTGTGTTAGTCTATTACAGAAAAACCAACAGAATCCTGTGGCACTTTTAAAGACTAACAGACGTGCCACAGGGCTCTGTTTGCTTTTCTGTCAGAGATGGTTATTGACAGTACTTGGTCCTGCCATGAGTGCAGGGGACGGGACTCCATGACCTCTCATGGTCCCTTCCAGTTTCTGTGATTCTATGATTGTAGCCATTCTTTTTAGGTGACAGAACTGAGGAACTGTCCCAGATTAAGGTGTCAGTAAAGGTGGTATTGGAACAAATTGATAAACTGAACATTGTAGTAGAAAGTTAGAGTATGAAGTAAAACAACAAGTAGAAATGCCCAAGTGCTAGCAGAAGGCCTAGTGAAATAAGCCAAAACAGTAAGCCTGAGCTAGATAAACAGTCAAGCTGGAAGGAGTCAGGTTGCAAAAGTTTTAGCTCACTGAAATGGGCAAGAAAAAAGCTGAAACTGCAATAATTAGTATAAATAGTAGAAAAGTACCTTGAGGAAGGAGGTGTTGGGCCAGCCTAGTGCCAAAGAGGTAAGGAGAGATCTCTTGCCCAATCTATCTGCTGATAGGGATGTTTTGGCTAAACCATGACATCTTGAAGGACGGAGATGTTTAGTGGTATGTGGACCAAATAAGGTAATAGATGGCATCAGGAAAGGTATGTGGTCAAATCAAGGTAATTTTAGATATCAAAGAAAGTAGTTTCTGATGCCAATTGGGCCAACCCAATGATCTGAATGATGCATAAATGTAGGAGTTTGAGAGCCCAGTTTTCATGTGTAGCCAAGGGAGGTGATGGAGAGTCCTAACGTCAGATGAGCTGTTCCATTGCATTGTGAGCATGAATGCTGTTAGTACATCTGTTGATATAGATTGCTTATCATTGTACTGCATTGCAATAAAGCCTTGCATGGCACCTTTGTTTCCACATGGATCTGTGGTCATGTTGGTTTATTTGATCATAAGTGTTACCTCAGTCTACTTCTTGCACACAGGGTATGCCTAGCCTCCAGACTACTGGGCTAATGGAGTTCCCACTTGAGACCTGAGCCAAAGGTAACCCAAAGTGTTAACCAAAAGAACACCAAAGGGAGTGGGAGGTGTCACGCTGTCTGGATTTAGGGGACCATTTATGATATTTTCTTAATCACAATAATCTATAGGAACTATGCTGTGTTTGGTATCAATAGAAAGGTTGTAATTTGCTGGGAATGATTATATGGTTTATGTGTAGGAATTGCATTGTATTAGAAGTTAGGAATATGTTTGTTATATCTATATTTCAACCTGTGTGATTCTGGGATGCTCCCCAGACTGAATATCTGCAGCCATTGTTTCCTTAATGGCCCATTAAGGAAGCTCCCAGGTACAATGGGCCCATGGAGAAACCTGTTGAGCCACTAGGACTTGAACATGTGACTCAACTCCATTTTGATTGGAAAGAACTGCACACAGCATGGAAAAGGCCAGAGGTGATAAAAGGCAGCAGCCCCGACTCCATCTGGTCTCAAGTTCCCAGTCTACAGCAAACATCCATCTCTGGAACTATTCATCTGCGACTGCACAGAGGACTGAGGCCCAGCTGGGTGCTGGGTGTTTACCAGAGGAACAAGCCTGCGAACTCCAGAGGAACAAACCTGCAAACTGCTTTCCATGGACTCTAAATCATTTGTATGTGTGTGATTCACTTTGACCCTTTAACATGTCTTATATTTTGATTCTTTTCTTTTTATATTAAACCTTTAGTTGTAGTTACTAAAGGATTGGCTATCAATGTGATATTTTGGGTAAGAACCAAACCTATATTGTCTGTGTGATGCGGCTGGCCCTTTGTGATCAAGAGAACCTATTTCTTTAAGGGACTGTGCGGCTAGGTGGGAGCCAGAGGAGCTGGAGTGCAATAAAGGGGCTGTTTCTATTTTGGGCAGATGTTTTGGTGTGGCCACAGCACGTTATGGGTTGTGTGGTTCAGGCCCATCAGGTGAGAGATGTTCTTATCAGTTCTTATTAGTGTTGTTCTGTCTCCGGCGCAGATATTAGCTTGGCTGCATGTGTGATGCGTGCATGAAGCTCTGAAGGAGTGCTCCCTCAGGATTACCGCTGGCTCAGATCTATAAGCGGGGACTCCGTCAGCCCAGTGATCTAGAGCCTGGCTTGGATCTTTAAGCAGGGACTGAGTTAGCCTGGTGATCCTAAGCCGAGGTGCTCCTTTGGTGAACACTCTAGGTTACCTTTGGCTCAAATCTTTAGTGAGAACTCAGTTAGCTCAGTGATTTGGAGCCCAGGCGTACCCTGTGTGCAAGAGGTAAATTGAGTCAGCACTCACGAGCGAAGAAACCAACACGACCACGGATCTTTGTAGAAACGAAGGTGCCATGCTAGGCTTTATTGCAATGTAGCACAATGGCAAGCGATCTATATCAACAGATCTGCTGGCAGCAAACATACTCTCAGTGCAATGGAACAGTTCAATTAATGGTAGGACTTCCCATCACCCCTTTAGGCTGTACCGGTCTGAGCTTCAGGGCTCAAACTTTTATACCCTCATCTGACCTTACATTGATTGGTCCATATTCTAACTAATTAACATTGATTGGTCCACGCATTACTGGGCATCTCCATCCATCACGGTGTCATTGTTTGATTGAACCTTACCTTTGCCCGGGCCAAACCATGCAAAACATCTTTTCTTATCTCTTTGGTGTTAAACCAACCCAACACCACCTTCCTCAAAGTACATCTGATTCTTATACTTATTACTACAAGTTCAGCTTGTTTCTTGCCAATTTTAGTGAAGTCAGACTTTCACAACCTGTATCTTGTCAGTACCTTCAGTTCAAGTCTGCAGTACATTCTTTAGAAGGTACACTATAGTACATGGCTTTGAATTACTTTGTTAGGCCCTGGGCCAACACCTAGATGCTTCTACTTGTCTTTCTATTTTAACCTTTTACTTTCTCCTACACCTGGTACCCGGTGTGGGGAACCAAAAGCCTGGTTGTGACTGATAGGGAGACTGGTTTGAGTACCACCCATCAGTGTTTGGGGAGTTTGGCTCCCAGTTTTGCAGCTTGCCCTGATTTTTCCATGTTCGGGAGGTTATCCCAGGAGGCCCTGGTCACAGGAGGGTTTGGCCCATGGACTAGTCCAGTATGGTTCCAAAGCACTGGACCTGTGAGAACTAGAACCAGTGCTATACAATGCATTCATATAAAGGAAAATGGAGGAGCTGGAGAACCCAAAGAGCTACTAGAGCAATGTGTAAAAACTTCAGTTTACAACTACCTGGTGGATGAAGGAATAAGCACTAGCAACCAGCATGGATTTAGCAAAAACAAATCATTCCAAACCACTTTGATTTCCTTCTTTCACAGGGTAACTGGTTTGGTGGATAGGGAGAATGAGGTGGATATAATATACCTAGACTTCAGCAAGGCTTTTGACACAGTGCCACAAGACATCCCTTAGGTGGATACATAATTGGTTAAATAACTACAAATAAAGAGTCACTATTAACAGAATAGATTGCCAGGAGGTCTCAAGTGAGGTTTCACAGGGATCTGTTCTGGGTCTGGTGTTGTTTAACATCTTGTGACAGAGCTGGGCCTGATAGAATCATGGAAAAGGAAGGTTACTCACCTTGGTGCAGTAACTGGACTTCTTCGAGATGAGAGTCCCCATGGGTGCTCCACCATAGGTGAGGGCACGCGCCGTGCGCCACTGACCGGAGATTTAAAAGCAGTGGCCGTTGGAGCCGCGCGCGAGAGACAGCTGTCTCGCGGCGATCGAGACGCTCCTCAGAAAGCGCGCGGCTCCAACCGCCCATTCCCTTCTCTACCCCCACAACTGTAAGGGTCCGAAGCAGAGAGGGGAGGAGGGCGGGTGGTGGAGCACCCATGGGGACTCTCATCTCGAAGAAGTCCAGTTACTGCACCAAGGTGAGTAACCTTCCTTTCTCCCTCGAGAGGAGTCCCCATGGGTGCTCCACCATAGGTGTATAACTAGCAGTGCCCTGAAATGGACGGTAGGGCTTCGGAGCCTCCTGTATGCGTTATTGCTAGTACTGACTGACCGAGGGTTGCATCTGCTCGAGTCATGCTATCTATTGCGTAATGTCTGATAAAGGTATGCGGTGAGGCCCAAGTCACCGCCTTGCAAATATCTACAACTGGGACATTGTTCATAAAGGCCATAGTGGTCGCCATTGCTCTGGTGGAGTGTGCTCTTATGTTTGATGGTGCCGCAATACCCTTTGATTTGTATGCTTCCTGAATACAGGTGCATATTAGTTTTGATATTCTTTGTGAAGAGAGTACCGAGCCTTTACATCTGTTAGCTATGGCAACAAATAATCTCTCAGATTTCCTGAATGGTTTTGTTCTGTCCATATAGAAGGCCATCGCCCGTCTGACATCAAGTGTATGTAGACGCACTTCCTCGGGATTGGCATGAGGTTTCGGGAAGAATACAGGTAAGTCTATAGGTTGATTTAGGTGAAAAGATGTGGAAATTTTTGGGATGAATCTTGGGTGAGGCCTCAACGTGACCTTGTCCTTATGGAATACAGTAAAAGGAGGGTCTGTCATTAAGGCCCCCAATTCGCTCACCCTTCTTGCTGAGGTAATAGCTACTAGAAAGATGACCTTCATTGAGAGATTTAACAAAGAACAACTTGCCAAGGGTTCAAATGGAGGACCAGTAAGGGCTTGAAGGACCAACTGTAGGTCCCAGCTCGGAGGTGGCGCCCGTACCTCTGGGTAAAGGTTCTGCAAACCTGATAGAAATCTTTTTGACAGGATGTGAGAAGATCGATCCTATCTTGTTGTCGGAGCGGAAGGTGGAAATAGCCGCTAAGTGTACCTTTATCGAGCTATTGGATAATTTTTTCCCTTTTAGAAGCATCAAGTAGTCGAGGACAACTGGGATGGACGATCGACACGGGTCAGCATGTCTCAACCTGCACCACTCTGTGTACCGTGTCCACTTCTGGAGGTAAGTACGTCTCGTAGATGGTTTTCTGCTATTTAATAGTACCTCCCGGACTGGTTCAGAGCATTCGAGTTCCTCCCGTGAGAACCATTGAGTAGCCAAGCCGTCAAGTGCAGTTTTTGTAGGTTCTGATGCAGGGTTTTGCCGTTGTTTTGTGAAATCAGATTTGGTATGAGCGGGAGACGGATAGGTGGATGGATTGACATTTGCAACAGAAGAGTGAACCACGTTCGTCGTGGCCATGCTGGGGCTATCATTATTGCCCGTGCTTGATCCTCTCTTATCTTGATCAGCGTCTTCTGAATAAGAGGGAGTGGGGGAAAGGCATATACTAAGTCGCCTGACCAGGGGTTGTGGAAAGCATCTCCCCGGGAAGCCCTTCCAATTCCCGCTCTCGAGTAGAAACGGTGACATTTGCGGTTCTGATATGTAGCAAAAATATCTATAGTCGGGTATCCCCATTGACGACATATGCTGTCCCACACCGTTTGGTTTAACTCCCACTTGTGTTCCGTCGGGAAAGCTCTGCTGAGTGTGTCAGCAACTGTGTTTCGGGCACCCGGTAAATAGGTTGCTGAGATGGTGACGCCGTGGGCTAGACACCATGTCCATAGTTTCATAGCTTCTACACAAAGCGAGGGGGATCTTGCTCCACCCTGTCTGTTTATGTAATACATGGAAGCTATGTTGTCCGTCATAATTTGTATGTGGGCGTTTCTGATCCTTGATATAAAATGAGTACACGCCCTGCGAACCGCCCGAAGCTCTAACACATTTATGTGTAAATTGAGCTCTGTAGGTGTCCACTTTCCCTGTGCTGTTTTGTTGTGGAGGCATGCCCCCCACCCTATGAGAGAGGCATCGGTTGACATCCACGTGATGTGTGTCTTCTGTCGGAAAGGAACCCCTGGTAGGAGGTTCCTGGGTACCCTCCACCATTGCAGGGATCGCTTGACGTCTGATGGAACCGATATGATCATATGTGTTGGGTGCCGATGGGGTTTGAAAACCTTTAAGAACCAGAGCTGTAGTGTTCGCATGTGAAGACGTGCATTGTCGACCACTGCCGTTGTGGCTGCCATATGGCCTAATAGTCTCATGCAGGTCAAAGCATCTATTGTTGGAGCGATGGTTATTGTGTCTACAAGATTGCCTATTGCCTTGTACCTGTCTTGAGGAAGAAAAGCCCTTGCTGATTGCGAATCCAGTCTTGCCCCAATAAAATCGATAGTTTGAGAGGGGACTGCAGTTGACTTTTGCCAGTTTATGAGGAGGCCTACTTTCTGAATAGCTGGACCGTACATTGTAGATCTTCCCTTGCCTTTTCCTCTGAGGTTGCCTTTAAAAGGCAGTCGTCTAAATAGGGAAAGATCATGATGCCCTGGCTCCTTAAAGCGGCTGCTACTACTGCGAATACCTTGGAAAAGGTTCTCGGGGCTGTTGAGAGACCGAAAGGCAAGACTGTGTATTGGTAATGGTCGTTCCCGACTCTGAATCTTAAGAATCTTCTGTGAGATGGATGAATCGAGATGTGAAAGTACGCATCTTGGAGGTCGAGGGATGCAAACCAGTCGTCTGACTCCAGGGCAGGAATGATCGATGTTATTGTATTCATTCTGAATCTTTGTTGAGTGATAAATTTGTTGAGCCTTCGAAGATCGAGGATGGGTCTCCAGCCCCCCGATCTCTTCTCTATGAGGAAATAGGGGGAGTAAAAACCCCTCCATCTGTGTTCTTATGGAACTTTTTCTATTGCACCTAGTTGTAGTAGGCGCTGCACCTCCTGTAAAAGTAATTGTTCGTGAGCTGTGTCCCTGAAGAGGGACGGGGAAGGGGAAGTGTGAGTTGGAGGTGTTTTGAACGGAATGGTGTACCCTGTGTTGATAATCTCTAGTACCCATTTGTCCGATGTGATCGCCGTCCATTCGTGATAAAAGGCTCTGAGTCGATGATGGAAGATCGGTACCTGCTCTGGAACTTGACATAGGTTTGACGGTCCCTCGACCAAGCTTTCAAAATTGAGGCTTCGCCGGTGGGTTCTGGGACGTATTGGACTGTCCCGTGGTTTGTCTGCGTCTCTGGGCCCGGTATCTGCCCCTTGGTGGATCTTGTCTTCTGTAATTCTGTCTATTCGTATATTGGTAGTTGAACCTTGGGTTATATGGTTGGAATCTATTTGATCGTGATCTTGTCATAGTTGGGTAGATGCCAAACGTTCTTAGTGTGGCTCTATCATCTTTTGACATGTGCATGGTATCATTCGTCTTGTCAAAGAATAACTTTCCTTTGTCAAAGGGGAGATCTTCGATTGAGGACTGAAGCTGGCGTGGTAGATCAGCGGAGTGTAGCCAGGCTGATCTCCTCATCACCACTCCTGTAGCCATGGATCTTGCTGCCGTATCGGCTACGTCTAAGGCTGTCTGCATCGCTGTTCTCGATATTAATTGTCCTTCCCTAATTATGGAGTGGAACTGGCGTCGCATCGCCTCTGGAACAACCTCTATGAAATCTGCTAATTTGAGGTAATTTGTGTGGTTATAATTTGCAAGCAGAGCCGCATAGTTCGATATGCGCATCTGAAGGGATGATGATGTATAGACCCTCTTCCCAAAGGCATCCAATTTCTTATCCTCTTTATTCGATGGAGTAATTTTACTATATTGCTGTTTGTTCCTTTGAGTTGCTGCCTCCACAACTAGCGAGTTTGGAGCAGGATGAGTAAAGAGGAATTCTGAGTTTTTGGCTGAAATATAATATCTCCTATCAGCTCTCCTGTTAGTTGGTGTGATAGATGCAGGAGTCTGCCAAATTAGCTCCGCAGGTTCCAACAGAGCATTGTTCATAGGGAGTGCCAGTCTCGTAGTTGTTCTAGTGTGCATAAAATTGAGGAGCTTATGATGAGACTCCGCTACTTCTTGTAGAGGAATCTCCATGGACTCCGCCACTCTTTTGAATAACTCCTGAAACTGTTTTGCATCGTCCAGTGATGTTGAGGAGGTAGTTGGGATAATCACCTCGTCCGTTACCGAGGAGACCTCCTGATGTGGGGAGAGTAGGTGAGCATCTTCCCCTTGTTCCTCCTCATCCTGAGAGAGAGAATGTGGGGAGGACGTGGGTAGATCAACCATCCTTTCCAGAGGTGAATTATCATTCTGTACCCTTGGTCTTTTATATGATGGATGTCTCTCCTGTCTGTACCAATGAGGAGGGTAAGATGGTTGAGGACCATACCAGCCCTGTTCATAATAGGGGTATGGTGCCCTGTCATGAAATGGCATCATGAGCCGTGGTCTATAGTAGGGGTCATAGACCTGATGTTTTCTAAGGATTTCTTCCTCTGCCTCTTCTTCACTTGTGGACTGAGGGGGAGATCTGCTGTGTTGCTGTTGACCCCTTCTGCTATGGTGAATCAGCAGTTCAGGAGAGGGTGACCTATCTCTCAGAGTGACTACATGTTTTCTTTTTTCTGCTCTCTTTCTGCCAGAGCTCGGTGCGGAGGTTTTCTCCTGAGGAGCTCTCCACGGTGCTGAAACGGCTTGCGGTGCCGCGGGTGCGTTCTCCTGCACCGGCTCCAGCTGATCCGTGTCCAGGTGAGTAAACGAAGCTTGCGGCTCCGAGAGGTCGGTAGCCGTTGCCTCCGGGCTCTGAGACTTGTCCGGTGCCGAGGCCACTGACGGTGCCGACCCTTGGGCTGCCCCCTGGGTGCCGGGCAGTTTCTCCAGCTGGTCGGAGCTGCTTGCTGCAGCCGCGGCTTTCTTTTTAAAGTCTGCGCCGCTTTTTGTGCCTGAGGAGCCTGCAGCCTCTTTGGCACGGTTTTTAACTGGGGACACGGAGAGTTGTTTTCTTCTTTTAAGCTCTCCTTGAGGAGATATCAAATGCCTTTTCCCTGACTGCTGAGTCGGGGAGGCAGACCGTCCCCAACCCGGATCTGAAGCCGGTCGTAGGGACTTCTCCATTAAGAACAGCTTGAGCCTGAGATCCCTGTCTTTTTTGGCTCTGGAGCTCAAGCTCTTGCAATGAGGACATTTCTCTGACATATGTCCTTCTCCTAAACATTTTATGCAGACGGCATGACCGTCTGAAGCTGGTATGGCATCCCGGCATTTCTCGCACCTCTTGAAGCCGGGGGAGCCCGGCATGCTGAGAGCATGCGAGGTTTTTTTTTGTTTGTTTTTTGTTTTTGTTTTTTAAACAGAATAAAGAGAAAAAGGAAAAAAAAGAAAGGGGAAGTTTCGCTATGAACAACACTAACTAGTTCAATCTAGGGGAAAAATTAAGGCTGAGTGGAAATTTCCCTGAGGGGGACCGGTCTCCGGCCAGTGACCGTGGCGGTAGAGAAGGGAATGGGCGGTTGGAGCCGCGCGCTTTCTGAGGAGCGTCTCGATCGCCGTGAGACAGCTGTCTCGCGCGCGCGGCTCCAACGGCCACTGCTTTTAAATCTCCGGTCAGTGGCGCGCGGCGCGCGCCCTCACCTATGGTGGAGCACCCATGGGGACTCCTCTCGAGGGAGAACTGGAAGGGTTCATAAGAGGACATCGAGTCCAGTATCCTGCACTCATGGCAGGACTAAGTGCCCTCTTAAATCATCCCTGACAGGTGCTTGTCTAACCTGCTCTTAAAAACTTACAATGATAAAGATTCCACAACCTCCCTAGGCAACTTATTCCAGTGGTTAATCATCCTGAGAGTTTGGAATTTTCTCCCAATGTCCAACCTAAACCTCCCTTGGTGTAATTTAAACCCATTGCTTCTTGTCCTATCATCGGCGGTTAAGGAGAAATTTTTTTCTACCTCCTCCCCATGAGAACCTTTCAGGTACTTGAAAATTGTTATGTCCCCTCTATCTCCTCTTTTCCAGACTAAACAAACCCAGCTCTTTCAATCTTCCCTCATAAGTCAAGTGTTCCTGACTTTTAATCATTTGTGTTGCTCTTCTCTGGACTTCCTCCAATTTGTCCACATCTTTCCTGAAATGAGGCGCCCAGAACTGGAAACAATACTCCAGATGAGGCCAAACCAGGGCAGAGTAGAGGGGAAGAATTACTTCTCATGTCCTACATACAATACTCCTTTTAATACATCCCAGAAAAATGTTTGCTTTTTTTGCAACAGCATTACACTGCTGACTCATATTTAGTCTGTGATCCACTATGACAACCAGATCCCTTTCCTCAGTACTCCTCCCTAGGCTGTCATTGCCAATTTTATATGTGTACAATGGATTCTTCTTTCCTAAGTGGAGTACTTTGCATTTGTCTTTATTGAATTTCATTCCGTTTACCTCAGACTATTTCACCAGTTTGTCCAAATCATTTTGAATTGTGATCCTATCCTCCAAAGCACTTGCAACCTCTCTCAGCTTGGTATCATCGGCAAACTTTATAAGTGTACTCCCTATGCCATCATCTAAATTATTGATGAAAATATTGAATAGAACCGGACCCAGAACCGATCCCTGAGGCACCCTTCCAGCGAGACTGTGAACCTTTGATCACTACTCTCTGGGAGTGGTTATCCAACCAGTTTTGCATCCATCTTCTAGTAGCTCCAGCCAGGTTGTACTTCACTAGTTTGTTAATGAGAAGGTGATGTGAGACTGTATCAAAAGCCTTACTAAATCTGGATGGCTATAGGAGGATGGTCCTATTTGAAAAGAACCGGGAAGTGGGCGGGCGCAAGCCCGCCCACTGCTAAAACTCCTCCCCCAGCCTAAGGGGATGGAGCACTGGGCCCGGGTTCAACTGATTACGGGGGACAACAAATGACTAACAGGAACGGGTGTGAGGGTCAAAGGGTCAGAATAAGGGACTCGGAAGGGGACACCGAGCAGAGAACCCCAGACAGCGCCCACTGCTCCCGGAAGGTGTCGAGGGAGCCAGCGGACGCTGCCCAGAGGAACTCTGCCCGGATACGTGAGCGGACGAGGGACCGGAAATAGGCCCCGCAGTCGCAGGAACCTCCTTCAGCCAACCTCCTCTCCCTGGTCTTGTAGATGGCCACCTTAGCGTAGGCCAAGAGGAGGTTGGCGAGGAGGTCCCGCGACTTTGTGGGGCCACGGATGGGAAGTGCATAAAGGAAAAGGTGTGGGGAAAAGTGCAGCCAGAACCTCAATAAGAGGTTCTGGAGGAGCCGGAAAAGGGGCTGCAACCTGGCGCATTCAAGATAGGCGTGCGCCAGGGTCTCCCTTACACCGCAAAAGGGGCAGGTGTCGGGACGGGGAGTGAACCGCGCCAAGTACACGCCCGTGCTCACAGCATGTATAGGAGGATGGTGGAGGGCAGATATATTAGCCCCAGGATCGACAAATTCCTGTTTGCTGGGTAACTGGGCCAGCGTTACTCTAGGTCAATGACAGCACCTGAGACCAATTAGGGTAACTAGCAACATTAAATAAAAAGCCCCTGTTGCAGCCCAGGCAGTGTGGAGTTTGGAGGTAGAGATAGGAGTGGAGTTTTGGACTTTGGAGTGGAGTAGAATAGAAGCAGAGCTGGACAAAGCTAACTTGTAGCTGTTGCTGCCAGCACCAGACAGGTAGAGGCAGTCAGGGCAAGCCTTTCCAGGTGGGCCTGCATGGTGGAGAGTCCAGCCTCAGAGCAAGAGGGACTGGGGAACAGCCAGTCTGGAAGTGGGATCACTGTGGCCCAGCTGGCTGCCAGGGCAGAAAGCACAGGACTTAAGATAATCAAGTGCACCCCATTCAGCACAATCTGTATTAATCATTATTTTTAAAGATCTTTATGTAGGAATAGAGAGTACACTGGTCAAATTTGCAGATGACACAAAACTAGGGGGGACTGTCAACACTTTGGAGAATAGAGCTAAAATTCAGTGTAATTCAACAAAGAAAAATGTAAGGTGCCAAATGCACAAATACAGAATGTGCACAGATGAAAAAGATTTAGAAGTTCTGGTGGATCACAACCTCAAAATGAGTCAGCAATGTGATGCTGTTGCCAAAAAAAAAAAAAGCACGCACTTTTAAGTTGCATTAAGAGAGGCATAAGATGCAAGTCACAGGAGGTGATAGTACCATTCTACCCTGCACTGGTTAGGCCTCAGCTGATGTACTTTTGTCACCAATGTACAGAAAGGATGTAGAGAAACTGAAAAAGATCCAGAGGTCAGTGACAAAGATGATCTAATAGATGGAATGTAACCCATATGAGCAAAAGCTGAAGGAACTGAGTTTAGTTTGGATCAAGAGCCATCCTTTTTGACCACTACCACCCAATCATCTAACCAGTGGGCAATCTTGCTGGTACTATACCTGAAGGGACTGCATATCGAGAGATGTAGCTTCTACCCAAATGAAAGCAACCATACTGGACTATTTTGACATCAGTGAGGAGACCTTCTGACAGAAGTTCAAGCGATAGAAATACCCAGGGTGAACCTGGCCCCATGTGGCTGCCCTATATGGAGTGTGACTATGGAGAAATGTGGATGGCAGAAAACTGGGGCCTAAGCACACCCCAGAGAAAGTAACAGCCCTTGTGCAGATAAATGGAACCAAGATTATGATCCTAGTGGATTCTGGGTGTGGGGAGATTCTACTCTAGGACAACTTAGTCTCCCTGCAGCCTTTAGCATTTGGAATCGTCATCCTGAAATGTATTCATGGGGATGTGAAACCTTGTACCAATGGCTGAGTGCAGCTGACCACAGAGGAGAATACAAAGCCCATTGTAGATGGACTTACTTCAACATTAGCCTACCCCATTATCTTGGGTAGGGAGTATTTCTTTGAAGTACTGAGCGGTTTTAAAACAACTTCATAGACCTCAGAGGAAGTAGCTGAGGAGACCTGGGAAGATGGGAGCCCACAGCTTGCAATACTGGCCACTGTAAGTGAGGAGCTGGCCCAAGAGAAGGGGATCCAGACAAAAGGAAGCTCTGCCAGAAGGATCTTCTAAAGTGAGGTCATCTAGATCTCCCTATAGGAGTGGCAACATCCTGACCAGAAAGACAGATTTTATAAAGGACCAGAGGGAGGACAAAGCCTTAAGTCAAACATATGACCAATGACTGGTAATTAATGGAGAAATCATAGAATCATAGGGTTGGAAGGGACCTCACGAGGTCATCTAGTCCAACCCCCTGCTAAAAAACAGGACTTCATAGGACTTCAATGACAATGCAGCACCCTGTTTGAGCTCTGGAAGAGCAGCTGTACAGCCTGGAGAAAAAGTAACTGATGGGGAAATTCAGCAGCAATTCCTTGTCCCCCAGCTACACCAAGTGAACGGGACATACTATCCCCTCTGCAAGACACCTCAGGTACAAGACTATTCCGACCCATATTGCTTCTTTTGGCCCAGAGTGCACCAAAAATTATAATCATGTAAGTAACAGACCTCAATAGGTCCAGGCCTGGATTAAGGGCCCTTAGGCCCCCAAGCTGCCCCACCACTTTGCCCCCCCCCCCACCATGGTGTGGGGGCTCAGATATGGCAGGGGCCATAGGGGCTGGAGTCCGAGAACCTCTTTCAGGCTGGGGCCTTGGGCTCCAGCCCCTATAGCTCCTTTCTTAATCCAGCCCTGAATAGGTCATCTAGTCCAGTCCCCTGCATTCAAGGCAGGACTAAGTAATAGCTAGATTATTCCTGACAGGTATTTGTCTAATCCAGTGGTTCTCAACCACTGTGTCACAACACAAAAGTGTGTCATAGCACAGCAGCTGAGTGTGTTGCAGGCTAGCAGTCTGCTGCTGAAAGCCTTCCACCCCCTACTCTAGGAGAGCTGCAGCGACTGGCTGCTGGCCCTTTAAAAGCTGCCACCAAAATGAAGAGTGGCAGCAGCTATGCTGTGGTGGCAAGGGCATTGTTTTGACTCTTTTTGCTAACCAGGATGATAGGCTATATTTTCAGATATTTAATTAAACATTTGTATAGCTTATCATTTATTCAGATTCTTTAGTTTAACAGGTTATAGTAAGTTTAGATCTTAATATAGATTGTCATAATATCAAATAGTTTTCTTTTTTAAAAGAACTAATTTAAATTAAAAAATCTGATTTAAATAAAAATCCTTCTTTTTTTTTTTTAAATTGGCTTTTATCCACCCCACTTTTATGGAACACAAGTTATGCTTTAGCCATATTCAAATTATTGGTTTTAATATAGGGTAAATGGGTGAAATTGAATGACCCGTGACATACAAGAATTGCAGTAAGTGATTGAATTGTTCCTTTGGCCTTAAACTCTTTGGCTATGTCTACACTTACCACAGTTAGTTCGAATTAACTTAATTTGAACTAGCATGGCCCCACTGGAATTTTAGTTCGAACTAAGCAAGTGCATGGCACTTGCTTAGTTCGAATTAGTCAGTTGCATTAAGCTCAATGTGCCGCTTAGTTGGAACTAAGCAGTTAGTTCAAACTAATATGGCCATATTGACTTAATTTGAACTAACTAATTCAAATTAAGGGTTAGTTTGAAAGATATAATCAAATTTATTAGTTCGAATTAAGGAAGCCCTTAATTCGAACTAATGAAAGCCTAGTGTGGCCAAGGCTTAAATTAGTCCAAATTAAGCTTAGAATCATAGAATCATAGGGTTGGAAGGGACCTCATGAGGTCATCTAGTCCAACCCCCTGCCAAAAAGCAGGACCATTCCCCCTAAATCACCCAAGCCAGGGTTTTGTCTAACCGAGCCTTAAAAATCTCCAAAGATGGAGATTCTACCACCTCCCTAGATAGCCCATTCCAATGCTTCACCACCCTCCTAGTGAGAAAGTTTTTCCTAATATCCAACCTTGACCTCCCCAGCTGTAATTTGAAACCATTGCTCCTTGTTCTGTCCTCTGTTACCCTTGTGAACAGCCTAGCTCCCTCCTCTTTGGAGCAACCCTTCAAGTAGTTGAAGGTTGCTATCAAATCTCCCCTCAGTCTTCTCTTCTGTAGACTAAATAAGCCTAGTTCCTTCAGTCTCTCCTCATAAGTCATGTGCCCCAGCCCCCTGATCATTTTTGTTGCCCTCCGCTGGACTCTTTCTAATTTGTCCATATCCTTTCTGTAGTGGGGAGCCCAAAACTGGACACAGTATTCCAGATGCGGCCTGACCAGTGTCGAATAGAGGGGAATTATCACATCCCTCGATCTGCTGGCAATACTCCTACTGATGCAGCCTAATATGCCATTGGCCTTTTTGGCAACAAGGGCACACTGTTGGCTCATATTCATCTTCCCGTCCACCATAACCCCCAGGTCCTTTTCTACAGCGCTGCTACTTAGCCGATCGGTCCCCAGCCTGTAGCAGTGCATGGGATTTTTCCATCCTAAGTGCAGGACTTTGCACTTGTCTTTGTTGAACCTCATGAGGTTTCTTTTGGCCCAGTGTTCCAATTTGTCCAAGTCTCCCTGGATCCTGTCCCTGCCCTCCAGAGTATCTACCATTCCCCCCAACTTGGTGTCATCCGCAAACTTACTAAACACGCAGTCTATTCCATCATCAAGATCATTAATGAAGATGTTGAATAGAACCGGCCCCAGGACCGACCCCTGGGGCAATCCACTCATTACCGGTTGCCAACCAGACAGCGAGCCATTGATTCCTACCCGCTGAGCCCGTTGATCTAACCAGTTTTCGATCCACCTTACGGTCCACTCATCCAATCCATACTTCCTTAACTTGCCGACGAGAATGCAGTGGGAAACCATATCAAAAGCCTTGCTAAAGTCAAGGTATACCACGTCAACGGCTCTTCCCGCATCCACAAATCCAGTCATCTCATCATAGAAGGAAATCAGGTTGGTCAGGCACGATTTGCCCTTGGTGAATCCATGTTGACTATTCCTGATCACTCTATTTTCCTCCAAGTGTTTCAGGATGGATTCCTTGAGGACCTGCTCCATGATTTTCCCAGGGTTTGAGGTGAGGCTGACCGGTCTGTAGTTCCCCGAATCCTCCTTTTTCTCTTTCTTAAAGATAGGTACTATATTTGCCTTTTTCCAATCCTCCGGAATGAATTGAACTAACTTGCCAGTGTAGACATAGCCATAGAGTCTTTGGATGTCTCTGGAAGACAGAAGGTGTCAGGAAGGGATCTCTGCCAACTACCTGCAGAGTGACCCAACACTTCTCTGCTCTAGATGGGCAGTACCCTTTTGGAGCATTAAATGATGGGTGCCAACTATGAGGCAAAATGCAAGACACCTGGAGCCAATGTTAGGATCAACACAATATTCTGTACTGGTCCCAAAAAGGGCATCCAAGTATAACACATATGCTTAATGAAAGTTATCTCTTTAAGAGATCTATTGTGGCTGGGTTGCTGTTACTAGGCAGATTTAGCTGCCTAGATCCAGAAGCTTCTGGAAATTGGGCGTGGTAGCTCTGAGAAAGCTCCACAAGGTTTCCTGCAGCTCAGCTGCTGTGGTCAGAGGCCATGAGAGCAGCAGCCAGGGAGTTGGACTGAGAAGAGCCCATGTGCTCAGTGTGTGCAAGGGGAGAAGCTGAGCCAGGAGTGGATATGTTTTCACCCTATTCTGGAATATTTTGCAGCAGAGTTTCTTCACATGTACCTGACTGAGTCCTGGTTAAACAGTGAGCTAACTGGATTTTGCTGGTTCCAGCAGAGGAAAAGTCACCTACATGGATTTCTATTGGATTCCTACAACCAAAGAAGAGGAGAGCTGCCTCTTTCAACTCAAGCCTTTGGACTTGGTGAACAGAGGCTGTACTGAACTCCACCTAAACTTTGGGAACTCTTAAGTTGCGTCTCCCAGTGTTTCTGTGGGGACTGTTCTGTTTAAATTCAAATTTGTTTCCTTGTTTGTATTGTGGAAATGAAAGCTGTGAAATGGTGAATGTGGATTTACCAAATAGCCACATCATGTTATAGATCTATACAGTAGTTATTATTTTGTTTCTTTATCATAAGGTTTATAAAGTTAGCACTTAATACAGTTCATTGCTTTTGTTTTTATTGACTTTGAAGAGTCTTTGCTATGAGTCCCTCAAAGACTGAATTCTGGGTCTCCAGTTGCTTCTCTAAAGGAGTTGGGGTTTATTTCTGTTAAGGCACTGGAAAGGAACAATGAATTCTAGTCCACCTGAAGGATTCATATCCCTTTAAATGGGCATCTCATACTGCTAAATAGATCACTGCTATTTTAATCCTCTACCCTCAGGTTACTGGCTCTTGTTACTAGCGGGAAGGTGACCTAGAAGCTGGACATCACCCAGAATAGGACTATGTTCCAGTGGCCACTCTTTTGTGCTATTAAATAAATGTCATTTTAATTTCTCATCCATAAAAATTTAGGAATAACAGGCTGTAAAAGGCAGTTGTAGCTTGAATAGCAGGAAAAACCTACTGAACAGCAATAACTACTGGGTTCTGGAAAACAAACAAGGAGTGCGGTGACATTTTTAAAGATTAACAAATTTATTTATCACATAAGCATTCATGGGTTTTGGAATTGTCTTTCAAGAGAATAAGTAGGAGCCCTATCACATGAGATGTTTACAACTACACTGGGCAAAGCAACAGAACACAGAGTGTAGGGAAAAATCCTGCCATTGCCTGAACTGTGGGTCTGGAAGGAATGGACTAGATGGGACCTAAAACAGTAGTCCTTTCCATGCCTAGAACTTAACAGAGGGGTCTAGAAATTAATGAGATTTTCCTGACCTGTTTGCTCTCAGGAGGGTTCTAAGAGTATTAATCTGTTCAGGAAAATTGGCTCTCAAGCCATCCCCCAAGATAATCCTGGTGTTAGCTGGGACACTTACGTAATTCAGATCCTCACACTAGCAATTGATTTGTTTCCACTATTAACCTCTGCTTTTTTTTCTCTCTCATGTCTCTAATATAAAGTTAAATATTCCTGCACCCACAGAAAGCACCGCCTGCACATAGTCCTTGGCCTTATACAATGTGCAATGTCAAAGAGGAACTAGCATGTCCCCTAATTACAAGTGCATGAATGTATTACAAAGCTAGAATGATGTAAGCTCAAGTTCAAGGATGTTTGCAAGAGGAACATGAAAACTTTCAACACTGACAATACAAGCTGAGAAGATGCAGCTAGCAACAGTGTACACTGGAGGGCTGTGCTGCATCAGGGAATCAAAGAGGCTAAAAACCAGACGTGGTTGAGAGAGAGAACCAAAGAGAGTGAAGCAGCAAGCATAGTGGGCCTCAGGAATTAGCAATGTGCTGGCTCTGATCTTTATGCATGTATTATCTGTGGCAAGACCGTCACTTGAAAAATCAGGTTTTTTAACCACTCACAATGTTGCAGCATGACACACAGCAATGCAGCAGCTTTGGTGCTTACGACATCATCTTTTGAAATGGACACTTGCCATTTACAACAAAGCTACACATAGTCCTAGTACTATGCTCTCTAAAAAGCCTACAAAAGAGCTAAATACATTAGGGTTCCTTAATAAGTATGAGGGAGGTTTGTTATACACCAGATGTGAGATGGGAGGATACCTGTACTGATCTACCATACCTCAGCTTTGCATCCATTGCTCTTGGGTTATTTAAATACTCAAATCATTAAAAAACAAACAAACAAACAAACAAACAAGGTTTGAAGTTGAAGTTCAAGGTGTCCTTTTTTTTAAAAAAAATAATGTTTATTGCATACACTGATACCTATACACTATAGTGACAGGCATTTTGAAGTATAGATAATATTTTTGTATCATTAATAATAACCTACTGAACATCCCACTTCTTCACTATTTCTCAAAGTCCTAAAATACCTCAAGAAAGTGGACCTGGAAAGGCAAAGGACTTACCTGAGCTGTCTTAACATATTTGGGTGGGCCTGCAAAATAATTTTCTGTTGATCATGGTCACTTTTGACATAGGACTGACCTGAGGATTTTAGAAAGAAACAGTGAAGTGATTCTTTGGGGTATATGATTTATTATGTGGCCTCTCAGCTCTGTGCTGCTGAACAGGAACACAGCAGCTCATTTCTCTCCATTTATGTCAGGCGACAACCTTTGCTGGCCCCCGTGCCAGCCCCGCTCACTGTACCCTCAGCAGGTGCCAGGGGCAGGACCAAAAGGGGGCGGGGCCAAGTTTCAGGTGCCCTGCTGGCTGGGGCCTGGGCTGGCATCAGCTGGCAGGCAGCCTCCAGTTCTCAGTCCGCAGGGGCGGCGTGGGGCTGATGGCCCCGCCCCCCTGCTGGATGGCAGGAGTGGAGCGGGTTGCATTGCATTGCCCTGGCCCGCCCAGAGCCACGCGACTGCCAGCAGGGCAGTGCCAGCCCCTGCCATGGCTGACAAGAGGGCAAGTCGGCTCAGCCCACCCGGAGTCGCCGCTGTCGGGGGGAGCTGGGGCCAGGAACCGGAGGCCACCCGCCGGCAACGGTGGTTCCGGCCGGGCCAAGCCGACCCGCCCTCTTGCCAGCCATGGCCGGGGCCGGCTCTCCCCTACCGGCAGCGGTGCGGCTCTAGGCGGGCCGGGGCCATGCAATGCGCTCCCCTCCTGCTATACAGCAGGGGCCCTCAGCCACGCGTCACAGCTGCTGGCTGTGCGGTTTGCGGGGCCAGCGGGGGAGCCTGAGTGGCTCCGCATGCTGCTCAGGCTCGGCCCGCGTGCCAACTCTGGCACACATGCCGGGGGTTGCCAACCCCTGATTTATGTTTTCAATGCTATTGTCATAATGGAGGGCACTAGAGCTGTGCCATATTCCTAAGTGAAAGCAGACAGTATCTTTACATATCCAGATGGCTTATGGCTTTGCTATGCTGGGCCCCAAGGTAGCTCTGGTGCTTTTCAATTTCTAAGCACTCCACTGTATATTTTTGGTACTTCCCCAAAATTCTGTAAAGGCAAAAGGGCAGAGGATGCCTTTGCATCTCTATGAATGAATGACACAGAAGGAAGAGCTGGATGCTAGCACGGCTGGCACAGCGGTGGCGGGGGTGGAGAAGAGTTGGCCACTGGGCAAATGGGGGGGGCACAGAGTGGACCCTTGGAGTGGGAGGGGGTGTGGGGATGTGGGGCTGCACAGTGGCGGAGAGCCGACCCCGGAGTTGGCTGGGGGAGCATCTGGTGGTGGGGAGCTGGACAGGGAAGTGGGGCTGCAAAGAGCCGGCCCTGGAGAGCTGGTGGGGGGTTGGTGCAGGGCTGAAGCAGGGGCGCAGAGCCAGCCCGAGAGCCGGCTGCGGGGTGCGTGGTGGCAAAGAGCCAGCCCCGTAGCTGCTTGGGGGGGGGGGCAGGGTAGTGGCAGAGAGCCAGCTGGGGGTCATGGCAGGCCAGACCAACCTGTTAGACATGCTGGATCTTGCCCACCCCTGCCCTAATAGAATTTCCCTTCCTCCAGTGTTTGATCTACCCAGCTCACATCTGCAAAGGATTAGGGTTAACCTCAACCCACAGACACATGCTCCTCTCTAGTCTGCCACCTCAATAAGAAAGTCATGAACTTGGAGCAAAGAGGCAGCTGTGTGGATGCATAAGCCTTGGACTCAAGGGCTTCAGGCAGACGGAAGAAATCCTACCTTCCCTGACCCATTTTCTTATCCTCTGCTGAAAACCCTAAGATGGACCTCATACACACTATAAGACATTCATTTCAATTGCCAACAGTCCGTAAATTGTCCCATTTGGTAAAGTTTACAAATAAATCTATTTTATAGTTCCCATATTATCTGCTGACATCTAACTGATACTGTGCAAACTACAGGACTGTAATAAAAGGGCTGAAAAGAGCCTGATTCAACCGACATCCACTTTCTGAAGTGCTCTATTAGCAAAGCAAGGGAGACACACTACAGTTTATGCCAAGCACTTAAGGAGAGGATTTATTATGCAGGTGACCAAACTCAGGCTGGACAGACAATGAAGTGTCAGCAAAAGATATAGGAACTTCTCTTACCCGTGAATCAACCAACAATACCAAAAAAAAAAAAAAAAAAAAAAAAAAAAAAAGGAACATAAAATCCACAACTTTGCATTTCTATACATTAAAAAAGTACAGGATCTCTGGAATACACAAACCCTACCAGAAAAATGTGAAAGTCAGGTTCCTTTCTCTTTTTCAATATCTTAAACTTCATCTCTGCCTAAGAAACATTCTTGCAGTCAAGTGTTTTAAGTTGGTTGCCACTGTTAAAGCATTTTGCTGACCAAGATTTGGAAGAAAAATCAGAGATGCA
Source organism: Pelusios castaneus (assembly GCA_007922175.1). Classification (NCBI taxonomy): domain Eukaryota; kingdom Metazoa; phylum Chordata; order Testudines; family Pelomedusidae; genus Pelusios; species Pelusios castaneus. The sequence goes on from ML686069.1 coordinate 39,686, forward strand.
AACATGACTGCACTAACTGTAATACTATGATTTCTTTGGAAGCAGTATAAGGCTGTCTGTAAGTTTCCCACTGGATAAGAACATACCTTATTCATATCAAAAGTGCGGAACATCTGTTCAATGTATTCATTGGCTGCTGGATCCAGCCCTCGAAGCCCAAAGAACTGTTTAAATTCATGCTCAGTCAGCTGTCCTGATGGACATTCTGTCATAAATTTTTTGTACCAATGGTGTATCTCAACAGCTTGCAGGTCATCGACTGTGGAGCTACCGCTATTCCCCATTTGTGTGATGGGATGCTAAGAGCCTCTGGGATCACCTTCTTCCTTTTGCAGTTCTCAAAGCAATCTCTGCCTACTGCCTTCCACCTTCACTCTCAACATCAGCTAATTTAAATGAGGGATATACCCTCCCAGAAACTAATTACAGTAATCTGCTCTGATGCTGACTTAGAAACCTTAAAGCCTCAATGATATAAACAGTCTCTTGAAAATGGAAAGAAGGTGAAGGATAATCTAGCAAAGCACTGCTATTTCAGGAGGCAAATCAGAAGGGTAAGAGGATAATCAGATACTGGCAGGAGGAACTGCCTTGGTATTGCCCTTGTTTTCCATGCATTGGTCTAATTTTACATGAAGGCTGTAGTGTTTGCAGTAAAAAATGAAGAGTTGGAATTGTGATCTGCTCCTCTCCATGGCTTCAGGCTGACTAAGCCAAAGTCCGGGATGACTTTGTGTAAAATACATATAGGGAGATTTTGGTGTCACTGAAATTGCCGTGACAGAGAACTACATGAAAGAAAAGAATCAGAGGCACAAGGGTCAATAACCCTCTCCACCCTACGAATTCCATTCCAGCTTCTATTCTCATAGCAATTTCCCCTTCCTTATAAACAGATCTCTTTTTAGAATCATTTTTCACACAATACATTATTTTTAGTGTCCTTCACAAAAGACCAGAGTGCTTTTTAATTAAAATAACAAGAACCATCTCTTCAATTTTGACATGAAATCTGGAAGTGGTCACCAGTTCCACAAGCAAAGAGCCGATATTAAAGGTGCCTTCGGCAGCAGGGTCGGACGGGACGGGAGCACTATGCCCGGCCCCTGGGCGGCCCTCCTCAGCCCGGGACGGAGCAGGTGTGGGGGTCCCGGCCTTTGGGCTGGCCTGCCCCACACGGCCACATGCGGCCTGCTCCCCGCCCGTGGGCTCAGCCTCCTGGCTCGGGGCTGGAGCCCGTTCCCCCCGCTAGCGGCCTTGGCCTCCCAGCGCGGGGTCAGGGCTGGAGCTGGCTCTCCCTTGGCCTCCCAGCTCGGGGCCAAAAGCCAACTCCCCCGCCGGTGGCCTTGGCCTCCGGGGCCGGCTCCCTTGGCTCTGGGGCCAGCTCCCTGGGGGGCAGAGCGGGCCAGGGGTCTGCCCCACTCCCCTGCAGCATGGGGGGCCCTTCCGTAGGCCAATTGCCCAGGGCCCCCCCCCCAAGGGACGGCCCTGGCTCTAATCATACTAGCAAAGCAGCAGGAGCTAGAGGTAAATCTGGTACAAACTCTCCACGTGTCGGAATAAATTGGATCCGTAGAGCAAAGAATTGCTCGCGTGCCTGTCTCAGGGGTTAACGGAGGCTGGAACGCACAGGACCGGCGTTCCGGGGCCCTAACAATAGAGGTAGCAGGGGTTAAAGGAGGCTGGAACGCACAGGA
>ML686069.1:51100-73388 GCA_007922175.1 Pelusios castaneus
GGGCCCAGGAGTGGGGACTCGCCCAGCAGGGTGGTGTATGTTGGGGCCCAGGAGTGGGGACTCGCCCAGCAGGGTGGTGTATGTTGGGGCTCAGGAGTGGGGACTCGCCCAGCAGGGTGGTGTATGTTGGGCCCAGGAGTGGGGACTCGCCCAGCAGGGTGGTGTATGTTGGGGCCCAGGAGTGGGGAATGAGGGGCACAGTGGCATACCAGTCCACACTACAGGAGGGGAATGTCTCACTATTCCTCTCAGCTAGGGTTATCACCTTTGCTAGATGGAAATAAGAGGAAACAATATGAAAAATAAAGGACATTGCTTTAAGAGACAGTTTAGGAAAACACAATTTCCCTTACCCAGCATGTATTTTTTTTCTCAACTGCACTTTTTTATTGCTCTTAAGTATATGATCCAATTATCAGAAGCTTCAATTTAATGTTATCAGTTTTCATAAATATCAATACATCTTAAAATAAGGGACGGTGATCACCACAAGAAACAAATGTATGAAGTAAAGAACAATCCCTTAAAATAAAGTACAGGTGGTCACTGTAGACAAGTAATTCTAAACATATTTACCACTGTGGGCCCCATAGACAGATCACTATGTGTTATGGTGACTGCATCCACACAATATACAGCTACCTGGATGGCCCTGAGGATGTCACATAGGCTGTAGCTGCATCCTGAGTGGGCCATAAGTTGAGAACAACTGCTCCACTGAGACCCAACTAGCTCCCCTGTAACAAGGAGCTGTGGCGTTCATCGGAACCTGGGCCTGGGGAGCGGCCAGCATGCCCCCCCCCCCCCCGGTCAGACCCAGACATTGTATGGCCAGGGCCCTGGAGACAGAGGGGTGGAGCTGGGACAGGAAGGGGAGGTATAAAAGACAAGACAAGCCATTCAGTCAGGGGCTGGCCACCGCAGGGGAAGGAAGCTCCCACTTGGAGGCAATGGGCCAGGCGAGACCAGAACCCCACTATGCAGCTGCCACCAGCTGCACCTGCTGGAAGCCCCGAAGGCCCCCCTTGCTTGTCGGGCCCTAAGGATTGGGAGGGGATCCCAGGCACTGTGGACTGGGGTGGACACCCTCAAGACTCATGTAGCCCGGAGAACCTGATCCTCCCGAGGGATCCTGAGGAGCCGAACGGGGTTGACAACCTTGAGGGACGGCCGAATCCATGTGATCTGGAGGAGCTGCCTTTGGCTGATGGGCCGGAAGCCTTCCCTGCCCTGCTACCCCCAGACCACGAGGGCCTTAGTGGGATCCCCTGGGCAGTTTACCCTCCAGACCCAGCGGAATACCCTGCTGACAGGTATTTGGGCGCTGGTCAGGTGGTGGAGAGAGGCGCTGGTGGAGAGAGGAAGTAGCCCAGGGGCAGTGTGAGTATACTGCCTGAGTTGTATCTCGCCCTGGCGGGAGCTCCGCAGACCCCAGTGGCAGGCTGCTTTGCCACTGGGTAGGGTCCTGGGCTGGGACGCAGTGGAGTCAGGTGGGCCTGTGTCCCCATTTCCTTCCCTCCCCTGTCTGGTGACCCAACCACGCAATTGCTTATACCCCACAGACCCTGCCGAGGACTTTGAGGATTGTGCCTGCCTCGCCCTGCCTAGGGGCCGGGGGCAACTGACTCTGTGCCTGCCTCGCCCTGCCTGGGGGCCGGGGGCAACTGCCTCCTGGACCTTGGCCTCGCCCTGCCTGGGGGCTGGAAGGCCGCTGGCTTCTGGACCTGTGACTCGTCCTGCCTGAGGGCTGGAAGATGGCTATCTCTGGGGAGTTGCCTCGCCCTGCCCGAGGGCCGGAGGATTGCTGACTGGTTGCCACAAAAGCAAGTGAGATTCCCCGTACCAGACAGAAGTGGAGTACGATTTCCCTCGGGACAAGCGGCCGACCCCCCCCCCCCCCATTCCCACAGTCTCACACCCTTCTATATTAACAGTCTTGTGTGCTGTCTTTATTCTATGGAAGATGTGTCTCTATGCTCTTTATCCTTAAGTTGTTGACCTTCAGGATGAAAGATGACACTGCCAATGGTTCCAATGGATGAGTGGCAGTCCTTTCTGCAAGGAATGCATACATAGGAATATGCATATTAAGGAAGAAATTAATCTATGCCCACTGAATTTGCTGCTGTTTGCGACTCAACCTTTGTGCCTCTAGAGCCATTTGGTGATTAATCTTGAACTGAGTAACCTCATTATGGACTGCTGAAGCTTGCCCATGGCCCAGGGTGGGAGAGGTAAAACACCCCATGACCTTGGCCAGGGAGTAGCTGCTGGTGGAATCCCCCCCCAAACTAAGAGTGAGTTAACTGTGGGGGTGGGGATGGGAAGAGATCCAGGTGCCCCCAGGAGGACTGCGGAGGGGAAGCAAGCAGGTTGGGTTGGGAGGAGGAGAGCTAGCTCCAGAGCAGGACTGGGTGCTGGGTGTGAGGTCCGGGGCAGTGCCAGGCATGGGATGGCACAGGGCAAGCGAGGGGCCCCCAGAGTAGCACTAGTAAGGGGGGGTTGGATGGGCCCCTGCCTAAGGGGGTGGTTCAAGGGCCAGGACCCCAACCTTTTTTTCTGAGGGAGGCCCCTGCCATTCCCTCCCCAGGTCCACAGCTCGGGGACCAGAGAGGCTGGCTGGGCTGGGGCTCACAGCTCTGGATCCCACACCTCAGGTATTAGAGTCAACGGTCCTATCTCCTTCCTCCTGTCCTCAGCCAGGGGAGCAGAGAGGTGGGCTGGGCTGGGGTTCACAGCTCCGGACTCCCTAGAACAACCTCACAGACCCTAGGTGTCCAAGCCAATGGCCTTACCTCTCTGTGTCTGAAGCCTCTGATGGATCAGATTGAAGCCGATAGGTCCTTTTAATTTTTTTAAAATTTTTAAAAAACCTTTTTGGCTCGAGGGCCACAAATACAATTTTTACAACCCTGAAGGGCTACCAGGCTCTTTAATTGAAATTAAATTAAACTAAAATTTTAATTAAAGAGACTGGTAGCCCTTCAGGGTTGTAAAAATTATATTTATGGCTCTCGAGCCAAAATAGTTTTTTAAAAATATTTTTTAAAACATTGAAAGGATTTTTTTAATTTAAAACAAAAGGGGGTAGGGGGGTAGATGCCCATGAACACGCCCCAAACCCAGAGGGGAAGCTCAGGATCCCTCCAGCTTAACAAAATGGGAAACTATTTCTCTTCCTGGACTGCAGCAGGTTTGAGATGGACAACCCGCAATGTCTGTGTAAGGGGATTGATAGCCCCTTACTGAAACTGAATGGGCCTTTTTGATTGGCCATTCCATGGAGAAGCAGGACCCTGAAACAGCCCCCCAGAGCTTAGGGGAGATGCCAGTGTTCCAGCCTCCAGGACTGCCTGATTGACAGAGTGGACATGTCAATGAGGGAGCTGGGAGAGTGCTCCCCAACCCCTGAGCTGAAACTGCAGCTGGCCAGACATGGCTGGGCAAGCCAGAGAGTGAGTGGGGCTGAGCTAAAGAGGAAGCAGTCAGCAGCTGTAGTCTCCAGGCCAGAGAACTGAACTGAGCTGACTTGTGCAGAGCAGACCCACAGCAACTGAATCAGCAGTCAGAGAGCCAAGCTGAGCTGAACAGAGCAGAACTGATCTGGAGCTGGATGCAGCAGACCAGAGAAGTAGCCCAGGGAGCTAAGCTGAGCTGCGCAGACCCATAGCAGCAGAACCAGAGGGGCCTGAGGAGCATCCCAGGGAGCCATACTGAACCGGAGCAGGACCGACTCCCAGCTCTGGCAGTGGCCACACATCACCAGACTCTAGGGGCAGGGCCTTTCTCCCCAGCAGCAGCCTCTCTCACTGTCTCCCTGGTTATGCAGTGCAGCCAGGCCTGTGATGTGCAAAACAGACTGTGACTGTCCCTCACATGGGACAAGGGATGCTGTGTGGGGTGTCCCATGCCAAGGGGCTTTGTTGTGTGTTTTACCTTTAACTTTTTCCTCTTTTCTTTAATTTTTTAATTTGATTTTTGATTGCTGTTTGTTTACAGTGATTAGAGGCCAGAGAAGCACCCAGTGCAGCCAGCACCCTGGAGTGGGGACAGCCTAGCCCTGTCCTGGGTGACCACGATAAAGTTGGGGGGGTTCAGCCCCCCAGGAATTCTGGGGCCCAGCCTCATTGGGACTACAGGGACTGCTCCATACAGGAGATTGGGAGGGGGGCCCTTGCGGTCAAGCAGGCCTCTGGGTAAAGGAACTGGGAGTGTAAGCAAGGTTAAGAATCTGAAAGCCTCTCTTGCTTAGCAGCTAAGCAGGGAGGGGGGCAACTGATTTGCCTGGGCTTTGTATTTGCATAGCACTCAGCGTAGTTTCATCCAGGGGCTGGGCATGAAGGGAGATGGTATGTGTGGCTGGTTCAAATCCTCTGAACCTGGTGTTTTTAGAAGAAGGGGGAAAAGAAATATTGTTCTTTCATGATATGCTACCTTTTGATTGTATATCTGTTATTGACTGAGAAGCTCATGGAAAGTCACCATCAGCAACAGAGAACTTGGAAAAGTGAGCAACTCTAGCTTTCAGAGTTGTAAAACTAGGTGGGGAGGGGTGTGAGCACCAACTCTGCTGGAGCTGTGCCTTAAGCAAACACCTACCTTCTGTCCATTGTTAAAGGATAGACCTAAAGATTCTTTGTGGAGTCTCTTTTGTTATTTTGTTTGAGCTGAAATCACCAAGGAAGCAAAAACTTCCCAGAAAGCTGAAATCACCAGGGAAGCAAAAACTTCCCAGAAAGCTGAAATCACTATAAGCTGACTGAAGTCAAGCAGAAGATTGGTGCTAGTGGATTGCAGGTGTGACCAGTGGGTGGAGCAGTGGACAGAAGGCGGAGCCAGTGGACAGCAGGTGTGACCAGCAGGTGGTGTGGCGGATCCAGCGGACAGCAGGTGTGACCAGAGGCCACCAGTGGTGTGGCAGAGCCGGCGGAGCCAGCAGACAGTGGGTGTGAGTGGCCAGTGGGTGGTGTGAGCAGACCTTGAGGTGGTTGAGGACAATTGGAGGGGAGGGCTGAGCCCACTTCCCCTCCTTAGATGTGGACTTTAAAGGTCAGCATAGGGGGCTACGAAGAAGTGACGGACACACTTTATGTACACTGGGGGTGGGGGAATGAGTTCTGTCTATGGGGTTTTGTGGGAATCTTTGCACTGTATCACAATCAGTGCTGGATTTTGATGTTGCCTTTATATAGTCTTTATTTAACCTCTTATTTGCTACACTCACACGGGTGCTTGTGAGACGGGAAGTATTGTCCTTCTAGGATGCCCAGGGTGTGGTGTATAAGGTCCCAGGAGACTGGGTGGGGACTCCAGCCAATTGGTGGTGTAACATTACTTAGGAACCCCTAGAAATAGAACCCGGTCCGTTGCTGCCACTGTCTCAGCCTGGCAAAGGGGTTACAGGACTAAGGACTCAGATCCCTCTGCTAACACCATCACTGGGGTGCCATACAAACCCTGAAAAAGTTCCCCACAATAGCAGGTCCATTCACCCTGGCTTACTCCATTTGATCATCCGGCCGCACCCCAGGTCATTCTGCGGTGCCTGGGTCGGTTTCTCGGCACCCAGTCTGGACTCCTTGCCGGGCAGAGCCCAGATGGGCCCCGGAGACACCCGCCCACCTCTCTCTGCCAGCGCCGATGCCACCGCCCACGCCTCACACAAGCCCGGACCTCGGCGGATGTGAGCCCCCTCCGCTCGCTCCACCGGGTGTATGGGGCGGGCAGCGCGGGGCAGGCCCCAGCGCAGTGCTCCCCAAGTGCCCCCGCCAGGCCCTCACCTGAGCAGCAGATTCCTCGGCCCGGCTCCCTGAGCGGGTTCCGCTCCCGGCCGACACCTCCCTCCCTCCCTCCCGCGCTCCTCGCCCGGGGCCCCGAGGCTGCTGCCCGGCGGGAGAGAGCCCAGCGCCAGGGGGGCGGGGGAGTGGGAAGACCCGCGCATGCCCGGTCAGCTAGTCTGGCCGTGGCGTGGTGCACTGTTATTGGGCGGATCCCTAATCCCGGACCCTCATGTGATTCGTGGTTTCTATGCAAGTGGAACTATAAACCTAGCAACGGTTCCAATGCCTCATGGTGATTGGCAGGCTGCTCCGTGCGGTGATCAGGCTCCTTCCAATAGGGAGGCGGGAGCGGAAATAAAGCCGGAAGTAGCTGGGCGGGGTTTTCCGGTGCTGATGTGGCGGAGGCGGAGCTTGGGATGGACCCCGGAAGCTGCTGAGGTTTGAGGAATGGTGTGCAGCCGCCGCCCGGCGCAGGTAACGGGGCTGGGCCGGTGCTCGGGTGCGGGTGGGCTGGGCCGGGCCGGTGCTCGGGTGGAGAGAGGGGCCCCTGTCAGACTCCGAGCCCCGCCCCGCCGAGGGGCGCTGCGAGCTCCGCTGCTGTCTCTTCCAAGGAGGAGCCGTTCGCCTGGCAGCGCTGGGGCTCTGCTGCAGTAACGACTGCTGCCCCTCCCCCTTCTGCTGTTTCCTAGAGCGCCCGCGGGGAGCTGCCTGACCCCGGAGCGCTGCTGCTTCGAGGGAGGGCAGTGCCTGGGGCGCGCACGCAGTAGGGGGAAGGAGGAGCTGCAGGCTCACGGCTGCCCTGGAGAGCGAACGGGAGCGGCTTCGGAACCGGGCAGCCTACTGGGAGAGGGGAACAGAGACAGTGTTTCAAAGGAGAAAGCGCAGGGAAGTCGGGCGTAAAACGTGGCAAGTGAAAGCGAAAGTATGTAGTGGTTTTACTTTTATTGACAAAAGCTAATCAAATACCTTTTCTAATCACATTTTTCTACTGGCACATCCCTGTAAACAACTGCTATAGATATTATAAAATCAGAGATGGGAAGGGTTCAGTTATAAGTAATATATTAAACTGTGGTATATGCTGTGAAAGAGACTGAGGACCTTTGACCTCAAGTTTAGATACAGCCTTTTTTAACAGCCAGCTTGTGTTTTGAAATTACTGCAATTCAGATATAGTAACTGAATAAACTCTAACTCCTGCCCTGTTGTTCAGTTGCAGCCCGAAGTGGTCTGTTTAGAAGCAATTCCAACAACTTACTTCCAGAGAGAGAACATTTTTGTGTTTCTTGAGTCTTCAAGTCTGCCACACTCACACCAGCCCCAGACATAGGGATCAGCTTTGCACTTACGATTTTCAAGAATGTTAACAACTCTTCCGAAAGATGGATGCTGTTTTCTACTGGCCTAATGATGGAAATGTTGAACATAGACAAAAAAAATGTGAGTTGATGCTGGTGCGAAGGAAGTAATTTAAAGAACTCTTCTCAACAATCTAATCCATTCAGTATATTGTCAAATCAGATTTTAGCCCGAGAATCCTCCTGGATTCTACACAGTGTGTCGATGCCTATATAATGACCGTGGCACAAAAATGCCCACTTCCATGTGTGACTAGCAAAACATAGATCCTGATGTTATCAGACTTAGACTTGGCAATAGTTCCCTCATATTTCATATGTATGTTCAAAAAAGGTAGGAAAACAACAAGTCTGCTTCTTGTCTACAGGAAAAAGAAATATAGTCACTTAATTATGGGGTATGTTTGCTGTTACAGCGGTGGGAAGATCTACAACATGAACTTGGATGAGCGATGTGTCAGACTATTGTTACAGTAAGTACAGGTAGTAGATTTAGGCCTTGCTGGACTAGGACCAGCAAGGAACATAAATAGAAGAGTAGAGGGTCTCCATAGAAAACACCCTGTCACCAGCCCAAGATGGTCAAAACAAGGCTCCATGAGCAAAAATATCCCAGGCAAGTTGTGCTAGATATAGAATCATAGGACCTGGAAGGGACCATGACAGATCATCGAGTCCAGTTCCCTGCACTCATGGCAGGACCAAGTACCCCTATTAAACCATCCCTGACAGGTGTTTGTCTAACCTGCTCTTAAAAACCTCCAATGTAGGAGGGTCCACAACCTGCTGAGGCAACTTATTCCAGTGTTTAATCACCCTGACCATTAGGAATTTTTTCCTAATGTCCAACCTAAACCTCCCTTGATGTAATTTAAGCCTGCTGCTTCTTGTCCTATCATCTGTGATTTAAGGAGAATTTTTCTCCTTTATAACAACCTTTTAGGTATTTGAAAACTTATATCTCCTCTTGTCTCCTTTTTTCTAGACTAAACAAACCCACCTCTTTCAATCTTTCCTCATAGATCAAATGTTCCAGAGCACTAATCACTTTTGTTGCCCTTTTCTGGACTTTCTCCAGTTTCTCCACCTCCTTTTTGAAAGGAGGTGGCCAAAACTGGACACAGTACTCAAGTTGAGGCCTGTGTCTTGCTTGCAATACTCCTGTTAATACATCCTAGAATGGTTTTTGCTTACACTGTTGACTCATATTTAGTTTGCAGTCGACTGACACCCAGATCCCTATCCGCAGCACTCCTTCCTAGGCAATCATTGCCCATTTCGTATGTGTACAATGGATTGTTCTTTCCTAAATGGAATACCTTGCACTTGTCTTTGATGAAATAGTTTGAGATAAACAGAATGAAATTCAATAGTTTGTCCAAATCATTTTGAATTGTGATCGTATCCTTCAAAGCACTTGCAACCCCTCCCAGCCTGGTATCATCCACACACTTTATAAGTGTACTGTGTATGCCATCATCTAAATCATTGATGAAAATACTGAACAGAACTGATCCCTGTGGTACTCTGCTTGTTATACCCTTCCAGTGTGACTGTGAACCATTGATAACTACTCTCTGGGAGTGGTTATCCAGCCAGTTCTGCACCCATCTTATAGAAGCTCCATCCAGGTTGTGCTTCCCTAGTTTGTTAATAAGAAGGTGATGCGAGACTGTTTAAAAAGCCTTAGTAAAGTCTAGGTACAAGTCTAAAGTCTAGAATAACAGGTACTTCTTTTGTTCAACCATATATCTATTTTATCTTTTTAGATTGTAAGCTATTTGGGGGAATTTTGTGTTTTGCTATGTGGTTTTCATAGCACTTAGTGCCACAGGGCCCTGATCTTTTTTGGGAAATCTAGGAATGTTTTTTATTTAGTACTGGAAAAGGGTAAGAATAAGTGACCATTGTGAATATTATTGACTAACTTGTGTTACAGAAGTACTAAGATTTCAGAAAGAATTTAAATATATTTTCAAAGTGAACTTAAAAGACTTTAACTTGCCAAGACCTTAGGTCAGTCAAATGTCTTTGTAGCACCCAAATGTGTGTTCTTCCATAATGTTTCTCCTGTTACAATATATGCCAATATCGATGCCTAATGCAGCAGTCCTCAACCTTTTCCATATTGCAATCTTCAATTTAGCAGCATGGGAAAGACAAGGGGATTGTGACCCCATAATGCCTGTTTGCAACTGTAACCTTTGGGTGGACTGGAATTCATTTAATTGCCCTTCTCCAGTGCCTAACAGAAATGAACCCCAATTCTATAGAGAAGCAACTGGAGACCCAGGATTCAGTCATTAAGGGACCCACAGCAAAGATTGCTCAGTTACCCTGCCACATTAAAATATTAAAAACAAACATAACAATCAACTTTATTAACTACTAACTTAAAAAATGTTTATAATTAAACAGTGGTGTGTTAGAATCATAGAATCATAGGGACCTTACGAGGTCATCTAATCCAACCCCCTGCTAAAAAGCAGGACCACTCCCACTAAATCATCCTAGCCAGGGTTTTGTCTAACTGGGCCTTAAAAATCTCCAAAGATGGAGATTCTATCTGTTGTCTATCATTTTCCTATAAGTTCCTTAGTAAGTAACTTACTGGCAGTGTTTAATTTTTCATGAACCGCTGGGCCGAATTAAGTACTGGCTGGGTGGCCAAGAGCAGCAGCTGCTAGCTGTGCACCCAGCTCTGAAAACAGTTTTGCCATCACTAGCAGCAGAGGAGAAATAAGGATGGCGTGGGATGGTATTGCCACACTTACTTCTGTGCTTCTGTTGACGGTGGCACTACCTTCAGAGCTGCGTGATTAGAGAGTGGCGGCTACCGGCTGGACAGAAGTGTCATGGCTGTAAACTGCCAAGCCTAGAGGTACTGGGGCTGAGCCCCAGCACAAATGAAGCATTGTTTACTGGATCATAAATTCTTGTGGTAGCATCGGCTGTGATTCAGCTGGTATGTGGACCTTTTTCTCTTTAGTAATGAAAATGAAGCCAAAAATGAATGCTAGTGGGAGTAAACATTGCAATGTAGATAACAAAAAACAAGTTTTTAACCCTAACTAGCAGAATTTTTGCCCCCTCATTTAAATGCGAAACCTTTGCATTAATTTAATATCGCAAACCACTATCTGTCTGTAAGGTAGTCCATATGAAACTCCACTTTGAATCAAAGCACAGTAACTTCAATGCAGCCTATCCTTCTGACAGTTTTGCAAGAGATGACAAAACTGAATATCTGAAGTCTTCATGTTGCATTTAAAATGTCATTCTTAAAACATCAGAGATTATACTGGAGAAAGCAAAGCTACTTCTCTTTGGATCATGTGGGTATAAGCTAAAAGGAAAAAACCTTTCTTGGATGCTATTGCTAAGTTTGTGAAGGAGTGCACATTGGAAATGCTGGATTTCCTTTTTGGCAGAGAGAAAAACAAACATGACACTGAACTGTAAAACAAATGAGGAGCCCTGTGGCACCTTAAAGACTAACAAATTTATTTGGGCATAAGCTTTCATGGGCTAGAACCCACTTCGTCAGGTGCATGAAGTGGAAACTTTAGTTTGATAGGTGTATATATACACATGCAAAGAAGGCTGAATCAGATTATTATGTGGAGGACCAGGTCAATTCAAACTGTGTGGATGTTGCTCATTCACAACAGCTGATGAGAAGGTGTGACTATTTAACTAGGGAGAGTTACTTTTTATAGTGAGCTAGCCACTCCCAGTCTCTATTCAGATCCAGTCTTATAGTGTCAAGTTTGCATATGAATTCCAGCTCTGCAGTTTCATGCTGAAGTCTGGTTTTGAAGGTTTTTTTGCTGAAGTATGGTAACTTTCAAGTCTGTTAGAGTGTCCAGAGAGGTTGAAGTGCTCTCCTACTGGTTTTTGAATGTTACCATTCTTGATGTCTGATTTGCATCCATTCATTCTTTTGCATAGACAGTTCAGTTTGGGCAATGTATATGGCAGAGCAGCATTGTTGGCACATAATCGCATATATCACATTGGTAGCTGTAGAGATGAATGAGCCCCTGACAGAGTGGTTTGTTTGGTTAGGTCCTATGATGTTGTCTCTTGAGTTGATATGAGGGAAGATTTGGCAATGGGGTTTGTTGCAGGGATAGGTTCCTGGGTTAGTGTTCTGTTGTATGGTGTGTAGTTGCTGGAGAGTATCTGCTTCATGTTGGGGGACTGTCTGCAAGCGAGGACTGGCCTGCCTCTCAAGGTTTGTGAGAGTGAGAGGTCATCTTCCAGGACAGGTCGTAGGTCCTTGATGATGTGTTTAGCTGGGGACTGTAGCTGATGACCAGTGGTGTTCTCTTGCTTTCCTTGTTGGGGCTGTCCTGTATTGGAAGACTTTTGGATACCCGTCTGGCTCTGTCGATCTGTTTCTTCACTTCCCAAGGTGGGTATTGCAGTTTTAAGAATGCTTGGTAGAGATCCTGTGGGTGTTTGTCTCTGAGAGATTGAAGCAACACATTGTGAACGGTGTGAAGCAAGTTCCCCTGTCTGATTCCATGGCAGTGTAAAGACTGGATGACATTTATAATCTATGAGGGCTGTTTGTCAGTTCTCCTTTCCAAATAAAAAAGTGCCAAATTCGTGTCTCCTCCAGTGGGTGAAATAAATGATTTAGGAGACACTGGCTGGCTGTTGCTGTATGTTAGATTTGTGGTGCTGAAATTTTCAAGGGAGAATTTTGTGCTTCATAGCATTAGAAACCTACAGCACAGGAGAGATCGCTTTTGAAAAGGCTAAAGGCTTTTTGGGGAGAAAAAAATGGTTGACATCAGCAGAAATTAAACTTGCTTGTTACAGATGGAGGTCTCCATGACAGAGAAATGCTTCATGTTTGGCAGCAATACACTCGTCATTAAATGTATTTCACTGCATCATTCACCAGAATGTCCCATGTGGTAAGTTGTCTGGGGACTTGAAAAAAGCAATGGGTAGTGTGATGAGATTAGTGGACTACATATGCTCAATTTCTAACTTGCAAGATGGTCTCTTTGATGTTCTTTTAAAAGATGTTTCTGCTGAATACAGCAACCCATGTAGAACAGTGATGGTTACGTAGGGACAAGTGTTAGAAGTTTTGTGTGTTTCAAAAAGAAATAGAAGTTTTTTTTTTTTCAAATCACAAGACCGAGGTTTGCAAGTTCCTGAATGATGTCTTCTCTTTGTCATAGGTAAGTTTTCTGTGTGACGTTACAGATTGAATTTTCTCAACTAGCAGTTGCAAGACTGTGCAAACAGTGTCAGGGATTTGTTTGAAAAAGCGTGTGCCTTTCAGAAGAATCTTAATCTTTCAGACAGCATTAATAGGAAAGACATTGCACTTTACCACATTGTGTGTCATTGCTACAGATGAAACTTTGATGAAAACTATTCAGGAATTCCTAAATGATCTGATAAAAAATTTAAAATGCGATTCGAGAACTTTACAGTTCCAAATGATTTGCTTTTATGTGTTTGTGATCTGTTTGTCTTTGGTAGGGAACCTTGTCCTTCTGAAATAAAACATTCTTCTTTAAATTGATGAAGGTGCTTTTCAGTTAGAAACTATAAAGCTCCAGAGCCTCAGATATCTTGAAATCAAAATTCAGAGAAGGTGGACTCTGTTATTTCTGGTTTCAATATACTGACCAGTTTCAGAATAGCCAACATCTAGCCATCTATATTTAATGATATATCTTTAAGAAAAATGTTTATGCCTCAGGCCAGGTTCAGGGCAGCTGAAATGTGGGGAGAATAACTGATTACAGCAAGTATAATCTTGATATAAAACAAACTTAATGCACATTAACCTACTTGCAAGTGGATTTCTGTGATGTGCTTTGCCAACAGTTTCTCTTACAAAGCATTAAGAAAAATGAAGCTATCTTAGGACCTTTGAGAGGGGTAGCCGTGTTGCATCTGACGAAGTGGGTTGGAGCCCACGAAAGCTTATGCCCGAAGATATTTGTTAGTCTATAAGGTGCCACCGGACTCTCTTTTTATCTTAGGACCTGCTTCCTTTCTTACCAGAGTTTGCCTCCCTCTGCTATTTGGTTCGTTGTGTTGATCACTTGGTAGGCATTCTGAGAACCCCTACCATATAATGACAAGAAGCCAGGAGATGTCCCAGAAAATGCCAGAGAAATCAGGCCTAGTGAGCAAGCAAGAGAATGACTTCTTATGCCCAATGCGGATGGGAATGTCTGACTGGAACAACCCCAGAGTCTGCAGGGAAATGAGTGATTTACTCTCCCTCTCTTTGGGCTGGACAAACTGTTTTCCCTTTTTCTTTCAGGTTTCTTGAGTGTTGATACCCAGCTACTGCATGGACCAGTAGATGTATATTGGAGAGTCTAGGGAACCTGTATATCACAACCAGCTCTGCTGAGGGGAACTCCTTAATTCTGAACTAAGTAGAATTGTGAGCTGCACAGCTCATCAAGGAGGTGGGTATATGGCATGCTTCAGTGCAATCCCTTCCCACTGTTGGTGGTGTATTTGTCCTTTCACCAAAACATGATACGTATGACATTTTTTCCTATTCAAAGGCAGGTGAGTGATGTAGTAACCTTGGGGGGGGAAAGGGTTAACAGTGAGTCCTAGAGAAGTCCCTGGGGAGCCAATGGGAAGAAGGGTCCAGATCGGTAACTGACCATGCGTGAGTAGAACAAGGAATGTTTTTAGCTAGACACGTTCAGAGGATTTTTGTGTGGATTCCTCTGTGCTGAGCACATGTACCCCCTCCCCTCCATCCCCATCCTGTAACTACCCAAGTTAAACCCCAGAGAAGCACCTCTCTGTGTTTAACTGTCCTTTTAATTAAAGAACATTTATCCTTTTAACATAAGCTTTGTGTCTGTGTCCTTAAAGGCAAGAAGTTTTCTGTGCATGTGCCTGAGACTGTGTACACACGATCAGATAAAGCGCAACATGGCAATCGCGCTATTAAAAAAAACACGTGACCTTTATTGTGGGAGAGCGCGTACACACGTTGCTCCTTATAACGCAACAGAGTTCTTTGCAATTTCACGGTGAAGCACAATGAACTCTGGGCACCTATCCCATAGTTCAATTTTCCCTGAATCGGCGCTTGGAATCCTGGGATGAAGGAAAGGAAGGCAAAACGCCATGGGTAAATTCTGTTTCCCATTGTGCACTGTGTTCCCCTTGTGTCTTCCTTGTTGCTAATAGCAGCTCGCACCTATTTTCAACCGTGTAGTGCCGCACTACTTGTGAGCAATCACAATTGCGACAGCACGGATCCTGCTCTAATCTCCACTGTTGCCTTCAGCATTCTAAATACGTCTCGGCTGGTTGCTCAGTACGCAATGAGCTCCGAATCAGACGAGGACGCTGAGGAGCAGGGGCTGATCGGTGCCCTGCAGAGCAACAGCACCGCATTGCTTAGCTCCTTCACCGATTATCTGCACACGGTGCAACATGGTTTCTGGTCGCGAGAGACGAGCACCGAGTGGTGGGATCGCATTGTTATGCAGCTGTGGGATGACGAGCAGCGGGTACAGAACTTTTGAATGCGGAAAGCAACCTTTCTGGAACTGTGTTCAGAGTTGGCCCTTGCCCTGCGATGTAAAGACACCAACATGAGGTCAGCCCTAACTGTGGAGAAGCGTGTTGCGATTGCTGTCTGGAAGATGGCGACTCCTGACTGCGACTGGTCGGTTGCAAACCAGTTTGAAGTCGGGAGGTCCACCGTCGGATTAGCCCTCTCACAAGTGTGCCGAGCCATCAATCACATTCTGCTATGGAGGACGGTGGCATTGGGCAGTGTTCGTGAGATTGTGGACGGCTTTGCTGCCATGGGATTCCCTAACTGGGGGGGAGCAATAGACGGCACACATATCCCGATTTTGGCTCCAGACCATCTCGCAACCGAGTACATCAACAGGAAGGGCTACTTCTTCATGGTGCCGCAAGCACTCGTGGATCACAAGGGGCGTTTTACGGACATCAATGCTGGGGGTCGGGAAAGATGCGTGATGCCCGCATTTTCAGGAACACTGGTCTATACCGGAACCTGCAAGGGGGTACCTTCTTCCCTGATCAAAAAATTATTGTGGGGGATGTGGAGATGCCCATAGTCATCCTCGGAGACCCAGCCTACCCACTGATGCCATGGCTCATGAAGCCATACACCAGGAACCTAGATCGCGGCAAGGAGTGGTTCAATTACAGATTGAGCCACTGCAGAATGACTGTAGAGTGTGCCTTCGGCCATTTAAAAGGGCGCTGGTGCTGTTTGTATGGGAGGCTGGACTTGAACGAGGACAACATCCCTGCTGTAATTGTGGTGTGCTGTCCTTCATAACATTTGTGAAAATAGGGGAGAAGTTTTCCCCAGGGTGGGCTATGGAGGCACAGCGCCTTGAGGCAGCATACGAACAGCCAGCCACTAGGAGTATTAGGGGGGCCCAAGGAGAAGCTGCTCGCATAAGGGAGGCACTCAGGGAGCATTTCAATGATGCCCTCCCGTAGTTCACTTCAAGGACGCATTAAGTGCATCTTATGAGATTTTCACTGTGTACAAATAAAGCCACTCTTCAAAGTTTTTGTTACTGTTTTTATTAAGAGATGAAGGGGGAGGGGGGTTGGTGGGAGGCGTTACAGGTGAGTATAGCTGCGGGTCTCTAAAAAGTAGCTCTGTGAGGGACTGGATGTTGCAGTATACCGGGGGGACGGGTGGCCTTCAAATAAATGCTTTGAAGGACTACGGGGTGTGGGAGGCAGACATGGCTGAACTGTCTGGAGTGGAGCCCATACATTAATCGCCTGGGTCTGCAAAGCAATCATGCTCTTGAGTGGTTCTGTTTGCTTCTTCATGACGCTTATCAGTTCGTCCCTGTGTTTCTGCCTCCTCTGTTGCGATTCTTCTCTCCAGGCTCGATTCTCGCTCGTGGATGCCTCTGTTGCTTTAATCAGCTCCTGAAACATATCCTCCCTGTTTCTTTGAGCACGCCACTGAATGTTTCTCATGCGGTCAGCTGGGGTAGACACCAGCCTTGTGAAGGTCGAATCTAATAAAAAAAAATAATAATAAAGCTATTGTTAACACATAGCACAGATAACCAATGTAACCTTCCAGAAGCACATTCCACGGGAAGGTACAGGGTAGTCAACATCCTATGCTTCACTGAAGCGGACAAGGTATGTCCTAATAGAAACATTACTATGAGCTAACATTCTGCACAGGGCACACAGATGGAACCCGATATCTCTCTCCTCAGAGTGCCCCTGCCAGCTAGAATACATATCCTACATGCCACTGGATGCAAGCCAGGACCATATGCTGCTGGATTGTGTGCTGCCATGGTTCCCAGTGCTGTGCTTTGCAGCTGGCAAGGCCGAATATCCTTATGCGGGAGGGTAGACACATACGCTCTCCCATCTAACCTGAGTAGGAGGCTCTGGAGGTACATCGAGGAAACCTTTAGTGACCTAAATGCAAATGACTTTTTGACAATCACTGCTTCTATTGATGCACTTCCAATGAATGCAGACTAAAGAGCGTGCACAGCAGGGACTGAGACAACAAGCACCCCTGCCCCGGACAATGATATTTTAGCAGGAGCCATAGCTGAACAAAAGAGAAACTTACCTGTGAACCCCCTTCTGCTGCCTCAGAGGACACGCTGCAATACATGTCTTGGGTGGATGTCTCAGCGGGGGTGCAGAAGAGCTCCTAGCTACATGCTGTTGCACTCTCCTCTAGGTTATCCTCCATCTCCTCCTCGTCATCGATCACATCCTCATCCTGCTCGGCTCTGGCATTCAGTGGAGGAGGGGGGGCCAATGTGTCCACAGGACTCTTTGCAGTGGTTGTGGGGTCCCCACTGAGGATGGCTTCGATCTCCTTTTTAGTACTTGCATGTAGCAGGCGCTGATCCCGAACGGTGGTTTGCCTCCTTTGCTTGGTGATAGGTTATTCTTGGCTTCTTCACCTTTGATCTGCACTGCATAGTGTCTCTATCATAACCTCTCTTTGACATGGCCTGAGAAATTATGCCATATGTATCATAATTTTGCCTGCTGCCACGTAGCTGCGCCTGCACAGCAGACTCTCCCCAGATGCTGATCAGGTCCAGCACCTCGGCCGTGCTCCAAATGGGTGCGCGTCTTCCACGCTGGGCCGCCATTGCTAGTGAAGATCAGAGCTGCGCTCCACTCCACAAGGAAGAGAACAGGAAGTGACAACAGAGGAGAAATTCGAAAATCCTGGGAATCGAAACAGGGCGGGGACTGTTTCATCACAGCCACAGAGAGCGAATGGGGGGAAGACCAGAGAGGACGATTTTGGAATGCTGGGACACTTCCGGAGGCCAATTATTGCGCGGTAAGTGTACACACGAGTTGAAAGGCACAACAGCTGTTCCGCGTTAACTGCTATCACCCTTGTTGAGGTGGTTTTTCTATTGCACTACAATAGGGCGGTTGATGCACAACAGCCCTATTGCACGTGTTTACGCTGTTATCGCGCGGTAATGACTGTTAAAGCGCGATAAAGTGATCGTGTGTACATGGTCAGGACTGCACAGCCAGCTACTAAGGGAGATTCAGTCCCATTTTCAGCTTGTACTATGCTAGGGTTCAGTCGCTCTCCTGAGGGAGGAATAAGGGTGACTGAGGGTACCTTGCAGGAAGGAATTCCCAAGTGCGCCTTCCTGAGTTTCAAGAGGTTTTTGCATTTGGATGGTGGCAGCAATATCACTCCAAGGCCAGGAAATTGCTAGCCTTGGAGGCTATGTCTACACTGGCAAGTTAGTTTGAATTAAGGAGGCTTAATTCGAACAAACTAAAGCCCTGGCTACACTAGGCTTTAATTGGTTCGAATTAAGGGCTTCCTTAATTCAAACTAATAAATTTGAATAAGCTGTTCAAACTAAGGGTTAATTCGAACTAATTGCTTAGTTTGAACTAACCGACCCATTGAACTCAATGCAATTCGCTAATTTGAACTAAGGAAGTGCCATGAATGGCACTTCCTTAATTTGAACTAAATTTTTCTAGTTTGAATTAAGTTAATTTGAACTAAAATTAGTTTGATTTTAGTTAGTTTGAATTAACTAATTTGAACCAACTTTAGTGTAAGTGTAGACATAGCTGGAGAGTTTTAGGACAAAGCTTTAGGCCCAGTGGTTTTTAGGCCGTTTGCAGGCCCCCATTTCTGCACTCGAAGGGCCAAAGTGGGGGAGCAGCCTTGAGAGGTGGAAGGTTTGGATATTATGGTGGCTTTAAGAATGGTGCAGCTCTGTCATTTCCCTCCACTGAGAGGGAATACTAAGCAGTTCCTCCAGGAGGTGTAAGTGCAAAGATCAGAGCATGGAGGTAATGTTTTCAACAACTTTAGTCATTAAATATGTATCCTGCTGTATTAGTACAAGATGAAGGTTTCTTCAGCATATTTGTCGTCTTTCCTGTAGGTCGCAAGTGTGGATCTTTGTAGAGAGCTTCTGGCAATTGGATCTTGTTCTGCTTTTCTTATATTAGATTAAAGAGTCCTTTACTGTCAGAAATTGTCTCCCCAAGCAGATGCTTACTCAAGGAGGCTATACTCAAATCACCTCTTTACCTTCTTTTGGGAAAACTAAATAGACTGAAGCCTGGTCTAAACTTAACTTGGTCTACCTAGCTGTGTTGCCTGGAGCTGTGAAAAATTTCACTGTAAACACAGTTAGGTCGACAAAACAAGTGTTCCATTGACCTAGTTACTGCCTTTCAAGGGTGTAGATTTACTAAAGCTATGGTGAGACAACAGGTTTCTCCATCACAAATGTCTACACCAGTGGTTTTCAAATTTGGGGTTGGGACCCAGTACTGGGTCGCAGACCTTCAGGTACTGGTCACAGCATCCCCCTGTTGCTGCTGTCAAAAGACTGGAATACATTGCTCAAAGATGTAACTGTTGGGTCACAGGCATAAGTGATTTTTTTTCAACTAGGTCCCAAGGAAAAAGGTTTGAAAACCACTGGTCTACACTATAGAGCTACAGGGGCACAGCAGCAGTGTTCCAGCTGTAGCACTTGTAGTACAGACCTACCTTGCTCTTATTTACTCTCTTCCTGTAAGTCAGTCAGGTTTTCCTGATATTGAATCATTCTTGTAGTTCATTCTTTGCCTCACTTACATATTGGAAAGAACACCTTCCTATTTCTACTCTGTATTCCCCTGCTTTTACAGACAGTATCTGATATCCCCTCATAGTCCCTATAGAACTGTTATTTACTTCTTGGGTTTTACTTTTGCTTCTGCTTTGTCAGTGGAGAAGAAATGTTGTTCTTTGCATGGTGCTGGAGATCAGCAGGGAGATGTACTTGCTTTCCATTGCTGTTTTGCCTTTTACCTAAAGTTGCCGTCTTTCTTTTTATGCTGCTGTTTTGCTGCAGGTCTGAGATGCTGAGCCGCTTATCAGGGTTAGCAAACACGGTTTTGCAGGAGTTGTCGGGGGATGGAAGTGACGCAGATGTTGAATCCACTGCCACAGTGAGTACACGCACTCATGCCAGAACTGTAAGGGTCGCTGCTCAGACCTGGTTCAGGGTGTCAGAGACAGTAGAGTGCTGTGAGTAACTGTCTTCTGATTCTTGCCGTCTTGCATCTCACCCAATCTGTGCCCTCACCTCTGCTACTCCCTCTACCTTTACGGTATCTTCCTTTCAGTCAATGCTGCTGCAGTGAAGAACTGTGGGGTCTCTTCAGTCTGAGATCAGCTTGAGAAGTGAGAAAGGAGGTAGAGTTGAAGTGAGCTAAGGGTTTCTAGGAGGGTTTTCAGACAGCAGCCCATCCTCCATAAGAAGAATGGAAATACTGAACCCTATCATGTTGCACCCTGGTTGTGGGGGTAGTGGATGGCATAGGGAGCAGTGGCCTCTCTGCTATGTAAAGTATTTTATGTTTGCTGATGTCTTGTAAAAGAGATGCTCCTTTTAATATTCTTCAAGAGTATCTGGATCTTTCCCTCTGATTTCAGCTGGTCAAGTCCGCTAGATTAGAAGTTTATGAGGAGCTGCAGGAGGATAGGGCAGTGGTTCTCAAGAGTATCTGGATCTCTCCCTCTGATTTCAGCTGGTCAAGTCCACTAGTTTAGAAGTTTGTGAGGAGCTGCAGGAGGATAGGGCAGTGGTTCTCAACCTTTTGCGGGTCGCGACACACTTGGTGGCATGTTGTGATCCTGCAGGACACACAACCCACCACCCCCAGGCCAAATCCAGCCATCTCCCCAGCTCTCTCTGACACAGTTACCACTGTGTGGCGACACAACAGTTGAGGACCACTAGGGTAGTGTGTAAGGTATAAGAGCAGAGCTGAAGATCTCCATCTGGACACTACATTGTGGTCTTGGATTTAGTTTTAGTGAGTTGTTCAGAGTGTCTGTTTGACCTTCTCTAGGTTCCTATGTCAGAGCTGGAAGTGGAGAGCGGGGAGGAAATGCCCAAGGATATTCTGGAGCGCCTGGCCCATACAGAGCAGCTGGCTGTCCAGCTGAAGGATTTGGTCCGAGAGAAGGATGCCCAGCTCCAGCAAAAGGAAGTTGAACTCAAGGTACTATTCCTTCCACCAGGGGTTTAAGAGTAAGGCTGAGGGCATTTCTACACTGCAGTTTAACATCTGCATTTGGCTCATGCCAGCTGACTTGGACTCGTGGGCCTTGAGCTAAGGGTCTGTTTAACTGGCATGGACATTTGGGATCTGCTGGAGCCTGGGCTCTGGGGCACCCCCACATTGCAGGGTCCTAGAGCAAGGCTTCGGCCTAAGTCCAAATGTCTGTAGTCTTACTTTGAGTCCTGCGAGCCGGAGTTATCTGGCACAGGCCAGCCAGGGGTGTCTAATTGCAGATGCTGATGTTGCTGTTTTCTGTGAAGTCCAGTCTCTGGTTTCTTTGGGGTTGCCTTTCTGATTTGGAGAGAGACTTTGACATTCTCTAACACTGCGGGATGGCGTCTTAGGGCAATTCAATTTCCCTGTGGACAGTGTGATAGAACATCTTTTTTCACAGGAAGAGCGGGAGACTGCAGATGCTAAGCTGAAGAAGCTGAAGCTGCAGGCCAAAGCCAAGCTGACAGCTCTGAATAAGCGCATTGAGGAGCTGACAGAGCAGGGATCAGTGTGGCCTGCAAAGAGCATGCTAGAAGAGCAGCTGCATCGTAGCAAGGTGAGAAAGATGTGGCTGTAGGAAAAGCTTTAGCTTGTACTGAGAATCTGGTCTTACTCTTGTCACGGGATGCCCATCCATGCACGCCAGGGTGTGATCTGCAAAACTTACCTGTTCACTTTAGCAACGTAATTGTGTGATTTGATGCCAAAGGTGCCATGCAAAGTTCCTTTATGAAAGCTTATAACATATTCCACATGATTACTATGGTATCATGTTTCCTGCAGCACCATGGGTGTGTACAAATGTGAAAGAGGTTACATAGCTCAGGGGAAAAGAGGACCATGAGAGTGGTTTTCCGGCAGCGTGTAAACAAGAGTGGAGTCTGGAGAGGTGCATAACGAAAGGATCACCTCGGCCCAGGAAGGAGAGGTCAAGGGGGTCTGGAAACAGAATTATTTTGAATAGCTTACGGCTTTTTTGCCTGGGAAACTCCATCTTGAAACATCTACAAGAAGAATTGGGCCCTGCCTTGGAGGAGGCAGAGACAGCTGCAAACCATCAAAGCTGGACTTGAGGAGTGAGATGAGCTTATTTGTAGTGGTGTTATAGGTTCATCATGCATCTATTATCTTTTGAGTTTGGTTATTTCTGAGTGCTTTATTTAAATGATTGTGCAGTGATTTACTATATACTCACTTAAAATCACATCCTAATCAATAAACTAGTGTTTGTTTTTAATCTAAAGCTATGTGGATTTAAGAGGTTGAGAATGAGAAGGGCAGGGCATGATCCATTTCTTTGTTAGACAGACGGACATGAATATATGGTAACTGGAGAAGGATGCCAATCCCTGTAAGATAGAAGGGCCTACTGGGATATCTGGGACTGAGGGTGCTCGCTTGGGAACTATTCCTCGAGTAGCCAGAGGGCATACAACCACTGCCTGGGATGGATTACACACAGGAGGCTGGTATGGGTAGATTCACGAGTGAGTGGTCACCTGGCAAAGCAGGGTGAATCTAGGGGTCACAGCA
>ML686069.1:73398-157115 GCA_007922175.1 Pelusios castaneus
AGTGAGTGGTCACCTGGCAAAGCAGGGTGAATCTAGGGGTCACAGCACACACCAGACCAGATCTGGGGAGCAGCCTGTTACAACCCTGTATCTCTCAACGTCCAGTGAGTGGCTAGGTTCCCTTTCCTCTTTGGGTAGGTTCATGGGATTGATTGTACTTTTTCTTGCTTTTGGAAAAAAATTGAGTTCCTGTGGTCTCCTGCTATTCATGACCCTCTTTAAATGCCTTTTCCCCCTTTTTCTGAGTGCCCTGCCCGTTAGAAACGCTCCAACAGGACTATGGGCACCATGTGGCCTGCTTTCCTCTGATGTGGATACCTTCAGAGTAGTCACTTGTGATCTCTACAAGCCAGTTCCCTGCTTGCTTCCCTTCACCTGCCTTATTCTACATGGAATAACATTCAAGCTAACAAACTTCATATCTTTCATATGACATGCACATTTCTGTCAAATAGAGACAGACATGCAAGAACAAGGGAGACATCAATGAAATTGAAAGGCAATACATTTAAACTGATTAGGAATACTTTTTTTTTTTTTTTTTTTTTTGCTAGTGCATAGTTAACTCATGGAACTCATTGCCATGATATTGAGGCCAAATGTTTAGGATTAATAAAGGATTATAGACACATTCATGTGTACTAGAATATTGACAATTACGTTTAAACTGGATGAAAGAAGGAGAGAAATCCTTCAGTTTTAAGGCATTAGCCAACAACTAGCTGACTGAGGTTAGGTAGAAACTCCATAAAGGCTGATAACTTTCCCCTTCCCCCCACATCTCATTGGGGGAAACTCAGAATATAAAGATCATTGTTTTCATGGGAGGAAGACAGTAATTTCACTTGGTAGAACCCAGATGTCAACCAGTAATTTGATGGTCATTTGAGAGTGCTGCTTGTTATGAGACCTTATAATGGACCAGTGCCATTGTCCAGGATTCTTTTTGTTCCTAGTATATTTTTAAAACCTCTTTTATTGTCCTTAGTTTTTCTGGACATAGACTCCCCCCCCCTTGTTTCCTTTGGCCTCCATTATTAGTTTTCTATAATTCCTAACTTCTGGTTTGTATTCATCACTATCAACTTCCCTTTTCTTCCATTGGTTATATTTTACTTTTTTTTTTATAGTTGCCGTCACTTAAAATTTACAGTCAGTAAAAAATGTTTGCAATATTCTTGCTATCCTTGAGTCCACTAAAAGAAAACATCTGTAAAAATGTGTCCCTCACTCACCTGCATGGAAAAAGAGGGGGACGGCAGATCAGCACATTGAACTTTGCAGTTGGATGCTGTCTCTTGGGTACTAGTGCTAGAATACTTCTATTTCTACATAATAGAAGTGGACGTCTTCTAGCACAAGTACCCAAGAGGCAGCATCTAACTGCAGGGCAGCACTAGAGCACTGTGCAGGAAGAGAAACCATGGGTCTGATCCAGGGGGCAGGGAAGGAGGCAGGATCCAGGCTAGATGGGGCTACAGGCCTGATATGGGTGAAGTGGAGGGGAGGGGGAATTGGACACATTCTGGTTTTGCCCTTAAGTTACCAGTGCTCAGCAATTGCTTTAACTGATCTCCATGGCAGTGCTGGGGCCGGAGGGGGTTGGGGGTGGGTTTTGTGTGGCAAGACTCCTGCCCCCACATGCCTCATAGAGCCCGTCTCCATGTGATGAGTAATGGAGCTTCCAATGAGTGGAGTTTGCTTCTGCACCCAGAGAGCTTGGTTGAGCTCCAGGAGGCCCTTCTGTGCTCCCTGACACAATGAGATTGGGTCTGAATAGGGACTTGGAATGGTTAGCACATTATAAAAAGTGATTGTCCCTGTTCACACATTCTCACCTCCTAATCAACTGGTGTGAATGGGCCTCATCTACCCTAACTGAATTGACTTTGCTAGCACTTGCCCTCCTTCATCCTTGCATGTGTATATACACCTCTCTATTGTAGTTTTCACTTCATGCACCTGATGAAGTGGGTTAGAGCCCATGAAGGCTTACGCCTGAAGAGATTTGTTGGTCTTTAAGGTGCCACAGAACTCTCGTTTTTGCTCTAGACAGACTAACATGGCTACCCCTCTGGAAATATGTTTCTTCTCTTGTTCTGTGTCATTCATGACTTGCTGGTGGGCTTTCTCTGCTACAGCAAAAGCTGCTTCCTGTTGTTTTAACTCTGACGCGTCGGTGGACGGCATCTTCCACTTTCTGTTTTGCTTCCCTGGTTGCAGCCTCTTCTTTGGACTTGATTTCTGCCTGCCACGTTTGGAATTCATGTTCTTTCTCCTCTGCCTGCAGCCTGACAGTTTCCAGCTGTGCAGCTGCTTCACTGCCAGACATTTTTATAAACAATGAGTCCTGTGGCACTTTTAAAGACTAACAAATTTATTTATCATGTGAGAAATAAATTCGTCAGTCTTTAAAAGTGCCTCAGGACTCCTTGTTTGGTTGGTTGACCTAGACTGACACGGCTCCCCCTTTGGAACCTGTCAGACATTTTAATGTTTCCCTATGCCTACTTCCCTTACCCAAAATAAACAAAAAATAGCAAAACTGTGATCTCCTCTTGACTGTTCTTAGCCACTGCCCTTAAGGCTCACTTAAAATCATAAAAAGCACTGTCCGACATGGTCTAGGTAATGTTAAATCCTGCCTTGAGTGCAGGGGACTGGACTGGATGATCTCACAAGGTCCCTTCCAGTCTTTCAATTCTATAACACATAGATAGGGGAAGTTGCCCAAAGTTCAGAGGTATCTTGATAAATTGGAGAGCTGGGCTATAGACAACAAAATGTAATTCAACAACCAGAAATGTAAGGTGCTACACTTAGGGAAGAAAAATCAAATGCAAAAATACAGAATAGGGGATAATTGGTGTGGAGGCAGCACTACAAAGAAGAATCTGGGAGTTCTGGTGTATCACAATTTCAGCATGAGTGAACAGTGCAATGCTGTTGCAAAAAACAAATACAATTTTAAGTTTCATTAACAGAGGAATAACATGCAAGTCATGGGAGGTGATAATATTGCTCTACTCAGCGCTAGTTAGGCCTCAGCTGGACTACTGTGTTCACTTTTGATCACCATGTAGAGGAAAATTGTAGAGAAAGCATCTTTGGCACCTGCCCCTGGATAATCAGTGTGATGCAGTGCAAACCACATGAGCAAAGGCTGAAGGAACTGAGTATGCTCAGTTTGGAAAAAGCCAAAATTAGAGGGTGGGGGGGCATATCTGTCTTCAAATACTTGAAAGACTGCCATAGAAAAGATAGAGAAACGCTTCTCTC
This sequence comes from Pelusios castaneus, assembly GCA_007922175.1. Lineage (NCBI taxonomy): Eukaryota > Metazoa > Chordata > Testudines > Pelomedusidae > Pelusios > Pelusios castaneus. The sequence continues at coordinate 76,678 of ML686069.1, forward strand.
TTTTGCCAAAGAGCAAGACAAGAGGCAGTGGGTTCAAACTACAGCATAGGGCAGTGGTTTTCAAACTTGGGGTCGGGACCCAGTACTGGGTCACAGACCCTCAGGCACTGGGTCATGGCGCTCCCTGCTGGAATTCATGGCTCAAAAATGCAATTGTTGGCCCGTGGGCATAAATGACTTCTTTCAATTGGGTCCTAAGAAAAAAGTTTGAAAACCACTGGCATAGAAGATTTATATTTAAATTCTAGGAAAACCTTCCCAACTGTAACAACAGAAGGACAATGGACAAGACTGCTTAGAGAGGTTGTTAAAATTTTTTTACCCTGCCTCATGGTGGGAGGTTAGACAAGTAGGTACTTTGTAACTATGATTTTAATAACTGTACAGCACGCTGTGCGCTGCGACTGCCTAATATAATTAAGCAGTGCCTACTTCTTTCTGATTTCTCCTGTCCATCTGCAGCTTCAAAGTAATCAGAGGACCAATGAGGAGCAGAAAAAGGAGGCAGAAACTCTCAAACAGAAACTCCAGGAGCAGGAGGAGACTGTCAGGAACCTGAGGGAGCAGCTGGCTGCAACTACAGAGAGCGTGACGGATACTCAGGCCCAGCAAGCAGCCCAGGTATGGAGATGAGTTTCCAGTCATCAATATATTAACTGTCTGCCAGCAACAACTGGTGACTTCTTAGTGAAAAGGGACTAAGAAATGGCAAAGTTAGAGGACCATTGTTCCAACTAGGTGAGTGAGCACTGTGTGGTGTTAGTCTTTTTGCTATAGTTCCTTTCAATACCAGTATTTACAATATTAACTGAACTTGCAGACTTAATTCTGATGGCTAAAATGATGGGTTGTGATATTCCATATGAGTCCAGCAACAGAAACCATGTTTCTGTAATTACAAGAAAATTCTAGTTTTCCAGATTCTGGACATATGTAAAAGGTAATTTGCACTTTCAGGATCTGAAATGTCAGTAAATATGTAATTTAAGTAAAATAAATCTCTTTGCGTTAATATGGCTAGCCCAGAGGCTTGCGTTGCTAAGGACATCTCGACTTCTAGGACAAATCCACTCCCATACGTAACATGCTCCAGAGAAAGTAGGATGAAAAACTGATACTCTATACCAGACACCAAGAGAATGGGTCTCAGTCCTTTGTACTGTCCTTGGAATTTCTACCTCCTTTCTCAGCATGAGAAATGTCACTGGCTAACTATGTACTGTGGCTTACAGCTGTCTGCCCTTCAGGAGGTGATTCGTGAAAAGGAGGCACTCCTAGAAGAACAGGTTCACCGGAACCAAACTGAACTGCGACAGGTAGTGGCCCGATCAGATCTGGAAGCCGAGATGCAGCAGGTATGTTTGATGGGTTTCATAGTCCCCTGCTTTTCATAGAACATGAGATGGGAAAATTGCATGAGTTCAGTGGGCATTGCCACCCAGGGATGCTTGCAAGCAAACAAAAGAACTCAAGGAGTTAAGAGGAAGGATGATTCAGTGGTTAGGATGCTAACCTGAGACTTGAGAGACCTGGATTCAGTTCCCTGCTCTGCCGCAGACTCCCTGTATGATTATGGAATAAATCACTACTGTCTCTGTGCTAGTTCCCTGTCTGTAGAAATAGAGAAATGCTATTATTCTCATCTCACAGGAGTGTTGGCAGGACAAAAACACTGACAATTAGGAGGTGCTCAGATGCTAAAGTACTTGGAGCCATAAAAGTCCCTAAGATGCATAGAGTTGAGCTATGAATGGGATGGGATCTTCCTGTGTAACTAGCCCCTCGTATGCTTTGGGATGCTACTGTCTTCTCAGCTTCTGGTGTAGATGCTGTAGCACTTTGTGTCTCACCTAGAATGTCAGGACACTGCAGAGAAAACTGGAGGAACAGGAAGTGGCCCTGCTAGCACGAACTCAGGTGGTGGAACTGCTGCAGCACGAGTTACATGATGCGGAAGAACAGAACAAGGTATCTCCTCACTCTCTGTGTCCTACAGCTATGCTCTTTTCTCTTGTATTCCTTTACTGTCTTGTCAAAAGCCTTACAGCTGTTGCAGCTCCCCAATACAGGGGCTATGTGCCTGGCATGAAAGGAGCTGGGAATTCCTTGAGCTCAAAGTTCAAAGCTGCCAACACCTGAACAGTGTGCATGTTGTTTCTGGCACTGCATTAAGGGGTGTGGTGACCTTTTGTGCCTTAATTGTCTTTTCTGACTGGATCATAGTTGGTGGTGTGGTTCTGTAACTGAGTTGTTGAGTCCTGTTACCTCAGATATTGGGCTGCCTGGCTCATTTTTATGCTTGCTGTAGAATCCTCAAAATGTTTAGTTCCAGGCAGAAACATCATTTTCTCTGTTATCATTGGCTTGTGTCTCTTCCACTATCACCACTCATTAGGGCTTCCTGCTCCAAGACCTCATCTGGAATACTGTGTGCAGTTCTGGTCCTCCATGTTTAAGAAAGATGAATTCAAACTGGAACAGGTGCAGAGAAGGGATACTAGGATGATCTGAGGAATAGAGAACCTGCCTTATGAGAGGAAAATCAAAGAGCTTGGCTTGTTTTGCCTAATCAAAAGAAGGTTGAGGAGAGATGTGATTGCTCTGCATAAATACATCAGAGGGATAAATACCAAGGAGAGAGAGGAATTATTTAAGTTCAGCACCAATGTAGAGACAAGAACTAATGGATGCAAACTGACCACCAGGAAGTTTTATACTTGAAATTAGATTCAGGTTTCTATCCATTCTAGGAGTGAAGTTCTGGAATAGCCTTCCAAGGGAAGCCATGCAGAGAAAAAAATCTAACTGGTTTCAAAACTGAATTTGATACATTCATGGAGGGGATGGTGGCAATAGGACAGTCTAGTTTGGCAGTTGACTGATCTTTAGCTCCTGCTGGTAAATATGCTGATGGGATGATTGATGAGATGGGTTCTCAGTTATTACATGACATAACTCGGTGGCTGAGGGATTCTCTGTACCTTAAAGTCTTTAAATCATGATTTGAGGACTTCAGTAACTTAGTCATAGGTTAGAGGTTTATTGCAGAAGGAGGTGGGTGAGGTTCTGTAGCCTGCGTTGTTCAGGTCAGACTAGATGATTATGTTGGTCCCTTCTGACCGTAGAGTCTGAGTCCCAATATTTTGTGCAATACCAATTCTTGTTATAAATATGCTGTAGTTTTATGGAATATGTGATATTGCCACCTCCATGGTACTTTAAAAGCACTCAGGCTTCTGCTGTGTAACAGAGGACAGTATCTTTCTTTTGCAGATTTTTCACAGCTGTTTTCAGTCTTTTATTTTCTTGTTTCATTTGTTCAAGCATATTGTGAGTCTGGACTGCCTGTCATCTAACTAAAAGTGCCTGCGCCTTCCAGTGCTTGACAAGTTGAGTTAAATCTGTAGTTTCCCTGGTCTCTTCTGTTACTTGTCTGGCCAGTATTTTAGTATGTTGTTTAAGCCATCTTATAGCCATGACCATTAATTGCAATAATTGACCTTTTTTACTCTTATTCATTAAATATTTAGTTTTTAGTAGTGCCTTACATATTCCAGTCCATGTTTCTACACTTTATTTTTAAATTCAAATGGGCCTGCTTTGTTGGTTAACCAGTGTGCTCGCATTTTTATCAAATTTTGTGGGGAGGGGACAAGTGAATTCCTTGGCTTGTGGTTTTCTGCCATGTTTATATTGTGCTTCCTACAGCTCATTTACTTACCAGGTCAGTGGTTGGGGTCACCAGTGTTGTCAGTTGTTGGCTGGTTTGGGTGTTCCCAGTGTGTATGCTGTCCCAGTTCTGCATAGATAACCAAGACTCACTCCACAATCAAATTATTTAATAAGAACACAGATCCTTTCAGCAACAAAGGCACACAGCTAAGTTTATTGTCAAATGACCACAGCAGAAAGTGCCCTATATGTGCTACAAGTGAACTTAATATTGTGTGCCTCAGGCAATGAGCCAACTCAGTAAATGGTGGGACTTTGTTCTCCACTTGGCCAGACAAAAATGCTTCCTCTGAGACACTATTTCCTGTGCTGATGCAAACAAGGTATGTGTTGCCACTCTGATATGTAGTTGCCACTTTCTGACGTGGCAAGTTACCACCCTTCAGTGTGGTGAGATAGCACCCATTACCTGGTACTGGATGGTTCAGTCAAAAGATCTCTAGTCATCATGTCAGCAAGACATTTCTATCTGTATAGTGTCATTTGAGGAGGAAAGTGAGCCCTCATTATCTTTGGGGTAGTAGGATGTCCTGGTACCTTTCTGGAATGTGTTTGCGCCCTGCACTTTGAGTGTGAGATCAGTTCTGCCAGATTCACAGCCTAACTTCTGCTACTTTGCTTTTTACCAGACTTGACTATTACTTTAGCTCAGGCCTTATACCTGGCCTATTATGCTAGGCCTCAGGCCATCTGTCAGGCTTTTTCTTCTACAGTCTTAGTTATCTTTTACATTAGAAATTCAGTTCTCTTTTATCAAGTTCTTTCCTGAAGTACTGGTAGGATAATGACATGGCAGGTAACCGAAACCTCATGAAGAGAAACAAACAAGGAGTCTGGTGACACTTTTAAAGACTAACAAATTTATCACATGAGCTTTCATGGGAGCCTTTGCCTGTTCTCAGTCCCTTTTCCCCCCTTCATCCAAGTAATCCTAGATGTAAAGGAGGTGTGTGGAATTGCAGGAGGCTGAGCTCTCCGAGAGGTACGTTGGCCCTGCTATCTGAGGGTAGGTTGTGCCTCCCAATGTTTCCCTCAGTGACAACCCTGTACCTATTACTCCAAAGAAGCTGGTATTTGTGATACAAAGGTCATTGCAGTGCCATCATGCTTGTGCAGTGCTTGGAAGTCAGGGCAAACAGTGAAAGCCTTCGAACTTTATTTTTTGGAGGTTTCCACTTGGCTTTTTGCTAGTACTGAGGTTGAATGCACTTAGAATCATAGAATGATAGGGATGGAAGGGACCTCACGAGCTCTTGTAGTCCAACCTCCTGCTAAAAAGCAGGACCACTCCCCCTAAATCACCCCAGCCAGGGTTTTGTCTAACTGGGCCTTAAATATCTCCAAAGATGAAGATTCTACCACCTCCCTAGGTAACCCATTCCAATGCTTCACCACCCTCCTAGTGAGAGTTTTTCCTAATATCTAACCTTGACCTCCCCAGATGTAACTTGAAACCATTGCTCCTTGTTCTGTCCTTGCTTACCATTGAGAACAGCCTAGCTCCCTCCTCTTTGGAGCACCCCTTCAAGTAGTTGAAGGTTGCTATCAAATTTCCCCTCAGTTGTCTCTTCTGTAGACTAAATAAGCCTAGTTCCTTCAGTCTCTCCTCATAAGTCATGTGCCCCAGCCCCCTAATCATTTTCAATGCTCTCTGCTGGACTCTTTCTAATTTGTCCACATCCTTTTGGTAGTGGGGAGCCCAAAACTGGACACAGTATTCCAGATGCGGCCTGACCAGTGTTGGATAGAGGGGAATTATCACATCCCTCGATCTGCTGGCAATACTCCTACTGATGCAGCCTAATATGCCATTGGCCTTTTTGGCAACAAGGGCAAACTGTTGGCTCATATTCATCTTCCCGTCCACCATAACCCCCAGGTCCTTTTCTACAACGCTGCTACTTAGCCGATTGGTCCCCAGCCTGTAGCCGTGCATGGGATTTTTCTGTCCTAAGTGCAGGACTTTGCACTTGTCTTTGTTGACCCTCATGAGGTTTCTTTCAGCCCAGTGTTCCAATTTGTCCAAGTCTCCCTGGATCCTGTCCCTGCCCTCCAGAGTATCTACGATTCCCCCCCAGCTTGGTGTCATCCATGAACTTACTAAGCACGCAGTCTATCCCATCATGAAGCTCATTAATGAAGATGTTGAACAGAACCGGCTCCAAGACCAACCTCTGGGGCACTCCACTTGTTACCGGTGGCCAACTAGACATCAAGCCATTGATTCCTACCCGCTGAGCCTGTTGATCTAGCCAGTTTTCTATCCACCCATGGTCCACTTGTCCAACCCATACTTCCTTAACTTGCCGACGAGAATGCTGTGGGAAACCGTATCAAAAGCCTTGCTAAAGTCAAGGTATATCACGTCAACGGCTCTTCCCGCATCCACAAATCCAGTCATCTCATCATAGAAGGAAATCAGATTGGTCAGGCACGATTTGCCCTTGGTGAATCCATGTTGACTGTTCCTGATCACTCTATTTTCCTCCAAGTGTTTCAGGATGGATTCTTTGAGGACAGCTCCATGATTTTCCCAGGGATTGAGGTGAGGCTGACCAGTCTATAGTTCCCCAGATCCTCCTTTTTCCCTTTCTTGAAGATAGGTACTATATTTGCCTTTTTCCAATCCTCCGGGGCCTCCCCCATTCGCCATGAGTTCTCAAAGATAATGGCCAGCGGCTCTGCAATCACTTCAGCCAACTCCCTCAGTACCCTCGGATGCAGTTCATTCGGCCCCATGGACTTGTGCACATCCAGTTTCTTTAAGTAGTCCCTAACCTGACCTTCCATCACCGAGGGCCACTCTTCTCTCCATTCCGCTTTACCCCATGTAGTAGCTTGGGAGTTGGCCCTCCCTGTGAAGACTGAAGTAAAAAAAGCATTGAGTACTTCAGCCTTTTCTGCATCATCCACCACGAGGATGCCTGCCCCATTCAGTAAGGGATCTACACCACCCCTGATCCTTTTCTTGTTGCTTGATAGAACCCCTTTCTGTTATCCTTCACATCTCTTGCTAGCTGCAAAATTGTCCTTTGGCCTTTCTGATTTTATTCCTGCAGTCCCGAGCAATATCTTTATACGCCTCCCTTGTCATCTGTCCAAGCTTCCACTTCTTGTAAACTTCCTTTGTATGTTTCAGCTCCCCGCAGAGTTCCCTGCTAAGCCACACTGGGGACCGTCCACATTTGCTGTTCTTTCTGCACATCGGAATGACACCTTCCTGTGCCTTTTAACAGGGTTTCTTTAAAATACAGCCAGCTGTCATGGACACCTTTCCCCTTCAGATCAGCCTCCCAAGGGATCCTGCCCATCAGCTCCCTAAGGGAGCCAAAATCTGCTTTTCTGAAGTCCAGGGTTTGTGTTCTGCTTCTTTCCTTCCTTCCATTAATCAGGATCCTGAACTCTACCATCTCATGGTCGCTGCTGCCCAGGTCAGGGCTGTCCTTTGGGGGAGCAAACGGGGCGATTGCCTCGGGCCCTGTGGTAACGTGGACTCCGCGCTGTCCCATTCCCAGCGGGGCAGTGCTGGGCCCACGCTGCAGCCCCCCCACGGCCGCACTTCCCCCTGCTCCCCGCTGCCTTCGGGAAGCCAAAGGCAGCAGGGTGGGCCAGGAGCACTTCCACTGGCCCCTAGGCTGGCCCTGCTCCCTGCCCCCAGGGCTGAACAGGCAGGCCCAGGGGCAGGGCAGGTGCGTGTGTCACAGCGTCTGGAGGCCTGGCTGTGGCTGGGGCTGTGGCAGCCTCTGCCAGGGATGGCTTGCTGCCACCCCGGGACGCAGCCTCGGCCTTGGCTCCCTGCCGCCCCCCCGGGCCGGGGCTGCAGCAGTGGTTCCCCAGCGCCCGGCCCACAGCGGCGGCTCCCTGTTTCATGGTGGGTGTCCATAGCTTCCGGGGTTAACTCCCCAGGGGTTGACCGGGGTCCATAGCGGGCGGAGCAGGCTGCCCCCACCCTGCACTCCCCACCAGCATGGTGGGGTGGGGGCCCCATCTACGCCTATTGGCCCTCGGCCCTGTTCCCCCCTAGGGATGGCCCTGTCCCAGGTTTCCATTTACTTCTAATTCCCCGGTCAATTCTTCTCTGTTTGTGAGCAATAGGTTTAGAGGTGCAAGGCCCCTAGTTGGTTCCTCCAGCATTTGTACTAGGAAGTTGCCCTCAACACTCTCCAAAAACTTCCTGAATTGCCTGTGCACTGCTGTATTGCCCTCCCAGCAGATGTCAGGATAATTGAAGTCACCCATAAGAACCAGGGCCTGTGGTTACATGTTCTCTGTGCTGGAGTGTCCTAAAAGGAGAATGTGTTGGAAGTTAATTCTATCTTATAATTTCTCTTTTTCTTCACTCTAGTTCAGAGTTCTGATGTCTCCCGGAAGAGTTTTGATTTCCCCTTAAGAGTCACAAGACAGTGTCTCTTTCTGTAGAGGTTTAGAATCCCCACCACATATTGTTCCTTTCCATTCTCTTCTTGTAACTTGGCTAGTTCAAAATTGCTTCTTTTTTCAGTTGTGTACCTAATATGGACTTTTTTTTGCACAGTGCCGTATGATCTGCAACAGGGATCAGTTTGTTTTCCCTTCTGATTGAGTTCCTCCCCATCTGCTTTCACAGATTCTCCTGGAGCAGTGTCAGAGGATGGAAACGGAGCTGAGCTCCTTAAAGAATGTAATGGATGCACAGAGAGAGGAGTCTCGAACCCTCATGGAGAAGATGGAGCTGGAATTGGCTGAGAGGAAGATGTCCTTCCATCGCTTACAGGAGGACGTGCAGTATCTCTCGGAGCAGCTGGAACAGGCAGGAAAAACTCGGGCTAAACTGGAATCTGAGTGGAGAGCTCAGGAGCAGAAACACAAGCTGGAGATAGAAGAGCAAAAGCTTCATGTTGCTTACCTGGAGAAGGCTGAGCAAGAACTACGATCTAGCCATGATGCCCTTATAGCACAGAATGATCAGCTGCTGCGGGACATTGATCAGCTGCTGGTGCAGTCTACTGAAAGCTCTGCTACTGTACGACACCTGCAAGGTTGGCATGTGTAGCAACTGGGTCTTGTCAGCACCTCAGGAGCCTCTCTGGCTGGTTCCAGTCTGGCTCTGTTTTGATGGCAATTTTCTAGCGAAGGTGGGGTAGTATCTTAGATGGGAAGAGGAGGAATAACCCTTTCCTGTGTCTCAGGGCCATGAGAATCCTGAGTCTCATTACAGCCTTTCAGAGCTGTAGTTCTTTTCAAACATTAGTGATCTTCACATATGAATGTAGTAACAATTATTTAAAGTTTATCCTAAATTTAGCAATCCCTCCTCTTGCTGAAAATATTTAAATAAATGTTGCAACTGACAATTAAGGCTATTATAACAGAGAAAAAAAATCTCTTTTCCAGAGTTTTTATTTTGTGTAGTCAGCTTTGTTTTCCTGGAAAAGTCAGTTTCTCTTTTTTGAAATATGAGGAAACATAATGCTAAAACAACAAACTTTGGCAGTGAAACTGAGGAAGAAGGATAATGCTTGAAACTGCTTTTGATTAATTTTTAAAAATTGACTCTTTCACATGATGGCATCCCAAGAAAATCCTTTAATACAAGTGACCGGAGAGTCAGTCTATTTAATTTATCCAAGAAAAAGTTGAGATGACATGAGCATGGTACCTGTGTTAGGACAATATTTCTGATATAGGTGAGCTTTTAATCTAGACAAAAAGGCAGAATAATATTCATGGCTGTAAATTGAAGCTAAACAAATTTGGACTAGAAACAAATGACATTTTAACAGTGAAGATAATGACAAGCTGGTACAATTTACCTAGGGATGTGCTAGATTCTCCATCAGTTGAAATAATTTTAAATCAAGATGAGATCTTTTGAAAATAGATATGCTTAGTCCAGCTGGCAGTTATGGCCTTGATACAGGAATTGCTTGATGAAAAATTATGGTTCAGTTATGCAGGAGATCAGACTGGATGATCATAATAGTCCCTTCTGTGCATGGCAATGAGCAGAGGTGAATTGTCAAGGTAGATAGTAGAGACTTGTAGCTACTCTGCAATCTTCCTTGACAATATATCTAAATCCTCTAAAGAGGAAATGTTTCACCTCCTTGTTAGTTCAGTCCTAGGCCTCTCTGTTGGGATGGCATTCTCTGACTCTTTGGCTGGCAAACTATTGTGGTATTTTCTGTGAAATGCTCTCATATCTTGATTCGGTTGGAAGGGACCTCAGACAGTCATGTAGTGCAACCCCCTGCTCAAAGCAGGACAAATCCCAACTAATTTATCCCAGATAGCACTTTGTCAAGCTGGAACTTAAAAAATAGATTCCACTACCTTCCTAAATAATTCTATTCTATTGCTTCACTACCCTTGTAGTGAAAAAGTTTTCCTAACATCCAGCCTAGACCTCCCCCACTGCAAATTGAGACCATTGTTCTTGTTCTGTCATCTGCCACCACATAAAACCCTCATTTAGTCCCCATTGAAAGCTATCAAATTCTCTCTTCACAATCTCTCTCCCCCTACTTCTCTTTTGCAGACTGAACAAGCCTAGTGTATTCATCCTGTCCTCACAAGTTATGTGCTCCAGTCCCCTAATCATTTTCATTGCCCCCCGCTGGACTCCCTCAAATTTGTCCACATCCTTTCTGTAGGAGGTCTAAAACTGACTCCAAATTGGTGGTGGCCAATACTCCAAATTGGTGGTGGCCTCTCCAGTGCTGAATAAAGGGGAATAATCGCTTCCCTTGATCTGCTGGCAATGCTCCTACTAACATAGCCCACTATGCTGTTAGCCTTCTTGGCAGTAAGGGGACGCTGTTTCCTCATATCCAGCTTCTTGCTCACTGTAACCCCTAGATCCTTTTCTGCAGAACTGCTGCCTAGGCTGTTGGTTCCCAGTCTGTATCAGTACAAGAGATTCTTCCATCCTTGTTGAAGCTCATCAGATTTCTTTTGGTCCAATCCTGCAATTTATCTAGAAGCAGTGATTGATAGGTAAAAGATTCCATATTCCAACGTGCATACACCTAAGGTAGATCATCTCAGTCACACAAGCACAGATGTGTGTACTTATGTTTAACTTTTTCTCTTAGATGACCTCACACACAAATCTGAGGAGCTCATCCATTGCCAAACTGAGCTGAAATTGTTAAAGTCTGAGCCAGTGATGCAGATTGCTCAATCACAGGAGCAAGACCAATCTCTAAAGGTAATTGTAACTTAAAACTCTCTCGTACCCTAAGGCTCAAAAAGAGTCAGTCTGCGGCAATACTTTCTCTTGACCAAACGGGTTGCAAAGGTTGATATTGGCCTCTGAGACCTTCTCCAGTCTGGGCAGGCATTTTATGAAACAGTCTACAAAGGGGATAAATTCGTATGGCTCAGCCAGTAGAATTTTAGGAGTTTCTAACAGATTGATTGATTCTGAAAGAATGAGGCCTAACAGCTGTGGGGAAAATTGTTGGTATCTTTCTGTTCTCCAGCCAGTCTCTGAGCAGGATGAAATATCTTCGCAGAAAAACATCGTAAAGAAGGAAGAGGATGAGAAGAGGACTTTACTACGATCCACTGGAGACTTGGAGGGGCTGAAGGCTGAAAATGGTATAATTACACTTTCTTTTGCCTATTTTCAGCTAGTGAACACGCCCATGATTACTTGATGTATCAGCACTCCTTGCTGAAGGTTTCAGAACTACTCTCTAGTCCTTTCCAGAAATTAAAATAGGAATTTGGTTCTGTGAGGCAGAGGAACAAATTAAATCTCACACTGTGAGCAAAGACTAAGGCTTAGTCTACACTTCAGGGCTAACCCTAACCCCCTTCCCACCACACCCCCCCCCCCCCCCAGCCCCTTCTTCCCCCAAAACCCAGGTTATCTGAGTAAAACAATGTCTGGGTTGAGAACCAAGAGATGTTCATGCTAAAATGCCAAAGATCAGGAATGTCTGTTCATCTTCACTCTGTAAACAGGTAACAAAATATGTAGCATTTTCTTGATCCTTAAGTGGCAGAAAAGGTTTGTCTGTCTCTGGCAGAGTTCAATCTGAGATGCATCCAGTGAAAATGAGTCATCAGTATGAAAAACAGTCCAGTTAGTATAATATAAAGAAATCACAAACTGCAAGAGAGAGAAGTTCATCAGGGTTTTCTCAAAATGCACGTTAGCTGTTACTTAAACAAATATTTGTCCCTTGATGTCAACTCGAAATGTAGCGAACAACCACTATCCCAATACATTAATGCAATATTAAAGTTGTATTTTTTGGAGCCAGAAAGTGCACAAATTAAGATTCTCACAGCAGTGTTAACTTAGCCTATGGCTTTTTAAAAGTCGTATATATTTTATACTGTAACAGAAAATGAGAAAAATAGGCTCAGTTTTTGTAGTGTGCCAAAGTTAGTGTTCCTGGAGAAAGAAAAAGTCTTGCATAAATTGCATCTTAACTGGCCTTTTCTATTGCTAAAAGACTGAGGCAACATCTTTAATAGAATTGACTAATATGAAAAACGCCTGCTGGCAGGACACCAGCATAGAAATGAACAGGTTACATGTCTAGCGCTTGTATGCAGGCACAGCTCTAGGAGAACTTACTAGAGGATTTACACTTAAAATTTTGTCACAATAGCTTCTCACAAACCATACTAGATCCAGATGGAAATTCCTTCCCTGAAATAATGAATCAAGAAAGTCAATCCTTTGTTCATTAAAATCGTTACCTACAAGTACAGTAGATCATTTAGAAGTTACGATGGCACTTTTCACTTGGCTTCTGCTTCTGTTTCTGTTTAGGTTTTTTTTAATGTCCATCACCACAGTATGTAGGTGCCAGTTTACAGAAAGTCACTGAGCCAAATGGAGGCTACTTTCTTCTAATGTTCTCACTTTTAGATTAAGGCCCTTTCATTTTATTCTAATAAATTATTTAATTTTAAACCCTTTCTAATAGTTTTTCATTTCACTTTATCAAAATGAAATGTGGAGAATTCTGTTGAGAGGATTGTCTTGTCTTTTTTTCCTCACAGTAAATAGTCTTAAAGCTTACAGCTCTACTGGCTGTCCCTTACTTTCCCTTTCCAGGTCAATAATAGCTTTGTTCTGAAAGGTGCCCAAAGTAGTGTTCTGTCCTGGTGACATGCCTGTGCCAGGGCAATCCTAGCCTTTCTCTGAAGAGTGCTTAAACGAATGTTCCGTCCTGCAGTAACTCCGTGTCTCCTCCCCCACTTGCACATTCATGGACTCTGCTCTTTAGAGAGTATGAGTGTTTCCCTAATTCAGTGAGAAGAGTATTTTCCTTGAAGGTTAATGGCCACTTCTTTATGAACATTTCAGAGTCCCTGTGCTCTCAGCATACACCCCTGGAGGCTCAGCATGAATCTGTGATGAGAACGGAGGACTCAAAGCAGGTAATGACCAAGCAGCCAGACTGAACAAGGTCTTAAAATAGGTTGAGGACATGCCCTTAAATTGCTTCCCATAAGCCGTTGAGGCTTCTTGTAATAATCCTCTTTGCCAGATTATTATTAGGTGGGTTAATGTGGAAAGACAGAAATGGCCTCTTAATATAGCTTGTACTTGGCTGGAAAGCAAACCTCATCCTTGTTTACTATTTATGTGGGATTTTTGAGACCCCTTCATCTGTTGTCAACCCCCCACCCAATCCACATAACTCTGTTCTGTCTTCTCTACATGTCCATTCTGAAGAGTTCGCTGTCCAGTTGATCTAGCTCCTAGAGAGCACAATGCTAAAGGTTTCACTTTGTGCTGCAGGTTGTATTTCAGACCTATGCACTCCCATTGCCTTATAAGGTTTCTTTCATAGAAAGAAAAGCAGTGATCCTTTGTCAAGCAGGAGCTGGGGATTAGCAGACTATTTTTTGTCCCTGCCCTTTGGAACAGGAAAATGAAACCTTTGCACAGTCTCTTCACTGGTGAATAGCTGGTGGCATAGTGACCTTACAATCAACCTGTAGAGGAGGACAAGAGAATAGTAATAGAGAATCATCTGTTCCCTCTCTCCATGCTGGATAGACTAGATGATGGGCGTCTCTGTCCCCAAATACCTATGTTAAGAATTTAGCTGAAAGTGAAGTCTGGGTTCTTTCCAAACACCATCCTCCATGCCAACCAGTTGTCAGGGGCTGCAGTGGTGGTGATGTAATTTCACACACAACCCAACCCAGCACACAAATCTGAGTGGCTTGTGGGGTGGTTATGAGGTTATTCCTATTGTTATATTTGTTTTAGAAGATGACTGTCCGCCATCTAACCCTTCATTAGTTATTGATTTAAAAGCAAGCAAGGGTGTGTCCCATTTAGGGATGGATCAGTCACTTTTTTGGATTTGTATTACTACTAATAGTAACCCTGGCAAGAATTTACAGATTATTGTAACTAACCCTTAAAACTTTCAATATCAAACTTAAATTTTTAAATAGCGTTTGTCTGATTGTTAAGCCCAGATGAGCTGTGGAATGTGTATCCTGTTTGAAACTTATGCCAGTTGTCATGCTATCTGAAATTAGAGGTCAGAATTTCAGAAAATAAATTGATGGTATTGTTTATAATTAGATTTCGCTCAGCCAATAACAAATGTGCCTTCCTGGATCATTATATTCGTTTTATCATCAAGTCACAAATAGTGGGGCTCTCCAGATTGCCTTGCCACCCAGAAAAACTGGACTTCAAAGTAATGGTCCTTCATATCAAATATCACATTGCATTAGGTTACTCCAAACACAGAGAGTCAGAGACTTACACCTGGTCAATGGATGTTCTCAATATCACACCAGAAACAAAGCTGGTAACTGATTTCTTCAGTAAACTAAAGGTTTATTACCTAAGAAAAGAAACGAGGTCTATTGACGAGTTCCAAAGGTGTAGCCATGTTTGTCTAGTTCAGCAAAACAAAAAAGGAGTCTTGTGGCACTTTTTGAGAGCTATTTGAGGCATTAAAGCAGGTAAAATACATTAACAGTCAAAGTTTGTAAGTCCAAAACGATGGCAGAGATGTAGTGATCTGCTATTTTTCCAAAAGTTTCTCAGGGTTGCTCAGTGTAATAGTGGGGATCTCTGTCGACTAGTTCATTATTCCACTCTTTTAGGTTCCAAAAGAGTTCAGAGATGCAGTTGTGCTCCTTGTCTCACAGAATGGATCCACCAGGGCCAGAGGGAAGCAGGAGAGTTGTGGAAGGCAGGTATATAAGCCTTAGAATGATCCGAGCTTTGTTCCCCACAGACCAAGCAGGGTTTGCTTCAGTTGATTAGTCACTTGGGACCAGTTAAGTCCCATCTGATGATAAGCCCTTGCTTCAGCCAGAGGGTGTGGAGAGCAAGGAGTAGTAGAAACAGGGAGTGCTGGAGAGAGGTGGTGGAGGTTTGGAGAGAGACGGAGGAAGCAGTAACAAGTCCTATGTGAGGTAAAAGAGCACAGAGAGAGGGGGAAATAGCCCAGGGGAGGGTAGTGCTGTTGCCAGCAGTGCCAGCAGCGTGCAGCTGCCATTTCTAGGGCCCCTGGGCTGGGGCTCGGAGTAGAGGGAGGGCCCGGGGCCCTTCCCCCTCCTGCCCCTCTGTGTGGGCAGAGCACCAGCTGCCCAGAGCCAGGGGCTACCAGGGCTTACCCTGGGGCCCACAACGTAAAGAAGCACAGGACCCACCGGAGCAGAGCGGCTGGTTTGCCACAATTCTTATAGGTGATTTCTGTGAAAAGCAATCTGGCAAGTATTTTTATCACAAACATGGGCTTTTCCTTTGTTGATTAAATGCAAACAGTCTGTAAACTGCCAGTGTTGAAAATAATCCATGCTTTGGGTAAACATAATATAAACACAATATGATGGCCAGAAACAATCCTTCATTAGATATCTTGACGTTTACACATCTAGTAAATTTATAACACTAACACGCACTCAGTTTAGGATTACTTAATAACCAGGTATACATAATGTAATACAATAGTAAATGAGAGGTTGCAGGCAAGTGAAGTTGACGTTAGCATTTCTTTGATATTCACCCACAAGTGAATTAGTCTGTGGCTTTAATCTGAGATGTCTTGTCAGCCTCACAGGGTGCTCTCCCTGCTGGGAAGGGCCCTCCTTTGGTATGCCCAAGGAACATGATGGAAGAAGGATAGGAAGGTGGAGTTTCTCCTTTTGGAAAGGAGGAGGAATGGGGGGTGGGGTGGGGTGTGATGCATAGGATGAGAAGTGGGGAAGAGCTTAGGATGTTGATACTTCTTGGTGCCTTAAGGGTTAACATGATAGATCATTAAACTCTGCATTCAGGCTTTTATCTAGTATCTTGCACAGTATTTTTAATCTCTATTAGGCAGCAGATGTAGGACTCAGTAGTGAAGTCATATAGTGTGCCAGGCAGCTAAAACAGCTGAGTCCAGGGATGATGGCTGCAGCTCTCAACCAACCCACAAACCAGTTTTGTTTTCCAACAGACAGACAACACTGGAACTGATTCAAAGTTATGGGACTTGCTGACTCAAGAGGGACCATCCTTCTCTGGTTACTGCTCACCTGGGCCCGGTGGTAAGGTCACAGAATCAGTTGTTAGGAAGACTGCACAGCTGGGGAGAATTGATGAGGCTTCAAGAAAGGCTCTGAAGTGATTGAGAGAGGAACTTTGAGGTCAGGTTCTGAAGCAGTGCAGAGAAAGAGGGAGGGCCTGGTAATTATATATAAGGAGGCAGAGAGTAAATCTGAAGTAGTACATTGGGGAGGAAGATTTTTATATTGGTTTGAGGTGTCCTCTGAGATAAGGAGAGAGAAAGTTTGGTAGTGTCAGTCTAATGTAGCATACAAGGAAGAGATGGGAGGCAGCATGGTCCAGTGGATAGGACACTGGGCTGGGAGTCAGGAGATAATTCTGTTCCTTGCTCTCTCAGGAACTTGCTGTGTGACTGCAGCAAGTCACTTCCCCTCCCTGTGTCTGTTTTCCCTTCTTTTTGTCTTTGTACTCTAGTTTGATTTGTATACAAGAATCTATGTTAAAAATGTTACGTAGGTTGCTAAGTCAAGCTCTTGAAACTTCGGGAATCCCAGATTTAATTTTCCTTAAATCTGTCCAGTTGTGTGTCCTGCACTGAATGAGGCAGGTGTCCTGTGAAAAAAATACCATATGATCATGCAAGTAAAGACTGTATCATAATGCATATGCACAATGGGACAGAATTAGTGTATGGGAAATCATAAATCTGGCATTGCCTAAATTCTTGAATGTTAAGATACAAAGGGGTAGCCATGTGAGTCTATAGCAGAGAAAGAGAGTCCTGCAGCACTTTTAAAGACTAACAGATTTATTTATTGCATGAGCTTTCGTGGGAGAAAATCCCACTTCGTCAGATGCTTTGAAAATGGGAAACTTACAGAATGGGAGGAAATTAAATGCTGGGAAGTGTATGACATAGGATCAGGTCAGGCTGTAACAGCAAATCAAAATAGATGTTAGGATTCAAACACTGGGGAACAACATATAGAGGAAGGTGAGGTCAAATTACCTGTTGTAATGAGAAGAAAAGCCGTAGTTCCTGTTTAACCCCAAAGGCAACTGAATCAAATTTTGCATATAAATTAGAGTTCTGCAGTTTCTCTTTGAAGCTGTGATTTGTTGTTCATCTGTTTCAACATAGTTATTGGCAAGTCGTCAATGGAGTGAGTAGAGAGATTGAAGTGTTCCCCTATTCGTTTTTGAGTGTTGCAATTTCTGATGTCAGATTTGTGTCCATTTATTCTTTTGCGCAGAGACTGTCCTGTTTGTCCAATATATAAGGCACGGGGGTATTTCTGGCACATGATGGCATAAATCACATTGGTGAATGAGCCCTTAATGGAGTAGGTGGCTTGATTTGGTCCTGTGGTGGTGTCTTTAGTGTAGATATGAGGGCAAAGTTGGCAGCGTGGTCTGTTGCAGGGATATGTTCCTGCTTTAATGTTTCTGTTGTTTGATCTGTAGTTGCTGGTGAATATCCATTTAAGGTTGGGGGCTGTCTGTAAGCAAGGAGAGGTCTGTCTCTCAAGGCTTGAGAGAGTGAGGGATTGTCTTGTAGAATAGGCTGTAGATCTTCGATGTGATGAAGAGATCTGACTTGGGGGCTGTAGGTGGTGACCAGTGGCGTTCTGTTTTTCCTTGGGCTTCTCCAGAAGTAGTTGACTTCTTGGTACCCGTCTGGCTCTGTCAATCTGTTTCTTCACTTCTGCGGGTGGGTACTGTAGTTTTAAGAATGCTTGATAGAGATCCTGAAGGTGTCTGTCTCTGTCTGAAGGATCAGAGCAAATGAAGTTGTATCTTAGGGCTTGACTGTAGACAATGTAGTGTGTGCTGTGTCTTAGATGAAAGCTTGAGGGATGTAGGTAACTATAGTGATCAGTAGGTTTTCGGTATAGGGTGGCCTTTATGTGCCCATAACTAATTTGTACTGTAGTGTCCAGAAAGTGGATCTCCTGTGTGGTGTGTTCCAGGCTAAGTTTGATTGTGGAGTGGAAATTGTTGAAATCTCTATGGAAGTCTTCAAGGGCATCCTTACCGTGGGTCCAGATGATGATGTCATCAATATAAAATGAGTAAAGTAGAGGTGCTGCTACAGGCTGATCTGATCCTATGTCATACACTTGGCTGCATTTCATTTCCTCCCATTTTGTAAGTTTTCCATCTTCAAAGCGTCTGACGAAGTGGGATTTTTCTCCCACGAAAGCTCATGCGATAAATAAATGTTAGTCTTTAAAAGTGCCACAGTTCTCTGTTTGTTGTTCAAGAATTTGAGTTGCAACCTCAATATTCTTTGAACATACTCTTTTGTTTATAATTCCCTAGGTTTCTTTTTAAGCAAAAGGTAAAAACCTATTCTGTTACTTACTACTTAACAGCCCTAGCCATCTGCTTGCCTTCCCATCACATATAGTTCAGTAGAGTTTGAATCCTGAACATTCAGCATTGCAGCACAAACTGCTACCGCTTGAACTTTAGGATTCTCTGTTAGCTGACAGCAACAGAAGGCTGCTGTTCCAGAGTGGGGATGAACTTGCTGGATCCTGGCTGGAGAGTCCAGCCTCATTCCCCATCTCTTCACTCTTTCTCCAACTCACTTTATCGCCCTGAGTTAAGGGAGTTCCGGCACCATGTGGTGCCCCGATCCAGGGAATAGGCTGCTGGTTCTGGGACGATGGGAGCTTCCCCTAGGGCACCACTTTCTGTCTCTTGTCTCTGCACATTTCTTGGGGACCTCTGGCCCCATGTGTCTGGATCTCTTTCTTTCTGCTTACTGGCTTGCTGTGGATCTTGACTTGCTAGTGGTGACAGATGTATTTTGTCATTAGGTCATTCAGCAAGACTAGGGAATAATGAACCACAACCACTTCAGCCATCTGAAGACCCTGTGGCTCTAATCCAGGTATGACCTTGGCAGTATAAATTCCATCACAAAGTTAGACAAGTCCCTGGTCTAGATAAGATGCAGTTCAGTCTGAAAAGGCTCAAAAAATAGAGCTTCCAAATGGACAAGACCATTGTTGTGGTGCTGAGCAAGGCTCTATGTATTTAGCTGTCATTAATTATTACTTATTAAGCTGTGCCTTCCTTCAGTCTGGCAGTGGCACAGCAATTGCAACGCTAGAAAATGAATACTACGGAGAGTTCAAGCATGAATGCGAAGGGGTGAGACAAGCAACATCCTTCACTCTTTGCTCTGAGGAGGATTCCGTGCCCCTCTATCTCCAGAAGAGAGTGAGACCATATGAAATGCCATGTCAATAACAGCAAAAACCTTGATCCATATGTTCGATCTAGCTCTCTGCTCCATACATCAGACACAGAATAGGGTACAGGCCTCTGTTTTCAGTCCTGTAAAATGGGGTTTGGTCCTCATTGAGCCTTTCTGGCTGACAGCGCAGCAGCAGAAGTGGCAGATCTTCAAATGATTACAGATTTGATGCTATGGGTGAAGAAGACTTCCCACGGGAGTCTGGATACATTTCTGGTCCGAAGTTCCTGCAGTGCTGAGCTTATCCTTCCTCCCATGTCCAGTCCTAATGTGGCAATTCCTTGAGGCCTGCAGTGAAGATGTTAGACTGGATGTGCTGACCCATTCCCTGGACTGGAAGGGAAAGAATGACCTCTTCTACCCTTGGAATGGCTGCAGCTGCTTTTAATCATTGTAAAAGATAATTAGGAAAGGTCATTGAATTGGTCAAATGATAAAAGCAGGAAATAAAAAGTCAGTTTTGTCATGTAGTAGGGATAAACCAAAACCTGGGAAAGACTTAATGTAGGTGTCTGCAGAAACTTGGTCTGAAGTGGGACCAGGTGTCTCCCTACCCAGATGGAATTGGGACAGGAGCCCAGCAGGGGGTTGGTGGAAGAGGCCTAATAGGAGATCTGGGAGAGGCACAGGAAGAGGAGGACACTTGAGTCTCTCTTACAGGGATCTAGAGAAATTAAGGGCAGCGGAGAAGTAGCAGGTGAATCGGTGGCAAGGAGCTAAGACCTAGTCCCTGAAGCTCTGACATGGATAATTTGGAAGGATGTAACAGGACCCAAAGAGGACTATGGTAAGGGTTCTCAAATGCCTTTTGTTCTAATAAACAGCCCAAGAAAGGGGAGCCTTAACTATAACGTGCAGTATGTGCACTTCATGGTACCCACAGAGTGGAAAAATGAGGCACAGGCATCCAGATGCAGGGTCAGAGTAAGTCAAACCTCACAAAGTTCAAAAGAATTGTGGTTTATTTAAGACTAATTGTTTTTTCCTGTTCTAGACCAGTCCAGATGAAACCCCCAGAAACAGCAGGAGACAGTCTGCTGAGGAAAGTGGCCCAGCTGGTATTCTGGAGTATCTTGCTGCAGAGAAACACAGAGAGCTGTCAATGTTGCTGCTGGAACTGAAGGAAGCTCAAGAGGAGATAGCATTTCTGAAGGGACAGCTCCTGGACCCAGGAAGCCAAATACCTGCAATGAACTGTGCAGAGGAAGAAACAGACCTTATGGGAGGAAGATTCCAGACAAGGTTCTTTCAGGGAGAAGGACAAAAGACTTCACGTATCCAGAGTGAATTGAGCAGCTGCTTGCCGACTGTGGAGAAAGTGCAGAAAACCACTGAGATAAGCAGCCTCCCAGGAGTACCTCTGGAGCACATTATCCACAGTGGAGGGGAAATGGAGGCAGCACAGGTCTCTTCAGCATCTCCAGAGTTTGGGTTCTCTCAGCCTGAGGAACTGAGAAGGTTGCAAATACAAATTATGGAGCTGCAAACAAGCCTGCAGAAATCCGAGGAACTGTATAAGAAAGACCTAGGAGAGAGAGTCACAGAAATAAATAGGCTAACCAAGCTGGCTGAGGAATGCAGGAAAAATGCAGAGACCTCTGAAAGTGCATTGAATATTCTAACTGAAGAGCGAGATCAGCTCCTGTCTCAGATGAAGGAGCTTTGTACCATTACAGAACTAAAGGAGCAAGTGAGGCAGCTTGAAGGAAATCTAGTGGATTCAGAAAAGCAGAGACTATCTGACTATGAAAGCAGAACTATACAGCACAGCCTACTGAAAGAACAAATCCAGAGCCTGAAAAATGAATCTAAATCCAAAGAGATTAAAATCGAAGCTTTGCAAAAGGACCTGGATGAGGCGCAGCTTCAGCTTTCTGAATGGGATGCTCTAGCAAAAAGTCTGAGAAGTCAGCTCCAGAAGACAGAATGTGAAGTGCTTGATCTGCAAGAATATCTGAGGAAGAGCACAGTCCAGGTAGAGGAGCTTATCCAGAGCATTGCCTCAAAGGAGCATGACACAGCGAGGCTAGAACAGCTTCTTGCTGAGCGGACAGGGGATATTGAGAAGCTCCAGCAAGCTTTGCTGGAAAGGGATCAGCAGATGACAGAAATTAGCGTTACCATGAATGAAAAAATGGTCCAGCTGAATGAAGAGAAATTTTCTCTGGGGAATGAGCTAATGAGCCTTAAAGAGCAGATGAGTCTATTGCTGAAAACGGAGGAGATAAGAGATGAGCACTTGGGACAATCAGGGGAAACAGAAGACTTGTGTCTGAAATGTGAGAGGTCTGAGCAGCAGAGTGAAATGTTGGCAGTAGTGTGTAAGGAGAGAGAGGTGCTAGGAAGTGAACTGGATCTTCTGAAAAAAGAAAATGAGCAAGTGAAGCGGAAGTTGCAGGCAGCTCTCATTAACAGAAAGGAACTTCTGAAGAAGGTCAACAAGCTAGAGAATGAGCTGGTGCACGTGAGAGGGATGCCTGGGGCAGAAGCTCAGGGAGCTGAAGTGGAAGAAACTACAGTAAGTAGACTAAATGCCGAGGGAGAGGTGAATCCTGAAGGCCAAGCCAGGGAGACATCTCTCATCCAGTTGCTTTCTGAAAAGGAGTCTGAGCTGCAGAACATCTGGAAGGATTTGCTGGAGAAGGAAGCAGTTGAAGAGTGGTTGCAGACTCTGATTGAGGAGATGAAGAAAAGTTTGCAGGATAAGTCTAACCTCATTGATTCAAAAAAAGCTGAAATCGTGAAAAGCCAATCAACCCCCCAGAAATGTACTACAGCCAAGAAAAGCCTAGAAGGTTCTGACCCAGCTGCCTCTGAAGAGGATGTAGTGAGCAGTGCAGCTGCTGCAGAGTTTGAAGAGCACAATACATCTGCGCTAGAAGAGAGAATCTCAACTCTTGAACAGGAAAGGGAGCAACTCCAGAAGAAGCTTCAGGACGCAGTGACTTCACGTAAGGACACTCTAAAGAAGGCTCAAGAAAAAGACCGACATCACAGAGAACAACTGAAACAGCAGAAAGAGGATTACAGTCTCCTACAAGAACAATTTGGCAAGCAAAGCAAAGAGAAGGAAAGCATCCAAGATCAGCTCAGGCAACTCCAAGCACAAAGAGAGTGCACAGAGAGCCATTCTCCACCAGGCATCCATTTCCAAAGGTCATCTGACTCTGTACTTAAGGTAACAGAGCAGCTTGCAGGAAACATGCAGCATTCTGAGTGGAGCCAAGACTGGACTGAGTCTTCATTCTTGGAAGTAGAAAATACTATGACAAATAACCTCTTACAGGTGACTGATGTTCCTGTGGAAGAGTTTAAGGCCGAGCTCAAGAATCTGCAAGCTAAGAAAGACGAACTGGAATGCAAAGTCAGGTATTTGGAAAGTGAGCTTGCTTGCAAGTCAGAATCAGTCATTCAGCTACAAGAGCACATAGCACAGTTGGTCTCAGAGATGGAAGGAATGAAGAGCGCCTGTCACCAGACAGAAGCCAGTGCAGCAAGTCTTCAGGTAGAATTGGAAAAAAGCCAAGCAGAGATTTCCAGACAGGACAATCTAAAGACACTTAAACAAGAAATAGAAGAGCTAAAAAATCTGATGAGCAAAAAGGATGAAGAAACGGAACTTTTAAACTTGCAACTAAGGGAGAAAAGCAAAGCTCTTACTAGTGTACAGAGAGAATTCCTAGAAAAAGAAGACTTGATCAAGACTCTGCACAGTCAACTGGAAACACAAACTAGTATGTATGAGGAACAAAGCAAGCAACTGAAAGCTGAGCTTCTTGAAGTCCAGCAGAGACCAGGTGAAGGGGCTGAAGAAGCCAGAAATAAGAGCCAAATGCAGAGAAAGCTGCAGGCTGCACTCATCTCTAGAAAAGAGGCACTTAAAGACAGCAAGATGCTAAAAGAGGAGCTGGCTACTGCCAAAATGACTATCGAAAATCTCTCTCTCAGGTTGGCAGATATGGAGAGCCAGGTTTGTGATCGGGATAGGCAAAAAGAGGTATTATCAGAAAAATTACTAGGTATCACAGAAGAGAGAGAGAAACTCATTGCAGATGTTGACAAAGCTTTAATGGAAAATCAGAACCTTGATAGCTCTTGTGAAAGCCTGAAGCTGGCTCTAGAAGGAATCACTCAAGAGAGAGAGAAACTGGAGAAGGAGATTGAATCCTTGAAATGTTCACAGGCTGCTGAGAGTTCTGAGTGGCAAAATAAATATAAGGAGCTGCAGAAAGAATATGAAACCCTCTTGCAATCCTATGAGAATGTAAGTAATGAGACTGAGCGAATTCATCGTGTTCTGGAAACTATCAGGCAGGAAAAGCAAGATGTTTTCAGCAAGTTGAAAAGTGCTGAGGCTAAGAAAAGAGACATAGATAAGCAGCTGCAGGAGGCTGAGCAGGAGATGGAGGGAATGAAAGAAAAAATGAGGAAGTTTGCAAAATCCAAGCAACAAAAGATCCTGGAACTGGAGGAAGAAAATGAACGGCTGAGAGCAGAGGTGCATCCTGCAGATGGTGACCTAAGCAGGGATGGCGATATGGCTCTCTTGACAAACACTAGCCTTAGGGAGGCACTAGAGAACTCTAGGAAAGACTGCCAATCTCTTTCCATTCAACTTGAGGGATTAATGGCTGAAAAGGGTTCTCTGAATCAAGAAGTTCAAGTCTTAAAGCACCAGTTACAGTGCACAGAATCCAAGCTGAAGGAAAACCTAGAAGCAGCAGCCAAGCATGGTGTCCAAAGAACAATAGTGGAGGAAGCAAATCGAGCTATTCCCGCAGCAGCATTATCTTTAGAAGAGACTGGCAATCAGGTGGATTTAGGCACCTGCGCAAAGTCTCCAGAGCACAGTAGAGCAGGCATTATAACTGAGGCAAAAGAGCAATTAAATGAAGGTGGCAGAGCACATGATGAAATTAATACTTACTTACAGCAAATAGCTCAGCTCACAGAGCGAATCACAGAGCTGGAGGAGAACAGAATGGCTGCAGAAGAACAGCTAGGCAGCATCTGCAGGAATGTTGAAATTTTAGGAGAAGAGAAGAAGGCCTTAGAGAGCCAAATGGCGGCAAAAGTCTGTGAACTGAATACCCTTCGGGAAAAAGTAGCCAAGGTGGAACTAACGAACAGCCAAATCGAAGAGCAGCTTGCCAGAATGACAAAGCTGAAGGAAATGCTGGAGGCAGAGAAGGATGACTTGGAAGAAAGGCTCATGAATCAGTTAGCAGAACTTAATGGAAGTATTGGAAATTATCAACAAGACATGGCTGACTTTCAAACCCAAAATGAGCAACTGAAATCTGAGCTCCAGAGCTTGCAAAGAATGATAAGTGAGCTGGAGGAGGAGAAGCGGCAGCTAATGAGAGAGAGAGCCGAGGCAGAGGCACAGAAGGAATATTCAGAAAAACTAAAATGTTCTCTAAAAGGAGATGGCAGCAGAACTCATGCAAAGGAACTTCAGGAGCTGCTGAAAGAGAAACAGCAAGAGGTGAAACAGCTGCAGAAGAACTGTATTAAAAACCAGGAGAAGATCAGTAGTCTAGAGAGAACTGTTAAAGCTCTGGAATTTGTTCAAAATGAATTGCAGAAGGAACTGGCCGCAGCCAAAGAGAACTTAGCCAAAGCATGTGAAGACACTAAAAAAGCACAAGAAGAGCTGACTTCCTGCAGAATATTACTGGATGATACTCAGAGTGAGACAGCAAGGGTTCTAACAGAGAGTCTCAAAGTGAAAGAAGAGCTGCATGCAAACAAAGAGCATGTTAAAATTGAAATGAAGAGAAAGGAGGAAGATTTTGAGAGAAAACTGGAAAAAGAAAAAGACAAGCACTCAAAAGAGATAAATAACATGGAAGAGAAGTTGGCATCTTTGCAGAGAGAGAGAGATTACATGGAAGGAACTGTTCAAGACATCCAAGACTCCCTGCACAGAAGGGACCAAGAAGCTAAGCAGCTACAAAGCAGCCTAAACAAAACCCTGGCACAACTTGCAGCCTTCACACGGAGCATGACTTCCCTCCAAGATGACCGGGATCGAGTGATAGATGAGTCCAAAACATGGGAGAAGAAGTTCACTGAGGCTATTCAAAAGAAGGAAGAGGAGATCCAGGCTAGGGAAGAGACTTGCACTGTCCTAAAGGATCAGATGAGGCAGATGTCCATGCATATAGAGGAACTACAGATTCACATATCCAGGTAAAGAGAAGATGAAGACAACGGGGATTATCGCGGTGTACTTTCCTCCCCTCTTTCATGTCTCAGTTATCAATAGGAACTCCTTTTTAAACCAGATTGAAATGTGTATTCACTTTACCAGAGAGGAGTAATCAGCAAAACATCTGTAGTCTTTCTCTACAAACATGACACTTAAAATAAGTTCTACTATATAAAGTGATTATATTTAGAGCAGGGGTGAGGGGCCAGATTTCAATTCTTTTCTCGGGAGGTGGGGGTCTGCTGAGTAAATTGTGAATAGACATGGGAGAGGAGAGCATAGGGAACATAAGCAGGGCAGGGATAGCAAAAGAGAGCATGGGAAACAGGCACAGGGCAGGGTAGGGATGGTAGGAAGGACAATGGTGGAGTGGTAGGGGAGCCTGGCAAGGCAGGAGAAGCACAGTGGGAAAGGGTGGGGTGTCAAGGGTGGGGCAGGTGGGCAGAGGAGCAGTGTGGCTGAGTGGTAGGAACCAGTGCTTCCTCTCCCCTCAACCATGCTGGTTCCCAATCCCCCCTGCCCTGCACTAGGTCAGCTCCCTGAACCCTTCCCCCCTACACTGACTCCCCAGTCCTGGGCCACGCCTTGCCCTGACCCTGGCCTCATGCTGCACCCCTCCGGCCCGATCCCAGCCCCGCATCACCCCCCCCAAGACTCTTTCCCAACCCCGTGCCACCTTCATGCCACCCTATCCCATCCCTGCACTGCCCTCCCTCCTCAGCCCTGATCCCATTCCCCAGACCCTTTCCCAGTCCCAATCCACACTCGTGGCACCCCCCCCCCAACCATTTCCCAGCTACATGCCACCTCTCATCCCATCCCCATGCTGCCTCCCTTCCTCAGCCTGGATCCTGGCCCCGTACCACCCCTTTCCCAGCCCTGTGCCATCCTTCTGTATCATCAGTCTCAAACTCACCAGCAGATGTGTTTGCATTTTGGTGTTCCCGGCATTAGTACTGAAAAGAAACGAAGGTGCAGGGGTTAGAACATGAGGAAGCCAGGAAAAACTTGAACATGAGAACAAGTTAACATTTGGCAAGAGAGAAGAAAGTAAAAGACCATTGCATTTTTGGAACAGATCACTCGCAGGGCTCAATATTGCTGTTCTGTAGCTGAAGTGGAGACTGACCAAGTGTGCAAATGATAAAGAACATAGAAAACAGTCATGTCTAGGCAGCATCCTTCTAGATCAGGGGTGCACAACCTTTTTTGGCCAAGGACCAAATTGCATTCTCTAAGGCAACTTGAGGGCCACACAGAACATGCTCGCGGGCCGCATGTGGCCCAGGGGCCGCAGGTTGTGCACCTCTGTTTTAGATGCTAAAGTGCTAATATCTACATTTAGTGACTAGTCACTGACAAAAAAAGTTTGAACTCGGAGTTTAAAAAGAATTAAAAAGAGTTTTAAAAGAATCTCTCTAAATTCAGAGGCTGTACCGTATGACTGGAGAATTGCCATCGTAGTTCCTATTTTTAAGAAAGGACAGAAAAAAGGGATCTGGTAACTGTTAGGCCTGTTAGTTTGACTTCAGTAGTATGCAAGGTCTTGCAAAAAAACTTGGAAAGGGAAAGTAGTTACAGGCATCAAGGTTAATGGTAATTGGGATAAAAAACCATGACTTTACTTGTTAGACCAACCTGATCTCCTTTTATGAGAAGACAGCAGGTTTATTAAACTAAGGGATTGCAGTAGATCTAATTTACTTAGATTTTCATAAGGCATTTGATAAGGTTCCACAGGGGGAGTTATTACTTAAATTGGAAAAGATGGGGGTTAATATGAAAATCAAAAGATGGATAAGGAACAGGTTAAAGGGGACGCTACAAAGGGTCATACTGATAAATGAACTGTCAAGCTTGAGGGAGGTTACTAGTGGAGTTTTTCAGGGACCAGTCCTGGAACCGATCTTATTTAACCTTTTAATTACTGACCTTGGCACAAAAAGTGGAGTATCCTAGTAAAGTTTGCAAATGACACCAAATTGGGAGGTATTGCCAATACAGAGATGGATAGGGATATCATACACACAGAGCTGGATGATCTTGTAAACTGGAGTAATAGGAATAGGATAAAATATATTAGTCAAAAGTGCAAGATCATGCATTTAGGGACTAATAAGTACTTTTCCTATAAACTGGAATGCATGGATGGGAAGTGGTAGGAGGAGAAGGACCTGGGGCTATTGGCTGATCACAGGATGACTGAGCCACCAATATGATGGTGAAGAAAGTTAATGCGGTCCTTGTATGCATCAGGCTAGATACTTCCAGTAGAGTTAGGGAGGTTTTAGTACTGTTACAGAAGGCGCTGGTGAGACTGTATGTGGAATATTGTGTACAATTCTGGTCCCCCATGTTCAAGAAAGATGAATTCAAACTGGAACAAATACAGAGAAAGGACTACTAGGATGATCTGAAAAACAGAAAATCTGCCTTGTGAGAGGAGACTCAAAAAGCTTAGCTTATTTAGCCTAACCAAAAAAAGGTTGAGGGGAGGATATGATTGCCCTCTGTAACTACATCAGAGGGATAAATACAAGGGAGTAAGAGGAATTATTTCAGTGCAGCATCGATGTGGACACAAGAACAAATGGATATAAACTGGCCATCATGAAGTTTAGACTTGAAATTAGACCCAAGTTTCTATCTGTCAAAGGAGGGAAGTTCTGGAATAAACTTCCAAAGGGAGCAGTGGGAGGCAAAAAACCTAGCTGGTTTAACACTGAGCTTGATAAATACATGGAAGGGTTGGTATAATGCAGGGGTTGGCAACCTTTCTTGACCTCTGTGCTGACCTTCTCCTCGACCCTCAGCTGGTGCCGACGGCCCACGTGGAAAGAAGCCACCTGGAGGGGCTCCTCTCGGCAGCGTGCCTGGGGACCCCTATCGCCTGTTACCTGGAGTCACTCCTTTTGGCAGCGGCACACCACCAGAGAGGAGCCGCTCTGGGCAGCTTCTTTACACAGTATGCCTGTGGCACGGACATGGCAGAGATCTCCGCACTGCAGCTTCCTGAGAAACAAGCCATTTAGAGTGTCTTTTGGTGGCAGGAGTGGCAATTTCTGTGGCGCCACAGAGGATGCCGAGTGCTGCTCCAAATGGGCTCATGTGCCAGGGGTTGCCTACCCCTGGTATAATGGGACAGCCTAGTTTAGCAAATGACTGACCTTTGGGTCCTGGTGTTGGGTATCCCAATGGGACGATTGATGAGGTGGGTTCCGAGTTATTACAGAGAATTCTTTTCTGGATGTCTGACTGATGGGTCTTGCCCAATGCTCAGGGTTTAGCTGATTTCTATATTGAGGTCGGAAGGAATTCTCCACCAGGGCAGATTGGCAAAGACTCTAGGGGTTTTTCACCTTCCTCTGTAGCATGGGGCATAGCTCACTTGCTGGTGGATTCTCTATACCTTAAAGTCTTTAAACCATGATTTGAGGACTGTACTAACTCAATCATAGGTTACAGGTTCATTACAGGACTGGGTGCGTGAGGTTCTGTGGTCTGCATTGTGCAACAGCTCAGACTAGATGAGCATATTGGTCTCTTCTGACCTTAGAGTCCATGAGTTAAGATTGCCCAAAGGTACTTGGGCCCTTTCAGAACCCTGAGTTTAGCAAAATTTAAAGCTTTGAAAACCAGGAAATCATGCCTGACCAAACTGCCTTCTATGATGAGAGAACTGGATTTGTGGATGTGGGAAGAGCCATCAACATGATATACCTTGACTTTAGCAAAGCTTTTGATATGGTTTTCCACAGCATTCTTGTCAGCAAGTTAAGGAAGTATGGGTTGGTTGAGTGGACTGTGAAGTGGATAGAAAACTGGCTAGATCATTGGGCTCAGCGAGTAAGAATCAATGGCTCAGTGTCTAGTTGGCAACCAGTAATGAGTGGAGTGCCCCAGGGGTCGGTCCTGGGGCCGGTTCTGTACAACATCTTCATTAATGATCTGGATGAGGTGATTGATTGCATGCTCAGTAAGTTTGCGGATGATAGTAAGATGGGGGGGATGGTAGACACGCTGGAGGGTAGGGATAGGATTCAGGGAGACTTGGACAAATTGGAACACTGGGCCATAAGAAACCTCATGAGGTTCAACAAGGGCAAGTGCAAAGTCCTGCACTTAGGAAGGAAAAATCCCATGTACTGCTACAGGCTGGGGACTGATCAGCCAAGTAGCAGCACTATAGAAAAGGACCTGGGGGTTATGGTGGACGGAAAGCTGGATGTGAGTTAACAGTGTGCTCTTGTTGCCAGAAAGGTCAATGGCATATTGGGCTGCATCAGTAGGCGTGTTGTCAGCAGATCGAGGGATGTGTTTATTCTCCCCCCCCCCCCCCCGCCCCCCATTTGGCACTGGTGAGGTCACATCCGGAATACTGTGTCCAGTTTTGGGCTCCCCCACTACAGAAAGGATGTGGACAAATTAGAAAGAGTCCAGCGAAGGACAGTGAAAATGATTAGGGGGCTGGGGCACGACTTACGAGGAGAGACTGAAGGAACTAGTTTTATTTAGCCTGCAGAAGAGAATAGTGAGGGGGGATTTGATGGCAACCTTCCTCTACTTGAAGGGTGCTCCAACGAGGTGGGAGCTTAGGCTGTTCTCAGTAGTAACCAAGGACAGAACAAGAAGCAATGGTTTCATGTTGTGGCTGGGGAGGTTGAGGTTGGATGTTAGGAAAAACTTTCTCACTAGGAAGGTGGTGAAGCATTGGAATGGGTTATCTAGGGGGTGGCGGAATCTCCATCTTTGGAAACATTTAAGGCCCAGCTAGACAAAACCCTGGCTGGGATGATTTAGTGGGATGATCCTGCTTTTAGCAGGTGGTAGGACTCGATGACCTCATGAGGTCCCTTCCAGCACTATGATTCTATGACGGGGAATGATCTGCATGCACTCCAGCTGCAGTCACTATGTTAGAGTAGATATACAGAATGATGGAGACATTACCTGGAACAGCTTGATATAAGTATGTCATAGATCCCCAAGGAATCCTGGTGTTCCACAAGATGATGTCAGTCAGTGCTGTCTCAGCTTTTGCAGTTACCTGAATTGACATCCTTCATTAGGATCAACCCATAAATTACCACGGACTCGAAAAAGTAGCAGAGGCACTTGGCCAAGTTTGTTGTAGGCAAAGCACAGTGCTAGTGCCGCATAGAGCTACATCGTACGTGTGTGCTTGTCACAATGGTTTGGCTCAGTTAACAGCAGGACTTTCCATTATCTGCTAGGCTGGACAGAGATGCTCTTGCTAGGATCTCTTTCGTGTACTCTAATACAAACAAGTTTCACATTGCATCTCTGACATAAGAGATTGTTCTATACCAATACCTTCCAAATCAAGCACAAATTTTCATCCATCATCCTGCTGCTTCTACTTTAAGGTTGGGGTGTTTCTGTACTATCCCTCATCATGATTGTGTTTTGTGCACCACTGTATCTTAGGGAGAGCCTGTTCTGCCTCCTTGTATTGTATTTCTGTTTGGGGAGCATAGATACAATCTTCCAGGATTGTGTTTCTACAATCACTGTATATCACAGGAGTTAAGACTTCTATTGCTTTTAACTATAGTGTGTTCCTGTTGTTGCTCCCTAGGCATCCCAGTGCATTAACAAAGATGTGTTTCTGCCAAGTTCCCATATCAGTCAGTGAACTTGTAAGCTGGCAGCAGTTGCTCTTTCCTAAAGCCAGACTTTGGTTCAGGCCTTAGCTCTCGCATCTAGGCCTGTTATACTAGCCCTCAGGCTGTGACTCTATTTCAAAATGTAGACCCCATGGCTCTGAGAATTAGCCTGCAACCCAAGCACTCCTGTTTCATCTGATGAGTTCTGTGAATGGGTTAAAATTGAGCTTAGACTCCTTTTCAGAGACTTTTCCTCTTTTATTAGGGATCAATGTACTTCAGCAAGTATTTGCAGTCACACTAGGCAGCCTAGGGTTTATTAGTCAACTGGAACATGGTATTGGGAAGTCTTTAGGTTAGCATAGAGAAGCAAAGGTTAAGACACCATAGTAGCCAATGAGAGGGACTCCTTGAAGGAAGCTACCATAGAAAGGAAACCAAGATGGCTTCTGTCTTTTGTTTTAGGATCTATCTACACTTAATCCTCTACAGTGGCATAGCTTCACCACTGTAGTGCTTTAAGGGTGGACGCTACCTGTGAGTACTAGAGTGATTCTCCTGTCAACTTAGGTAAACCACGTCCCATCAATCTCGCTACCCTCTCTCAGGAAGAATTCTGTCAATCTAGCACTGTCTACACGGAGACTTAAGTTGTCTTAACTATGTTGCTCAGGGTCTGGCTTTTTATCAGCCCCCAACGATGAAGCTGGGTTGACCTAACTTTTTAGTGTAGACCAGGTCTCAGACTCCGTCTACAATGGGAACTCTCACTGGCATGAAAAATCACCCCTGGGAGATGTAGCTTTACTGACCTAACCCCACCACAGACATTATTAGGTCAACAGAAGAATTCATAGAATCATAGAATAATAGGGATGGAAGGGACCTCACGAGGTCATCTAGTCCAACCTCCTGCTAAAAAGCAGGACCACTCCCACTAAATCACCCCAGCCAGGGTTTTGTCTAACCGGGCCTTAAAAATCTCCAAATATGGAGATTCTACCACCTCCCTAGGTAACCCATTCCAATGCTTCACCACCCTCCTAGTGAGAAAGTTTTTCCAACCTTGACCTCCCCAGCTGTAATTTGAAACCATTGCTCCTTGTTCTGTCCTCTGTTACCATCGAGAACAGCCTACCTCCCTCTTCTTTGGAGCACCCTTTCAAGTAGTTGAAGGTTGCTATCAAATCTCCCCTCAGTCTTCTCTTCTGTAGACTAAATAAGCCTAGTTCCTTCAGTCTCTCCTCATAGGTCATGTGCCCCAGCCCCCTAATCATTTTTGTTGCCCTCCGCTGGACTCTTTCTAATTTGTCCACATTCTTTCGGTAGTGGGGAGCCCAAAACTGGACACAGTATTCCAGATGCGGCCTGACCAGTATTGAACAGAGGGGAATTATCACATCCCTCGATCTGCTGGCAATACTCCTACTGATGCAGCCTAATATGCCATTGGCCTTTTTGGCAACAAGGGCACACTGTTGGCTCATATTCACCCAACTCCCTCAGCACCCTCGGATGCAGTTCATCTGGCCCCATGGACTTGTGCACATCCAATTTCTTTAAGTGTTCTCTAATCTGACTTTCCATCACCGAGGGCCGCTCTCCTCTCCATTCCGCGTTACCCCATGTAGTAGCCTGGGAGCTGGCCCTCCCTGTGAAGACTGAAGTAAAAAAAGCATTGAGTACTTCAGCCTTTTCCGCATCATCCACCATGAGGATGCCTGCCCCATTCAGTAAGGGACCTACACCACCCCTGATCCTTTTCTTGTTGCTGATATACTTATAGAACCCCTTTCTGTTATTCTTCACATCTCTTGCTAGCTGCAACTCCAATTGTCCTTTGGTCTTTCTGATTTGATCCCTGCAGTCCTGAGCAATATCTTTATACGCCTCCCTTGTCATCTGTCCAAGCTTTCACTTCTTGTAAGCTTCCCTTTTATGTTTCAGCTCCCCGCAGAGTTCCCTGCTAAGCCACGCTGGTCGCCGTCCACATTTGCTGTTCTTTCTGCACATCGGAATGTTATCTTCCTGTGCCTTTAACAGGGTTTCTTTAATATACAGCCAGCTGTCTTGGACACCTTTCCCCTTCAGATCAGCCTCCCAAGAGATCCTGCCCATCAGCTCCCTAAGGGAGCCAAAATCTGCTTTTCTGAAGTCCAGGGTGTGTGTTCTGCTTCTTTCCTTCCTTCCATTGATCAGGATCCTGAACTCTACCATCTCATGGTCGCTGCTGCCCAGGTTACCATTTACTTCTACTTCCCCAATTAATTCTTCTCTGTTTGTGAGCAATAGGTCTAGAGGTGCAGGGCCCCTAGTTGGTTCCTCCAGCATTTGTACTAGGAAGTTGTCCTCAATATTCTCCAAAAACTTCCTGGATTGCCTGTGCACTACTGTATTATCTTCCCAGCAGACATCAGGATAATTGAAGTCCCCCATAAGAACCAGGGCCTGCGACGATCTGGAAACTTCTGTTAGTTGTCCATAGAACGCCTCATCCACCTCCTCTTTCTGGTCTGGCGGTCTGTAGCAGACACCCACCACAACATCCCCCTTGTTGCATTCTCCCCTAAACTTAACCCACAGACTTTCAACCGGCTTGTTTCCACTTGCATAGTGGATCTCCGAGCAGTCATACAGCTCTTTTACATATAGCACTACTCCTCCCACCCTTCTTCCCTGCCTGTCCTTCCTGAACAATTTATATCCGTCCATGACAGTGCTGCAGTCATACAAGTTATCCCACCACGTTTCTGTTATTCCAATTATATCATAGTTCCTTGTCTGTGCCAGTACTACCAATTCTTCCTGCTTGTTTCCCAGGCTCCTCGCATTTGTGTACAGGCACCTAAGATACCGGGCCCATTGCCCTACTTTGCCCTGTCAATTCTCCCTCCTTGCAATTTCTCCCAGTGTCCTCCTTCCCCACTTGCCTGAGGTATTATGACTTCATCAGGAAATAAAAAACATTTTTTTGTTTTCTCCCGCCCCCCCCCCCCCCAGTCCCAACTACCCTCTCTTTTATTCCTGCTGTTACAGCCCCAGCACCCCCCAAGTTCCATCCCTTCCCCCAGGTTTCCCTCAGTTTCACTTACCTCTGGGCTTTGGTCACCTTCCCCCTTCGAACCTAGTTTAAAGCTCTCCTTACCAGGTTAGTCAGTCTGCTTCCAAATACGGTCTTCCCCTTCCTCGATAGGTGGAGTCCATCTCTGCCTAGCAGTCCTTCTTCCTGAAACAGCACCCCATGGTCGAGGGAGCCAAAGCCCTCCTGGTAACATCATCTCCGCAGCCAGGCATTCACTTCCAGGATGCATCTGTCTCTGCTCGGGCCCCTACCCTTGACCGGAAGGATCGACGAGAACACCACCTGTGCACCGAACTCCTTCATCCGTGCTCCCAGAGCCCTGTAGTCACCTTTGATCTGCAGAGGGTCACCTCTCGCAGTATCATTGGTTCCCACATGGATGAGTAACATGGGGTAGTAGTCAGAAGGACGGATGATTCTCGACAATCCCTCCGTAACGTCTCGGATACGGGCCTCTGGCAGGCAGCATACCTCCTGAGAGGCCTTGTCTGGGCGACAGAGGGGTGCCTCTGTCCCCCTCAGAAGAGAGTCCCCAACCACCACAACCCGACGCTTCCTC
The DNA here is from genome assembly GCA_007922175.1 of Pelusios castaneus. NCBI lineage: Eukaryota > Metazoa > Chordata > Testudines > Pelomedusidae > Pelusios > Pelusios castaneus. The sequence continues at coordinate 111,635 of ML686069.1, forward strand.
CTGGGTGTGATGGTTGTGATCCTCCCAACATCGGGGGTGCACGGCTTCTCCTCTTCCACATCATCTCCCGTCTGTAGTGCTGCGTAGCGGTTCTTTACCACAACGGAGGGTGGGATGGGAGCAGGGGTGGAGCACTGTCTGCTGCCAGAAGTAACCAGCTGCCAGTGTCCACCCTCTGCCTGAGCCATCCCATCCTTCTCCGAGGGTGTGACAGCAGTCCTTTGCCTCTGGATAGTTTCTTCAGCCTTGCATGTCTCCTCATGGATGCTATCCAGGAACTTCTCCAGGGCATGGATACTCCTGAGCCTGGCCACCTCCTCCTGTAACTGCCCCACCTGCTTCCTGAGAGATTCCACCAGGAGACACCCGTCACATTGAATGATCTCCCCAGCCTGACCGTCTGAGAGTGGGAAATGCAGGCCACAGTCCTTGCAAGTCCACGCCAGGATCTGGGTAGAGATATCCATGGTCAGTTTGTCTGTCTGGATACAGGCGCAGGTGGAGGAGACAGAAGCAGTGCTGGCACAAGTGGTGCGGTTCTTCTTCACCATAGTGGCTACACAAAATACAAACTTCCCACCAACCCCCTCGCAAACTCCCCTGTTTGCAGTCACTGTTCGCAAGCTCCCCCTGGTCACTCAGCCACTGGCTTTTAAGGCCTTCTCTGCCTGGGTCAGCCCTTGCCCCTCGTTCTATCCCTTCTATCCATCTAGCTCCTGCCTCTTCAGGAGATAGATGAGCAATGCCAAGAGGAGAACCTCTCCCATTGGCATTGGTTAGTGTCTACAGTGAAGTGCTACAGCAGTGCAGCTTTGCTTCTGTCCCCGTTTGTGTATCCATATTCACTAAGTGCATAGCAATACCAACCACAAAGGAAACAGATACATACCAGAGTCCTAAAAATAATAGCAATATTCCCGCATGGTATGATTGTGATATGAGGAGATCTGGGGATAAGTTTGAGGAGCATCACAGAGCCATGATTGTAATATAAGGTGGTCTGGGTCTCAGCCTTCCCCATCCGCCATGTGTGTAATGAAAGAAAAGAACTTCATTTGTACTCTGAGGGATCCAGTATGCATCAATTCAGCATTGAGTTGTGTAGGGTATTTCGGTATGGGTGTTGTGTACCATTACTATTTATTTCTGGGAGTTTTGGGCTCCCCACCCTTGGACCCTCGCTTACATGATTAATAGACTCTAAGGATAGAAAGGGCCAATTGTGCTCATCTATTTTAACTTGCATTACACAAGCCATAGAACTTCCCCAACATAATTCCTAGAACATATTCAGAAAAACATGCAATCTTGGTTTAAAAATTGTCTGCTGGAGAATCCATCACGTGAGGGTCAAAGAGAAGGGCTCAGACACTTGCAAATAGATGAGGCCCCTCAGATCCCAGCTAATATGGAGGGCCAGGGAGAGGGACTTGGAATCCTGCAGAGGAGTGGGGCTCCTCCAGATCTCACAAATGGGGAGAATTTGGGGCTGACATTGCCCCCTTTTCGAACCTTCAACATCCTCTGCCTCACACTATGTCGTCCCTCACATAGTACAATCCATCCATCCTCTTCCCTTGCACATCATCCATTTCCATTTATCCCCCTCCTCATGACATTCCCATTCCTCACTCCAGACTCAAATCCCTATTCCCACCTGATCCTCCACCCATAATCACCTTTCTCCTGCCAGTGAGTATTCACGTGGGGAAATTTGAGAATACTGGAAGGAAACTGAAGTTATGCCAATGTTCAATAAGGGTAAATGGGTAATTCATAAGCCTGTCAGTCTGAAATTAGTCTAGGGCAAGATAATGGAGCAGCTGATGTGAGACTTTATTAATCAAGACTTAAAGGAGGGCCATATAATTAATGCAAATCAGTATAGGTTTATGAAAAATAGATCTTGTCAAAGTAATGTGATTTTTTTTTTTTAAATGAGATTATGAGCTCTGTTGATAGAGGTAAGAATGTTGATGAAATATACTTAGAATTCTGTAGGAGATGTGACATGGTACTGCATGATGTTTTGTTTAAAAACCTGGAACGATATAAAATCAATATGGCATACATTAAGTGGTTGCTAATTAATAAGCTTCAATATGTAATTGTAAACAAGGCGTCATTGCTGAACAGATATGTTTCTAGTTTGGGTTCTGCAGTGATTGGTTCTTGGTCCTACACTTTATAACATTTTTATCAATGTCCTAAAAGAAAACGTAATTATTTAGTTACAAATTTACTCCATATTTCCCATCTGAATTTGTCTAGCTTTAACTTATAGCCTTTGGATCATGTTATACCATTGTCTGCCAGATTCAGGAGCCCATAATTAAATATTTGGAGCCCATAATTAAATATTTGTTCCCCATGTAGATATTGACAGACTGTTATCAAGTCACTCTGTCACCTTCTCTTTGTAAGGCTACATAGATGGCGCTCATAGATTCTAAAGTCAGAAGGAACCAATATGACCATCTAGTCTGACCTCCTATACAATGCAGGCCGCAGAACCTCACCCACCTAGTCCTGTAATAAACCTGTAACCTATGACTAGGGCCATCCTTAGGGGGGGCGATTGCCCCAGGCCCCACGGTTATGTGCGCCCCACGCTGTCCTGCTCCCAGCTGGGGGCAGTGCGGGGCCCATGCCGTGCCCCCCTCCCCCCACACGGCCACACTTCGCTCTGGCCCCGCTGCCGTAGGGACGGCCCTGCCTATGACTGAGTTATTAAAGACCTCAAATCATAATTTAAAGACTTTAAAGTACAGAGAATCCACCAGCAAGTGAACTGTGCCCCATGCTATAGAGGAAGGCAACCCAAACCCCCACCCGCCTCCAGCCTCTTCCAATCTGCCCTTCAGGAAAATTCCTTCCTGATCCCAGATGCCTATCACTACAAGGCATGTTTTTTTACTCCTTTAATCATTCTGTGGCTCCTCTCTGAATCCTCTCCAGTTTATGATAGCTCTGAGATATATGAAGAGAATGTTTCTTGGGTAACTGGCTGTTGAGACTTGCCAACGTGCTCAGGGTTTAACTGATCGCCATATTTGGGGTTGGGAAGGAATTTTCCCCCAGGGCTGATTGGCCTGGGCTCTGGGGGTTTTTCGCCTTCCGCTATAGCACAGGGCATGGTTCACCTACCGGTGAATTCTCTGTATCTTAAAGTCCTTAAATCATGATTTAAGGAGGTAAATAACTCAGTCATAGGTTAGTGGCCTATTGCTGGAGTGGGTGGATGAGGTTTTGAGGCCTGCATTGTGCAGGAGGTCAGAGTAGATGATCGTACTGGTCCCTTCTGACCTTAAAGTCTGAGTCTAACTGCTCCATTTATGTCAGTGGCTATTACATAACTCTTCCCCCCACGTCAAGGCCAGAGAGCCTGCGATGTATATATGTCAAATATGCCTTTCCCCAGCTCCTCCCACTACTCCCCAGTCTCAGCAGTGTGTTTTTGGTGCATGCCTTCAGTGTGCCTGTTCTCTGCTCCCTGACTAGAGATGCAGGGTTTCCCCAAATCCTGGCTCAAATGGCAGGGAGGGGGGCTTAGAGCTGCCCCTAGCGGGACAACACTGCCTCCCCCCCCCCCCATCCTGTTGCACGTGCACACAGCAGAAGAGAATGTGGGGCTGACATGCATCCTATCTCTATTCTTCCTCTGTCCCCCCCACTCACCCCTATGTCCCCCTCCCATGTGTCTCTCCATGTAGGTGATAGGGGAGAGGGGTGCTCCCATGTGCTTCCATGAGGTGCCCCAGATTACATCATGTGCTGCTATGGGGCACACCAGATTTGAAGGAAATCCAAGTAGTTGCGTGGATTTTAGAGCATTCAGTCAAACTTTAAACAGAAAGTTGGTCTAAACCTTAATTCTAGTCGATCACATAATCTAAGGGATACAATTTTGGTATTGGGAGACTATTAGACACATCTGTAAAGTATGCTTTCTGTGTTTCAGATTGGAACACAACAAACAGGATTGGGAGTCTGAGTCCAAGAGAGCAGTTCAGCAGCATCAAAAGATGTCTGATATGCTGCAGGAGGAAAACAAAGGGCTTGTGTCTCAGTTAGAAGAGTATCAGAGACTATATAGAGACTCTCAGAATGAACTACAGAAGCTGGATGCCGAAATCAGGTGCCTTACAGACCGGCTTGCTGATTTGCATAACTCCTTCACTATGTGTGAGGCAGCAAGAGAAGAAAAGGAGGGCATCATCAGGCAACAAAAGGCTAGTATCCAGAACTGTAAATTCAACTGTGAGCAGCTTGAAGCTGACTTGCAGGCCTCCAAGGATCTGATAAATATGTTGCATGAAGAAATTGGTACCAAAGATCAGAAGATTCTCAGTCTGCTGTCTGACAAGGAGGAGGCAGTCATGACTGTTGTATCTGAATTACAGCAGCAACACAGTAAAGAGGTTAAAAAGCTAGAGGACAGGCTGGACAAGAAGGAAGAAGAGAAAGTGGCCTTGGAAAATGAGAGACAAAAAGCACTGGACAAGTTTAATCATCTCATGGAGACAGTGAAGATGACTAGAGATGAATGTAATCAGCAGAAGGCACAGCTGGCTTCCTTCACAAAATGCATGTCTTCTCTGCAGGATGACAGAGACCATGTGTTAAGAGACTATAAACAGCTAGAAGAACGTCACCTTGTTGTAATCCTAGAGAAAGACCAGTTGATTCAAGAGGCTGCTGCTGAGAACAATAAGCTCAAAGAGGAGATTCGATGCTTCCATAGTCGGATGGATGATCTCAACTCTGAAAATGCCAAACTGGCTGCAGAGCTGGTACGATATAGGGAGGACCTGAACCAGGTGATCTCAATCAAGGACTCCCAGCAAAAGCAACTCCTCAAAACTCAGCTTCAGAGAATCCAAGTGCTGGAAAAAGAAAAGGTCAATCTAGAAGGGCAGCTGAAAGAGTCTGAGTATGCTGTAGAAGATCTCAGGCAGAGTGTGGAAGCTCTGAAAGAGGACAAAGGAAACATGTCCAAAGAGATTGAGAGCATGACATCCTCTCTCTCTCAAATTCAGAGGGAGATGACAGCATTTCGTGAAGGGAGTCCCATCATGGAGCTTGAGACCCAATTAAAAGGCCGGGAGAAGGAGGTGCAGGAGTTGAGCAGTAAGCTTGCTCTCACACGGAAGAGGATAGAAGAACTTGAGGAGGAACTGGTCCATGTCCAAAGGAATGCCGCCAACAAGATGGGAGAGACAGAGGACAAGTTTAAGAATGAACTAAAGCACCTACATCATGATGCAGGGGTAATGCGGAATGAAACGGAAACAGCAGAAGAGAGGGTAGCAGAGCTGGCTAGGGATTTAATGGAAATGGAACAGAAACTTCTTACAGTCACAGAGGAAAATAAAGATTTGAGAGCCCAAATTCAGTCTTTTGGAAAGTCCATGAGCTCTCTTCAGGATAGCTGGGACCAAACCAATGAAGAGCTTCAGGTGCTGGGAAAGAAATATTCTGCAGACTTAAAAAAGCAGGAATGTTTAGTACAGAGCCTTCAAAAGGAGATGGTTCAATTACAAGAAGAGCAGAGCTCAACTGCCAGAGAGAGAGACTCTCTGATGTCTGAATTGACAGCCCTGAAGAACACTGATGCTGAAAAAGGCCTGTTGCATCAGCTTAAGGAACTTAACCGGCAGCTCAGAGTCAAAGATGATGAGCTTCTCCGCTTGTCTTTGGAACTGGAAGACTCCTCCAGCCAAATAAAGTCCTTCTCTAGGGCCATGGCAAGCCTGCAGGATGAGAGAGACCGTCTGTTGAATGAATTGGACAAAGCTCGTAAAGTGGAAGAAGTGAAGCAGAAGACAGCAATGAATGCTTCCATCAGCTCTGCTGAAGTGCAGAGTCTGAAAAAGGCACTGTCCTCTCTACAGGATGACAGAGACAGACTGGTAAGTTCTCATTATCTTTTATGCCTCTTTGGTGATAAAATTCTTGCTGTTTCATTGGGGCCTCCCTTTAAACCCATGAGACCTAAACCTGGTATTTGAAATGTAAAACAGCAACTTTTTATATACATAGCCCGATGGTTGTGACTCCATTGCTAACTTTAAGATATTTCCATAATAAGCTTGATTTTTCGAACACAGATTCATAAAAGTTAGAGATGGGGGAACCTCTCAGCATACCCAGCCCATATTCTGTGGGCCAATATAGCGCATCTTAATCTTTGATCCAGTCTAATTTTAGCAAAACAAACAAGGAGCCCTGTGGCACTTTTAAGGACTAACAAATGTATTTATTGCATAAACTTTCATGGGCATAATCCCACTTCATCAGATGCATGAAATGGAAACTGCAGTATATTGGATATGTTGGGAGTATATATACACATCTGCAGAGAAGAGTGAGTCACAAGATCAATTCAGACAGTTCAGAGAGGTCTGTAGCCTGATTCTTTGATTTAGATTGGGAATTTGGAATTTGGGTTTGTGTCTGAATCTGCCCACAGAAGTTATTTATAAATTTGAACTAGGAGCCCCCAGGGAATGGCCCAGAGTAGTTGTCACACAGATACTTTAATTACTTTATAAATTTCTCTTATTGCTAAAAGCATAAAATTGAGAAAGGTTAATTGATAAATTTACAATGAAATAATCAGTTTATACATATAGAATATATTTAGGAAATCTTTTGCCGTTTATAATCTGATAGATTGTCTCCTGTTAAAATTTATAGTTGCTATACTTGTACCCTGGAGCTAAGAAGGATGACACAAGGAGAGCAGAATCTAACAACCCTGACTGATATATTTAAACCTATTAAAATAACAAAGACTAGAAAGAGCAAGATAGGTCTGTAGTGTTCTTTTCTTGAGAAAGTTGAGCTGAGAACTGGAAAGGGAGGCCTCTCTGCTCTATGAATTCTAAGGCCTTAAATCCTTCTTTCCCAGGAACAGGTTCTACACCTTTATATCCTTCCAAAAATAAGTTAGATTAAATCATCCTTCCTCACCCAAATATGGGCCCTTACTCCAGAAATTGTTGGGGTACATCTGTCATTGGTTAAGGGGTTTGTGCGTACAGTTGACATATGATTAACGTGTAACCACCTTTAGAATGTTCCTCATCACCTTTATCCTTTCCTTATTTATGAATTTTTGTGGGTTTTGTGAAATGTCAAAAGTCTCACCTTAAGTTGTTTTAAGTTATTTACCCGCTGACCTATGTGTCATGAACCAAAATAGCTTATCTGGAGTTTTCCCATCAAAGACTGTTGAACAAAAAGACCCACTCTGTCAGATATTTTTAACCTCAAAATTACTCGTACTATAGTCTATTGCAAAGCTGTTGGATACAGACTTAAATTGTAATTTCTTACAATAAGGCCTGTAGGTCCCTTGCCTTTCAGCTACTAATGTAAAGTTATGTTAACATATCTACTTATGATAAGTATATTCCTATAAAACCAGGATTTCTTAAACTTATAAAGAAAGATGTATATGTATGAAATGAGATGTATGTATAAATTGATATATGCATCCAAGCTAAGCATAGATAAAGTCAAAGGCTACAGGTCATCTCTCAATCTGTTTCAGCAAACTGAACAAGTTGTTTTAATTCAAACAGTGTCGATGTGGGCCTTTAAACAACAATAGATGAGAAAGTGGGAATGTTAAGAGTAATGAGTTTTTGTAGCCATTCTAAGTCCTTATACAGCCCAAAAGTGATGGTGTCAAGTTTGCATATGAACTCCAGCTCTGCAGTCTGATTAGGGACTCAGAATGACTAACTCAAATTCCTCCTCATGGAGGCAGCACTTCTTCCCCTGTTGGAGCCACACCTACTTGGCGCTAAGTACTTTGGCTTCAGTAAGAAGTACCCTGGCATCTCTGAGAGATGCAGCACCGTTCTACTTCTCCAGTGCTGAGGAAGGACTCTTCTGCTTCCTGAGACTCCCAGCACCAGCAGTCATCCCTGGTGCTGAAGAAGACCACTCCTGTATGGGATTCTTGGCATCATTCTCCATTGCAGGTGCTGAGGGAAAAGCTAAGGGAAAGTGACCATGGACAATCCCCATCCCCAAGGTCTTTGACACAGAATCTGGCAGAGTGTGACCTATGCTGGGCCACTGAGAGACAGCAGCTGTGCAAACAGTACTGTTGACTTGGCCCTGGACTCTCCACCAAAAGAGAGCCATAGGAGTACAACTATCCTAGCGTTACCATCCATGCCAGAGGCATTTGAAGCATTTACACCTCCTACAGGAGCAGACACTGTTTTGACTGGTGTTATCTGACGGCCAACGTGAGCCAGAGATGTGAGCCAGAGCATTCCACCAGTGTCCTGACCACCAGCACAATGGCAGGTGCTGGTACAGTGGCCATTTTGGAAATTCGGGCCTTTTTCCATCATTCCAGGGGCCACAGCCCAGGAGGGCCTACTTAATTGTATTAGAACCTTGTGCTCCCCCACGACCTGCCTTAGAACAGGGACCAGGTGCCGATACTGAGACTGGTGCCAAATTTCAAGACCTGCCACCACGAGACCCACCCAGGGCAGAGGATGAGGAACAATGCCTTCTGCCTGTGCAGGAGGCTTCTTCCTTCTCGCCCAATGAGGCGATGGTGGGAACAAGTATAGTGCCCCCCAGGACCATTATAGGGTGCACCAGGAGCTCCTCATGCATAGCTCAAAACCTGGGGAATCCAGATGAAGATCACGGAATCCTCCCATGCCCTGGTGGACATTCTAGCAGCATCAGGCCCATCACGACTGGCTTTGCCCTTGAATGAGTCCACTTTGGACCCCTCCAAAGCCTTATGGCAGACCCCTGCAACCACAGCAAAGAGGATGGAGAAAAAGTTGTTCCATCCAAAGCTATGAATTCCTCTATACCAGTGATTCCCAACCTTTTTGGCTTGAGGGCCACAGATAGCATTTTTACAACCCTGAAGGGCCAGCAGTGCCCCCCCCACCCCCAGCAGTTTGTCTCCTTTCTCGCTGATCTTCCATCTCCCTGGCTGCTGCAGGGAAACTGCACACATATCCTGCAGCTTTGCGCACTCTATCTGGATCCCAAGGCAGTGGCTTCCTTCTGCAGCCAGGGGGACAGAAGATCAGTGATCCTCTCCCCTCACTCTGGCTCCAGCGAGGACTCTAGCACCTATGGAGCTAGATAGAATGCTTTGTCATGCTCCCTGCTACTGCCAGGGGTATGGGGGAACTAATCTCCTATCCCTTTGGCTGCAGCAAGAACCCTGCATTGATCTTTTAGCCCTGAGGAAACATCCTCTGCTTGGGGCGTTAGACAGTGATTCCATTCTGCAGGCAGCAGGAGCGGAGCTGAGGGCCACTTCAAAAGCCCCCAAAGGCCACTTTTGGCCTCCGGAACACAGGTTGGGAACTATTGCTCTACACCCATCCTCCACCAGGTTTGCTGGTGTTTCAGTGGACAATGAATCGGAGCAACAAGGACAGCATGTGTCAGCTCCCAAACCCAAAGATGCCAAAAACCTAGACCTTTTTAGCAGGAAGGTCTAGTCAGCTGGTGCCCTCGAGTTCAGGGTTGTGAACCAGTAAGCACTCCTGAGCAGTTATGATTTTAATTCCAAAAAGAAATCGTGCTAAAATCCTGATTCCTTCTTGGACATGGTAACTGATTTGGTGGACAGGAGGAATGCGGTGGGTGGGCATAATATATCTGGACTTCAGCAAAGCTTTGGACACAGTCTTGTGTGACATTCTGATAAGTAAGCTGGAGAAATGTAGGGTTGGCAGACTACCATTTAGTGGATACATATTTGATTAAACAACCACAAACAAAGAAATAACTACTAATGAAATTGTCAGCTTAGTGGGAGGTCTCAAATGGGGTTCCACTCAGGGCTGGATCAATGCAGGGGCTTTAGCCCTGGGCCCCACCCTAAACGGGGGGCCCCACGCTGCAGCGTCTAAGGCCCCTGCATTGTTCTGACCCCCTACTGCCCTGCTCAGGCCAGCACAGCGCCAGTGGGGCCTTCAGGTGCTGGGAGGGGCCCTGCTGGCACTTGGGGCAGGGAGGACCCTAGGGCCAGAGGCTGTACTTCTGCCTTAGGGCCAACTGTTCTGCCCTCAGGGTAGGGTGGGCTGGGTTGGCACATGTCCTCTGCGCTCCAGGGGTAGGGGATGGCTGGTGCATGGTGTTGCCTCTGGTGCCAGGTCCCAATGATGTGAGCAACAACATTCTGGGCCCTGGAGGGCTGTGCTGGAGGCTGCACTGTGCACCAGCCTGCCCTGCCCCTGGGGGCGGACTAGCTAGCTCGGGGGCGGAGCAGGAGCACCATGACTTCTGGCCCCAGGGCCCTGCCCTCTTCCCCCAACCCCCCACCCTCCCAGTGCTGGCCTGCCCCCAGATGCTGTGGTGAGGGGGTGGCGCATGAAAGTGGACAGCCAGGTGCCCCTTAATCTGGTCCTTAATCAGGGAACTGTTCTGCGTTTGTTGTTTAAAATCCTTATTAATGACCTGGATGTAATCAAAGAAAACATGTTGCTCGAATTTGCAGATAACACAAAGCTGAGTGCGGGGAGGAGGATTGTTGCTAATACTTTGGAGGATAGAGCTAAAATTCAAAGTGATTTTGATAAATTGGAAAACTGGGCGGTAGACGACAAAATAAAATTCAGCTAAGACAAATACAAGGTGCTACACTTAGGGGAAGAAAAACCCAGTGTACAAATGCAGAATTGGGGGTAGCAGCACGTCTGAGAAAGGAGTTCTGAGGGATCACAGGATGAATCAACAACGCAGTGCTGGTGCAAAAAAGCAAGTGCAGTTTTAGGGTGTGTTAACGGTAGCATAGTGCGCAAGTCACAGAAGATGACAGTGCTGCTTGACTTGGTGCAACTGCTCAACTGAAGTACTGTGTCTACTTTCGATCGCAGATGTGTAGAAGGGATGTAGGAAAACTGGAAAGGATCCAGAAGTGAGCAAAGGCTAAAGAAACTGGATATGTTTAGTTTGCAAAAGTGAAGATTAGAGGGAGATATGATAGTGATCTTCAAATGCTTGAAAGGCTGTCAGAGATAAATATATATTTCTCTTTTTGCTATAGAGGGCGGGTCAAGAGGCAATGGGTTCAAACTGCAGCATAGAAGATTTAGATTAAATCTCAGGCGAAACTTCCTCACTGTAAGAACAGTAGGACAATGGAACAGGCTGCCTCAGGAGGCTGTGGAAGCTCTTTCTCTGGAGATTTTCCAAAGGAGGCTGGGTAGCCACTCTGATAATATTCACCACCTCTTCCAACAGTGGGGAAGTTTGAGAAGATTGGAGGAAAGCTAATGTTGCACCAGTATTTAAAGTGGGTAAATAGAAAGACCTGTCAGCTGTATATTGACCCTCTTTATTTAAAAAAAAAAAAAATTAATATAGGACTCAATTAGTAAAGAACTAATGGAGGGTAATATAACTAATGCAAATCAATGTGGGTTTATGGAAAATAGATCCCATCAAACTAACCTGAGATCTTTTTTTGTTTCATGAAGTTACATGTTTGGTTGATAAAGGTAATAGAGGTGATGAAATAGATCTTTATAAGGAATTTGACTTGGTACAATATAACATTTTGATTAAAAACATTAGAACAGTATAAAATTAATGTCATACATTAAATGGATTAAACTCTGGCTAAATGACAGGTCTTAAAATGAAACTGCAAATAGAAACTAATCACTGAGTGGGTGCTTTGCTAGTAGGGTTTCAAAGGAACAGGTGTTTGGCTCTGTACTATTTATTTTATCAGTGACGTGGAAAATATCATTAACAGTGAAGTTTGCAGACAATATAAAAACTCGGGGCATAGTAACTAGTGAAGAGGACGGATCATTGATGCAGAGCGATCTGGATTTGTTGCAAAGCTGAATGCAAACAAACAGTATGCATTTTAATACTATGAAATATAATGTGTATATCTAGGAACAAAGAAAGTATGCCATAAGTACAGGATGGAGGATTCCATCGTGCAAAGCAGTGACTCTGAAAAAGATTGGGGGTTGTGTTAGATCATCAGCTGAACATGAGCTCCTACTGCAACTGAGTAACCCAACGGGCTAATCCTAGAACTGCAGGGTGGGAAAGGACTTCAAGAAGTCATATAGTTAATTCACTTGCGCTTAGGCAGGATTAGGTATACCTAGGCCATCCCTGACAGATGTCTAACTTATTCTTTAAAACAACCAGTGATGGGGATTCCACAACTTCACTAGGTAATCTGTTCCAGTGTTGAACTATCCTTGTAATTAGAAAGTCTTTCCTAATATCTCACCTAAATCTCCCTTGCTGCAAATTTAAGCCGCTTACTACTTGTCATAACCTGAGTGGATGCGGAGAACAATTGATTACCATCCTCTTTGTGACAAACTTCTATATATTTGAAGACTATCATTTCTTTTCTTTTCTCTAGACTAAACATGCCTAGGTCTTTGAATCTTTCCTCTCAAGACATGTTTTCTAGGCCTTTTAGCATTTTTGTTGATTTCTTCTGGACTCTTTCCAGTTTCTCCACATCTTTTTGAAGGGTAGTGCCTGAAACTGGACACAATACTTCAGATCAGGCCTCAGTGCTAAGTAGAGCGGAATATTTACTTCCCTATTACATTCCTGCTAATAGGTCCCACAGTGACATTTGCCTTATTTTCAGCAGCATCACTGTTGCTGATTCATATTCAACTTGTGATCCACCATAACCCCCAGATTCTTTTCTGCACTACTGCTGCATAGCCAGTTACTCCTCCATTTTATAGCTGTGCATTTGATTTTTCTCTTCCCCTTCTTGAGCATAGGAGTTTGTCGTTGTCTTTATTGAATTTATTTTATTCTTGATTTCAGACCAATTCTCTGATTAAGGTATTTTTGAATTCTGATTCTGCCCTCAAGAATTTTTGAGTTGTGATCCTGCCCTTGAAAATGCTTGCAACCCTCTGAGCTTGATATCCTCCACAAACTTTGTAAATGTACTCTCCTTTGTCCAACCCAGAGCATTGATGCTGGGGGAGAGAGCCCGGCCCGGTTCCCTGGGAGCCCGTCTGCGCCCGGCCTGGAGACGGAGGAGGTTCTGGGTGTACATAGGCATCCAGCCTTTTAAAAAAACAAACTAACTTTTAATTAAAGAAAAATCTTTTTGGCTCGTGGGCAAAAAATATAAATTTTGCAAACCAGAGGAGCCACCAGTCTATTTAATTAAAAAAATAATTTAAATGTAATTATCTAAATTTTAATTAATTGATTGACTTAAAATAGAAAAACATTACATTTAATTAATTTTAATGAAATAGACTGGTGGCCCTTCAGGATCGTCAAAATTATATTTATGGCCCTCGAGCCAAATAAGTTGGGAGCCACTGCTCTGCGTTATAATCCAAGTCGTTAATGAAAATATTCAATAGTATCAGAACCAGGCAGAACAGTATGGCACCTAACGCAGGTGATAGACAATCCTCGCTTGACAGGGAACCTTTGTAAGTACCGTAGGAGAAAGTGTGAAACTAAGACTCGAGGACTAGTGTGACAGGCCAGGGCCGAAGCCTGAGGCCTCAGCTAAGGCAGCAGTTAAGTCTTGTTATTGTAACACGGAGTTAGCAGAAATCACAGAAACTGGCAAGAACAGAGCTGGCATTGCAGACATACACAGGCACAGAATAGGCAAGCATGTTCCAGAGCATCCTGGTGCCAGGAATCGTGCAAGCTCACTCTACAAAGATAATGGGGGCATATTGCCCCCTCCACAGTCAAGATAACAATATAATACATAGAGATATTTTGATCAAACCGTTCTGTACAAAGTAAAGGGTCATATCTTGCCATGTTAGAGTGCCAACTACACACGTCAAAAAGGCAGTCTGAAACTTCTTTGTATCAGTGCATAAAAGAGGGTTTCAAAGGGAGTTTCTTCGTCTGGCCAAGTGAGGAAGGGAAAGTCCCACCATTTACTGAAGCAGTCCGTTGTCATCGACGCACATATTGGGCACATTTACCATGCTTTGGTTACTGAAACAAATCTCTGGTCTTATTGGATAATCCAACCTTGGTTTGCTGTATCGACTATCTGCAGAGTTTGGACAGCATACATACTGGGAGAACACACAGAGCTAACAACTGATAACAGAAATAAGGTCATTTTTTGATGGTGAGGGCAATTAACTATTGACTCATAGACTTTAAGGTCAGAAGGGACCAGTATGATCATCTAGTTTGACCTCCCTGCAAAATGCAGGCCTCAAGACCTCACCCACCCCCTCCTGCAATAGGCCACCAACCTATGACTGAGTTATTTACCTCCTTAAATCATGATTTAAGGACTTTAAGATACAGAGAATTCACCGGTAGGTGAACCATGCCCTGTGCTACAGAGGAAGACGAAAACCCCCCAGAGCCCAGGCCAATCAGCCCTTGGGGAAAATTCCTTCCCAACCCCAAATATGGCGATCAGTTAAACCCTGAGCACGTGGGCAAGTCTCACCAGCCAGTTACCCAAGAAACAATTCTCTGTAATAACTCAGAACCCACCCCATGTACTTTCCCCTCTTGGGCCACTTGTAAATCCACCACACGTAGCCAAATATCAGTCAATTTCCAAAATAGGCTAATCGTACCATCCCCTCCATACATTTATCAAGCTCAGATTTGAAAGCTGTTCTGGTTTTTGCCCCCATGACTCCCCTTGGAAGGTTATTCCAGAACTTTACATCTCTAATGGTTAGAAACCTGCATCTAATTTCAAGCCTAAATTTCTTGATAAACAGTTTATAACCATTGGTTCTGGTGTCCACATTGGTTCTGTACTCAAATAATTCCTCTCCCTCCCTGATGTTAATCCCTCTGATGTATTTATAGAGAGCAATCATATCCCCCCTCAGCCTTCTTTTGGTTAAGCTAAACAAGCCAAGCTTCTTGAGTCTCCACTTATAAGGCAGGTTTTCCACTCCACAGACCGTCCTTGTAGCCCTCTGCACCTGTTCCAATTTGAATTCATCCTTTTTAAACATCGGGGACCAGAACTGCATACAATATTCCAGTTGGGGTCTCACCAGTGCTTTGTACAGCAGCACTAACACCTCCCTGTCTCTACTTGAAATACCTCTCCTGATACATCCTAGAACCGCATTAGCTTTTTTCATGACCACATCACATTGGCGGCTCACAGTCATTCTATGGTCAACCATTACTCCCAGATCCTTCTCCTCCTCAGTCCGTTCCAACTGATGCGTCCCCAACTTATAGGAAAAATGCTTGTTGTTTGTCCCTAAATGCATGACCTTGCACTTCCCATTATTAAATTTCATCCTGTTCCTGATACTCCAGTTTACAAGGTCATCCAGATCTTTCTGTATGGTATCGCGATCCTTCTCCGTATCGGCAATACCTCTCAACTTGGTGTCATCCGCAAACTTTATTAGCACATTCCCGCTTTTTGTGCCAAGGTCAGTAATAAAAAGGTTGAACAAGATCGGTCCCAAGACAGATCCCTGAGGGACTCCACTGGTAACCTCCCTCCAGCTTGACAGTTCACCCTTCAGTATGACCCGCTGTAGTCTCCCTTTTAACCAGTTCCTTATCCACCTTACTATATTCATATTAATCCTCGTCTTCTGTAACTTAACTAATAACTCCCTGTGTGGAACTGTATCAAATGCCTTGCTGAAATCTAAGTAAATCAGGTCCACCGCATTCCCTTTATCTGAAAAATCTGTTATCCTTTCAAAAAAGGCGATCAAGTTGGTCTGGCACGATCTCCCTTTTGTAAAGCCATGTTGTATTTTATCACAGTTACCGTTATCCTCTACAGCCTTAAGTACTTTCTCCTTCAAAATTTTCTCCAAGATCTTGCATACTACCGAGGTCAAACTAATAGGGCGGTAGTTACTCGGATCATTTTATTCCCTTTCTTGAAAATAGGAACTACATTAGCGATTCTCCAGTCATACGGTACAACCCCCGAGTTTACAGATTCATTAAAAATCCTCATTAAAGGGCTGGCAATTTCATGAGCCAGTTCCTTTAGTATCCTTGAATGGAGATTGTCCGGGCCCCCTGATTTAGTCACATTCAGCAGCTCAAGTTTGGCTTCTACCTTAGGTATGGTAATTTCCACATTCATGATCTCGTTCCCATTAGCTTCCCTACCTCTATCCCCCAGCTCAACTTCACTCTCATTGAAAACAGATGCAAAGTACTTATTTAGACATTGAGCCATGCCTAGATTATCCTTGACCTCCACCCCATCCTCAGTTTTTAGCAGTCCCACTTCTTCTTTTTGTGTTTTTCCTATTTATATGGCTAAAGAACCTTTTATTATTGGTTTTAATTCCCTTCGCAAGGTCCAGCTCAGCTTGACTTTTTGCCTTTCTCACTCTCTCTACATGTTCTGACCTCCAAAAGGTAGCTTTCCTTGCTGATCTCTCCCCTTTTCCACTCCTTGTAGGCTCTGTGCTTCCTCCTAATCACCTTTCTGAGATGCTTACACATCCAGCTTGGTCCACAGCTCTTGCCTATGAATTTTTTCCCCATTCCTCGGAATGTAGGTTTCAGATAGTTCATGCAACTTTGATTTGAAGCGATTCCAAGCCTCTTCTACATTTACATTCCTGAGTTCTTCTATCCAGTCCACTTCCCCAACTAATTCTCTTAATTTTCTAAAGTTAGCCTTTTTAAAGTCAAAGATCCTGGTCGCTGATTTATATTTGTTCATCCTTCCAATTAGTTTGAACTGAATTAGCTCATGGTCACTTGAACCTAAGTTGTCTCTTACAACCAGTTCATCTATGAGGTCCTCACTACTCACCAGTACTAAATCTAAAATGGCATCCCCTCTCGTTGGTTTGGTAACCATTTGGAGAAGGAATTCATCAGCTATCACATCCAGGAAAAACTGGGCCCTCTTATTACTACTAGCACACGTTCTCCAGTCTATATCTGGGAAGTTAGTCTCCCATAATCACACAGTTCCCAGTAGTATTAACTTTCTTAAAGGCCTTAAAGAGGTCCCTATCCATGTCTAGATCAGATCCCGGCGGTCTGTAACACACTCCAAGTACCATTCCAGGAGAAACTTTAGTAGCTTTTTTCCCTAACATGATTTTTACCCAGATTGATTCTGTTTTGTTAATTCCAACTATCAGGCGCGGAGATTATTCGGGCATCTCCCAACCATCTCCCCTATCTCTCTAGTTTAAAGCTTTCTTGATCAGTTGTACTAATCTCCCTCCCAGAAGTCTATTTCCCTCCCTACTCAGGTTCAGTCCATCCCAGGAGAACAGTCTTCTGTCCATGAATGCCTCCCAGTGACCATACATGCCAAAGCCCTCCTTATAGTACCACTGCCTAAGTCCTTCTCTAGGGACAGGCAGAATCCCTCTAAAGATCACCTGAGCTTCTATTTCCTTGAGAGTCCTCCCCAGCCTGGCATAGTCACCTTAGATTCTCACTGGAACATATCAATCTACATCATTTGTACCCACATGAAGGACAATCAAAGGATTCTTTCCAGCTCCTGTTAAGATCCTCTTCAACTTACTATGGATTGTGGTGGATTCTTCGTCCCTCACAATTTTAAAATCAAGCTTGGATGTTGTTCTAAAGGATGGGCTCTCTTCAAATAGGAATTAATTAAGGAAGTTCTCTGTCATGTTATGCCAGAGGTCAGACTAGATGATCACAAAAGTCTCTTCTGGCCTTAGACTGTGTGAATGTTTATTTATAATTAGCCATCAATCTTTGGGTTGGTGGCAACTCGGCCAGGAAAAAAATATGGGACTCACTGCTTTGGTCTTTATGCTGGAAGGCCAGGTCACCAGCCCGATGCTGTGGTTCTGAGCAGCTTTTTAGCAGGACTTGTCTAAGTGGTGACTAACTCAACATCCAGCAGGCAGGCAGGAATATGATCACCTTCTCCAGATGCCATATAAAAGAGCATCTTAGGAATTCCTGCAAATAATTAAAATAAACCTGGTCTGCCTCTTCAGCAGCAGTCACAGGATTTGTTAGTGTGCTGTTTTCCTTTGATTACAGTTGACAGAGCTGAAGAATCTGCAGCAGCAATACCTGCAGATTGGCACGGAAACAGCTGAGATCTCTCACTTAAAGGCTCAATTGCAGGAGTATCAACAAGAGGTTGATAAACAGCATTGTCTCCAAGAACAACTGAGGCAGGACAACGCTTCCTGTGAACAGGAGCTGCACCAGCTCAGGTGAGAATGGACTTTCTGCATGCTGGTCCATAGGGGGCAAATCTCTTTATGCAAGATTTGGAGTGTTCCATTGGAAACAGAGCAGGTGGCTGGAGGATGAGGTAAGGTTGACTACACCAGAAGGTATTCCATTCTGGAATAACCCAAAATAACTAATTTTGTTTCTTACCTCTAGCAATGGCTAGTATTGCATGTTGCTGAGAAATGTATAGCTGTCCTCCTGCAACACTGCACCTAATTCATGCAGTGCTGGAACATGGGAGCAAATTTCTTCCTGCCCCCACGTGGTGACCAGCTTCTTTTCTGGAGCATGACAGCCCCTTAGATTGGCAACCCAATTCGTGTTACTGCAAAATCATTCTTATTCATGTGATTATCTAATTCTTTATTTTATTAGTTTGATGCTCAGTTTATGCTACTGTCATTCTTAAGAAATGCAGTCCATAAATATTAATACAGCAGTTTGCCCTGCCTCACAGAGCAAAAATTAACCAGCCAGAGAGAAGGCCGAATGATTTACCACTCATCCCTACCTTGCAGACTGACAACTCATTATTATGAGACTCTAGTCCAACTGTCTGAAGCCTAAGGAAAATATATCATCCAGGAGTACTTTTAAGTGTGAAAAAATGAACATGCTTCAGTCCCCAAACCAACTGCAAATTACTTTTCTGAACCCCGCTCTGTTTAAGTCAACTGTGTGAGTTGGATTTCTCTCTCTCTCAAGTGGTAGTGTCTTGTTGCAAAGAAATTCTCTGCTGATACAGGTTAATTGATAGGATTTGCTGTTACAGCCTGATCTGATCCTATGTCATACACTTCCCTGCATTTACTTTCCTCCCATTCTGTAAGTTTCCCATCTTCAAAGTGTCTGACGAAGTGGGATTTTCTCCCACGAAAACTCGTGTGATAAATAAATCTGTTAGTCTTTAAGAGTGCCACAGGATTCTGTTTGTTTCTCTGCAATAGACTAACACGGCTACCCCTTTGGAGGTTAACTGTAGAGAGCAATGAGACTGTGCCCCTACCTAGGTCTGTGCTGGGCTTTCAGAGTACTGCAGGTGACCACCCAGAACATACTTTAGGAACTGCTGTGTATAAACTCTACTATATGTTGTTTTACAGATGGGAGAAGAGCACATGGGAGATGCAGAACAAGAAGGCAAAAGAGCAGTATCTGATGGCTTTGGTGGACAAAGACCAACAGCTAAGTCATTTGCAAAGGATTGTGCAAGATTGTGTGAATTTACCCCTGTCAAAGTTGCAGGTCGTAGAGGAGCAATATCAAAGGCAGGTGAGCAAAGATGGAGTTCATGTCATGTTATAAGGGAATGAGAGGCTTAACGTTTAGTCAGGGAGGAGCCAAAATGAGAGGGGGCACAGCATCTGAGAGTAGGTGAGTCAGACATATTGTAGAAAGCACAAGTTTTTCTTTGTTTCCTTTGCATGTTTCCATTTGTGGGATGCACCAACAGTGCAGTGAGAATAGGTGAAAACCTCCAGAAAGGGCTGCTTGTTGAAGAATCCTTGCATCTAGTTTCTCCTCCCTCATGGCTTTGAGGGTGCGTCTACACTTGTAAATTAAGTCGACTTAAGGAAATTTTAAGTCGACTTAATAAGACCTAGTTTTAAGTTGAGTTACTGGTTAAGTTGACTTTATTAAGTCGACTTAAGCCAGTGTAGATGTGGTTTAGCCCTAAGTTGACTTAAAGGGTCCCCAGGGCTCCCCCACTGACCTCCCTCCCAGGGTGCCTGGCACAGCCAGAGCCTGGTGTGCCCACCCACAGGGCAGGACACAGTCCTGTCCACCACACTCCTATACCCTGTCCCTGTCCTGCTCAGCCCCCATGTACCCTGCTAAAATGGAGAAGATGATGAACTCCCTGGCACTTTTGAAGGGGTGCCCAGGGAAGGGGGGCACCTCTTGGGTGCCCCCCCTTCCGACCATGCACTACTCCCAGGTTCACCTAGCCCCTACAAGTCGACTTAGGCATTCAGTGTGGACACTCTAAGTTGATTTGGCAAGGTCGACTTTAGGTCGACCTAAATTTACAGTGTAAACATGCTAAGTCAACTTAAAGTCGACTTTAAGTCGACTTTGCAAAGTCGACTTATTTGAACAAGTGTAGACAAAGCCTGAATGCTCGGAGTTGGAATAGAAAAGGGGCTAGGGTGGGCCACACATTTACTTCTAATTGCAGTAGGAAGCAGATGTGGAACCTCACTAGGGTCACTTGACATGGGTTTTTGGAACTTTGTTCCCAGTTTTTAATATTTTAAAAATATTTTGTTTGTTTAGTCAATTCTAGTTTATTTACTCAGAATTAAGATTTTTAGGTATGTTTTGGAGCCTTTGTGGCTCTTTGTGCTCTGGCGTGAATCCTTGGATCTACTATAGCAGATCAGACCTTCAAGAGACTGGAGAAGCAAATGTTACACCTCTTGTCCCCAGTGTTCCCTAAATGGGCATCAAGGTGGGAAGTATGTTATGTTTGCTTCATGAAAGGACAGATGAGAGAGGGATCTATGATTGAAACATATCTTATGAAAAAGTCTGTGACAGCCTCCTCTCACCTGGGACCAGAGAATCCTTCTTCAGAAAAAAATTCAAGGACAAGAGCCTAAACCTTGCCCAGGAAGGAGACAGCAAAGAAGAGGATCCACCCATGAGGGTAACAACATCCTCAAGACTCAGTACTATGGGGCATCAGGTTCCTTTGATACTGCTCAGGCTGCGGCCCGAAAGGATTAGCACCTTCCCAGTATGGAGTTGAGAGGTGAGAACAAGCTAACCGCCTCCAACATGGCACCAACAACAGAGACAGATCAAAGATCATTGGCCCAACAGTTAACTATCACTACTTCAGTGCTGACAGAGACCATAGCGCTGACTACAGCACACTCCTCACCGATGCCAGTGAAGATCATGACACCAAAAAATGTCTCGGAATTGACAGTGTGCCAACAAAAGACACAGAAGCTGAGCTGACTATGGCAGTGACCTGAGAGACAGCACCAACATTGGCGGTGTCTCAAAAGAGAGAGGAGAAATAGCACCATTGTCAATAGACTGAGACAGCATTAACATCATTTCCACAGTCATAGGTGCTCGAGACTGACTATTTCCCAATGCACTTTGCACATGATGAGGTTTTCTCCAATACCATTTTCAAGTGGAGAGGACATCAAAGCAGAGGACACTGAATTTTAATCCCCACATTGCTCCACCTTCAGAGGCACCAAGATATATACCTTGTAAGGGAAGCAACACCTATCCATTGTACGGTGCACCTGTTCAGACCACCCCATGCAGTGGCATGACTGGGATGCATGATCAAACTACTTGAGAGCTTCTAGTAGACCACCCAGCCCCCATAAACACAGACCTAGATCTGCTCCATCTGTGTCTGAACCAACTGCTGAAACTGCAGGAGAGGGAGAAAAGCCTTGACCAAGAAATGTCATTTCCTAGACATGATTCCTCATCCTCGACAAATGAAGTGATGATTTCTCCTCCACCTACAGCCTCCAACAACTCGAAACAGTTCCATAAACTGCTTAAAAGAATGGTGGAAAACAGGGCCCTCTCGAGGAGGTCACAGAATCCTTCCATAAGCTGCTATGGAGCCTCCATTCTACAGCTTCATCAAAGACTGTTACTCATGAATGACATACTTATGGAGCTTGCTAACAGCATTTGTCAGGTACAGGCTATCATCCTACCACCTGTAGAAGGACAGAGAGAAAATATTATGTCCTTGCCAAAGGAATGGAATTTTTATATATTCATTCCCTCCCCTGCCCCCAACTCTCTTGTCATTGATGCTGCAAACCAGAAGGCAAACAAACCACTTATAAATCAACATCTGATTATAAAGATGGGAACAGATTAGTCTTGTTAGGCAAAAGAGTATATTTATCGTCAGTGCTAAAATTAAGAGTAGTCAACTATGCAACTATGACAGTAATATATATGACAAATGTATTAATGACATCCCAAATAACAAAAGGGAACAATTTAGATCACTGAGGGGTAACTCATTGCAAGAATGGTTCTCCAGACTTTCCTAGAGGTAACCGATTCTGTAGAGAGGGTGACGGTCACAGCGGTTGTCATGCGCAGGGCATTATGACTCCATTCTGCTAGCCTGCCTAGAGAACTACCAGCAAAAATAGATCTTCCATTTGACAGCGTTAAGCTTTTTCCCAAAGTACTTCAGACAGTGAAGGACTCATAAGCGGCCCTTGAATGCTTAGAATTTACACACCTGCAGCAAAGAGAAAACAATATAAAATTTCACCATATGCTTGCTGGTATCCATACTTTTCACATCAGAGACACTACAAGCCACAAAGAGGCAAGCTGACCAAATATCATCAGCATCTAAAGCAGTGGTTCTCAACTGCCGTGTCGCAGCACAAAAGTGTGTCGTGAAGAGCAAGGAGGTGTCGCCAAAAATTGGAGTCACATCACCCTGTTCCCAGCCGGAGCACCACTGCCTCCAGCTTCCCTTCTCCTGCTCCGGTCCCAGACTGAAGCAGGGCAGGTGGAAACTGACAGCGATAGCGCACCACTTGGGCTGGGGGACAGTTCCAAGGCTGCAAGGATTTCTGCAGCGCCAGGAGGCTCCCAGCCCCAATTCCTGCCAGCTCCCTGCAGGGGAAGCTGGCATCGGCAGCGTGATGCTTGGGGTGGGGCAGTCCTGAGGCTGCAGGGATCTCTGCAGCCCCAGGAGGCTCTCAGCCTAGTGCCTGCTGGCTCCCCGCATTGGTAGGAGACTAGTTTTCAGTCCTCGGCCTCCAAAACACCTATTTCCACATCACTGTCCACTCGGCATTGGGCACGGCTCACTTGCTGGTTGATTCTCTGTATTTTAAAGTCTTTAAATCATGATTTGAAGACTTTAATAACTCAGTCAAAGGTGAGAGGTTCATTACAGGAGTGGGTGGGTGAGGTTCTGTGGCCTGCATTGTGCGGGAGGTCAGACTAGATGATCATATTGGTCCCTTAGAGTCTGAGTCTATGAGCACACTGACATTTTCTTAGATTTACAATGACTGGGAATCATTATCAGTACAAGGTATTACCCTTTAGCCTTTCTACAGCACCAAGGTTTTTCTCCAAAGTGCTTGCTGTAATAGCAGCCCATCTATGCAAAGAAGGGATCAGAATATTCCCATACCTAGAAAACTGCCTATTAAAGGAGCACAACCAAATTTAGTCAAACAGGCTACCCAATGAATGATATCGCTGTTTCAAAAATTGGTACTCAAAGTAAACAGTGAAAAGTCCACTTTGAACCTAACCCAGCACAGCAGCTAGAGTTTATAGGAACAAATCTGAACTCAGTAATAGCCAGGCCGTCATTACCTGCACCCAGGATCGAGGATATTATAGACCTAATACTAACTGTAAAAAATAGCCCCCAAATACCTACAGAGATGACTAGCTTTTCTCTACAAATGCTGAGAGTGCCAAAGAAACAACTCTTTCTATGGTGGACCTAATCCAGAAACATGATTAAGGGAATCCAGTTCTCATAACAAGCCTCTTCAGCCATGATTACAACAGATACATCACTGCTGTGGTGGAGAACGCATCTCTGCCACCACACGATACAGGGTCATTGATCAAAAACTGAAACTAGTCTGCACGTAAACCTCTTGGAGCTTCAAGCAATTCATAATGCATGCCATTGTTTTCCCATTTTAAAAAAAAAGGAAGACAATATGACAGGCAACATTGCCTTCCTGTTTTATAACAATGGAGAGGGAGGCACAAGATCCCACTGTGATGGTCCCCTCTGCAATCTGGTCTAATGTATCTCTGTTACCCCAATCCCTCACTCCAGGAGCCTGTCTTGCACTTCCCTGCTATGTGAGCCACCCATTCCTGGGTCAGTTCACTCACAGCTGACTCCTGTTCTAGGGAGTGAACACTTTTTTCATCCAGCCACTCAAGGGATTCTGCAATAGAATGACTCCCAGCCAATATCCTCGGTCCCAGATACAGCCTTAGGAACTCTCATCTTACAGAGTTCAATGCTTCCCACTGAACTCTGCAAGCTCATAGGTTAGTCAATTTAGCAATGAAATTGATGTGCACCAGTTGTCACTCTAAATGTCTTTACACTCACTCAAACCACATGCACTGCTTTAGATAAAACAAACATATGTTTATTTAGTACAGAAAGATATTAAATGATTATAAGACAGAATAATATGAGTCAGATTGGTCAGGAAGAAATAAGAAGGTAAGTCATATTTTTAAACTTAACACTTCAATGGCCTTACACTTTGCTAGTTAATCTTACCACTCAAGCTGGCTGAGCTGATGCCTTCAAGTAGGATCCCTCCCCTTTAGGTAGTTGCTCAGATGCTTGCATCTGTTCATGCCACATGAGACACATTTGAGAATAACAAGCAAGGAGTCCTGTGGCACTTTGTAAAGACTAACCAATTTGGTTTTCTCCTGAGCTTTCATGAGTGAAGTCCCACTTCATCAGATTCTAGAAAATGGAAAACTTACAGAATGATAGGGAAAGATAAATCCTGTGATTACATTTCACTGCATCAGGTCAGATTATTTCAGCAAATCAAACAAGCTGTATAGATTCAAACAGTGTGGAACAACATATCTTACCTGGAGAGAGGTGAGAATCACTGTTTGCAGCAAAAAACAAGGAGTCCTGTGGAAATTTTAAAGATCACTGTTCGTAATGAGAAAGACGGTTCGTGTCTCTATTCAAACCCAAATTGTTGGTGTTAAATTTGCATAGGAATTCTAATTCTGTGGTTTCTCTCTGAAGCTTTGATTTAAAATTAATCTGCTTAAGAATTGTAACACATGTCTTTTAAGGCGTGACGGGAGATAGAAGTGGTCCCCTGTTTGTTTTTGAATGTTGCCATTTCTGATGTTGGATTTGTGTCCATTTATTCTTTTGCGCAGAGATAATCCAGTTGTCCAGTGTATAAGGCCAAGGGACATTATTGCACATGATGACATAAATCACATTGGTGGATGAGCAGGTGAATGAACCCCTGATGGAGTAGCTGGTTTGATTAGATTCTTTGATGGTGTCATTAGTGTTGGTGTGTGGGCAGAGTTGGCATCGGAGTTTGTTGCAAGGATATGTACCTGCCTTAGTGTTTCTGATATATGGTCTGTAGTTGCTGGTGAGTATCTATTTATGGTTGGGGGACTGTCTGTAAGCAAGGAGAGGTCTGCCTCCAAAGCACGGCTTGGGAGAGTGAGGGATTGTCTTGCACTTGGGAGAGAGCAAGTTGATTAGCAGGGGGTTGGACTAGATGACCTCGTGAGGTCCTTTCCAACCCTATTGATCTATGATTCTAAGTAGTTCCATGGTTCTTAAGCCACATATAGTTCATGATACATATCCAGTGTGGATCCAGCTTTTAGATGGGAATTTGTGCACCAGACCAGAAGAGCACAATATCAACAAATGCTCCCACTGCCGAAACCTTAGCACAAGAGCGA
Source organism: Pelusios castaneus (assembly GCA_007922175.1). Taxonomy (NCBI): domain Eukaryota; kingdom Metazoa; phylum Chordata; order Testudines; family Pelomedusidae; genus Pelusios; species Pelusios castaneus. The sequence continues at coordinate 137,318 of ML686069.1, forward strand.
GACGAGACCGTGACTTCTGTCTCAAGCTCTTACTTATGGAGAAGTCTTTTAGACCTGCCTCTGATCCTGGGCAGGAAAAATCCTTGTCAGCTACTAGGCTGACGAAGAGACATTTGACTCCGTCACCAGGACTTCAAAGAGAAGGAAGTCCCCGGCACCATCTCCATTGCAGAGACAAACGCGTGAAGTGGAGGCGCAATGTCCCTCCAACACGCCACCGAGAAAAACGGACAAACAGTCCCGTCCATCTGATTCTGACCCTTCTCACAGGGACAACTTGGCACCGCACTGCCTGCTAAAATGCCGGTGCCGAGACACCCGGACACAGCAACAGCGCCGATGCCAGCAACAGCTCCCAGCTCGGCACCGTCCGTACAAGAAGTGGCCGCTCCACAGCTGATTCTGACAGCGACTCCGAGTCAACTTAATACCCCGGCACCATGCACTTCTTTGAGCGCTAATCAAGAGACAAGCACTACAGCAGAATTGGAACCACCTCCTCTGGCACCAAGGAAGCAGAAAGAAAAAAGAAAACACATTGAAACTCAGATCCCTCCTTCCCCCCAGTTTCATAGGGACAGTTATATGGCTTCCCCTAACGCAGAGAGCGCGTTGCCTGTTCATCCCCTCTACGATCAAACAGAGGACCCTTACCATCCTCCTTTTCTGACTACTCAGGCACAACACCACAACCATGGCAAGCAGGACCGCAGCCACCGGAGACCTCATTACCCACGGTACCCTCCACCATGGTATGGCCCACCCTATAATTATCCACCACAATGGGACTCCTGGTCCAGATACTCAGAAATGAGAGCTTGGTCACAGTCACCTATGTTCTCACCTCAATATGAGCACTCCCAACAAGGTGACCCATTGCATGATCCAAAAGAGTTGCAGCAAACAGGGGAAGACTTCCCCCAAAGAAAGCCACACACTTCTACCAGACGAAAACTTACCTCCGTCACCATCTACATCATATGATGATCTTAAGCAGTTCCAAGACCTTTTCAGGAGGGTAGCAGAATCACAGGAAATATGCACACAGGAAACATCTGACTCACAACACAGACTTCTGAGAATCTTGCAGGTGAGACCATCATCCCATATGGCCCTCCCCATGGATGATGGGATAATGGAGCCAGCAAACAATATCTGGCAAACGCCAGCATCAATCCCTCCAACCTCGAGGAGGGTTGACAAAAAATACTATATACGCAGCAAATCATCAGAATTCCTATTCACACATCCCCCCACCCAACTCCTTAGTGGTGGAAGCGGCCAACTATAGGGGCAAACAACCCTTCAATAAATCAGCACCCCACGATAAAGATGACAAGAGGCTGGATCTCCTGGGGAAAAAAGACATACATATCATCTACATTATTGCTGAGAATTTCCAATTACGCAACTTTATTACCGAGTTACAACCATGATAATTCCTTAAAACTGGCAGATTTTATTGAATTTATACCGAAAGACAAACAAATACAATTCCATGCAATCATAAAAGAAGGACAATTGATTTCTAGAACCACTCTCCAGGCAGCACTTGATGTTGCAGACACGTCGGCTAGAATAATGGCAACGGGCATCGTCATGCGTAGGGCATTGTGGCTTCATTCCGCAGATCTCCCAAAGCCCCTACAAACAACAAAAGAAGATTTTCCATTTGGTAAAAAGAAACTCTTTGCAGAGAACACCGATGGCATGATGCATACGTCAAAAGATTCGCGTGCCAACCTTCGGTCTTTATGCTCAACCACCAAGAAGAAAGCCACAAAGATTTCAACTGTACAACCCACACTACACATCATATTATCAGGCGCAGTATCAATACAGACAACAATACAGGAGACAAGACCCATATACCTACAGGAACTGCCAACGTCCTCAGCGCAGGAGACAATCATCAAATCAAGCTCCAGCGCCACAGAACGCACCAAACAAGCTCCAATTTTGATGTTCAAGCCGAGGGCTTGCAACAAACCAGTACACTTCATCTACTACCAACTGCAACACAGGGTTATCAGTTTTGCCTCCAAAATTTCTGCACACAATGGACTATGATCACAACAGACAAATGGGTTCTACAAATTATCAAATCAGGATATATCATCTCTTTTACCATAAAACCCGTGCCCCTTCACCTCTCCCCGTCCCTTTTCAGGGACACCTCTCATGAACTAACCCTCTAACAGGAGGCATCGCACCTACTCCACATTGGAGCCATAGAGAGGGTCCCACCAGAACACAAAGGGACGGGAATATACTCACCTTACTTCCTAACAGAAAAGAAAACGGGGTTGGAGACCAATCCTAGACTTAAGGAAGCTAAACAAATTTGTCAAACAACAAAAATTCAGAATGGTAACCCTACCGACTATAATTCCATCACTAGACAGAAATGACTGGTTTGCAGCCTTCGATCTCCAGGACGCATATTTTCACGTCACAATCCATCCTGCACATTGAAAATTCCTAAGATTCGTCATAGGTACCGACCAGTTCCAATATGCTGTTCTTCCATTCGGCCTCTCAACAGCTCGCAGAGTATCTTCCAAAATTCTGGCAGTAGTCATTGCCCATCTTCACACACGAGGAGTCACAATCTTCCCATACTTCGACGATTGCCTAATGAAGTCACCATCCCAGGAACAAACGTCATGGGCAGTCCAAACCACAAGGCAATTATTCAGGAATCTTGGTCTTCAAATAAACGAAAAAAGTCTACATTCACTTCTATCCAGACAATAGAATTTATTGGAGCCCACATATATTCCACACTAGGGAAGGCCTTCCTACCACAACAAAGAGCCCAAAACATCGAAAACCTAGTGAAAACGGTACAAGCCTCACCGGTCACAACAGTTCCGACCTGCATACACCTGTTAAGCCACATGGCCTCAACAACAGCTGTCGTGCAACACGCATGCTTACATATGAGACCATTACAGCTGTATATCCACAGAATATACAAACCACACAGACAATCCCAATCGACAAATATCCCTACCTCTACAGATCAAACAATCACTACAATGGTGGATAATGCCACACAACCTTGAACAGAGGCATATCATTTATACAACAAACCCCAACGATCCTTATGTGTACAGATGCCTCCCTTGTGGGATGGGGAGCTCACGTACCAGACCTAAATCTGACCACTCAAGGAAGATGGAACAATCAAGAATTCTCTCTACACATAAACTTGTTAGAGCTGCGCGCAGTCTGCAATGCATGTGCTCACTTCCTAAATCACTTGAAGCACGAGCATACAAAAATTATGACAGACAACATGGCTTGCATGTTTTATGTGAACAGACAGGGAGGTGCCAGATCAAACTCCCTATGTGCAGAAGCCATAAGACTATGGCACTGGTGTATCAAAAACAACAGTCATATCAGCGGCATACCTACCAGGAGTATTAAATACAACAGCAGACTCTCTGAGCAGACTCTTCAGCCACAATCACGAATGCGAGATCCATACTTCCATTTTAAACGACATCTTCACATACTGGGGTCAACCCTCAATAGATCTCTTTGCCACTTACCAAAATCGCAAATGCCACATATACTGCTCGAGAGCTGGCATCGGAAAGAATTCCAAAGGAGATGCATTCCTTATCCCATGGACCCACACATTTACTTATGCATTCCCACCAATTCCGTTAATCCTAAAGACTTTGCTCAAAGTGAAGCATGAACAGACCAAAATGATCCTCATTGCCCGGGCATGGCCCAGACAGCCATGGTACACACTACTAATACAAATGCTGTGTACAACTCCAATTCCCCTACCCCTTCATCCACTCCTCTTGTCACAAAACAAAGGGAGAATCCTACATCCAAATCCCAAACGTCTCCATCTAAAAGCTTGGCTGATATGTGGTTCCAAGGTCAGGAACTACTCTGCTCAGACCCAGTCACATACATACTCTTGAATAGCAGAAAACCGTCTACTCACAAGAATTACCTGCATAAATGGTACAGATTCTCCAGATGGTGTGGTAGATCACAGAACTCTCCATTCTCTGCGCCTGTCCAAGATATACTTGAGTTCCTATTACACCTGAAACAGGAAAGACTCGCGCTTAGTTCGATAAAAGTACATTTAGCAGCCGTAGCCACATTTCACAACCATGTACAAGACACATCAGTATTCTCCAACCCAATCATCAAGAAATTCTTAGCAGGAATCAAAAATCTATACCCGGAGATCCGTCCTCCCAACCCAGCATGTGATCTTCCGCTTGTGCTAAAGGCTCTTACAAAACCGCCGTTTGAATCCTTGGCTAATGTCTCCTTAAACTCCTTGACAATGAAAGTGGTATTCCTAATTGCAATCACATCAGCTAGACGAATAAGCAAAATGGCGGCACTTATGGCAGACCCTCCGTATACAATTTTTCACAAAGACAAGGTCTGCTTACGACCCCACCCAAAATTCTTACCAAAGAGGTCCTCACCCTTTCACACTAATCAAACTATACACTTACTCGTCTTCTATCTGAAAAGAACAAAATCTTTCAGAAACACAAATAGACTATTTGTCTCTATAGCAGAAAGAAATAAGGGTACATCTATTTCAAAGCGCAGATTATCAACAATTATAGTTAATTGCATAAGGACATGCTATCAAATATCAGGCGCACCACTATCCAAACAAATCAGAGCATACTCTACTAGGGCAGTGTCTACAAACACAGCCTTCCTTCAGAACGTACCTATACATGAAATATGCAAGGCGGCTGTCTGGTCTACGCCCCATACTTTCATAAAGCATTATGCACTTGATACAGCAGCAAAATATGATGCCTCCATAGGCATATCAGTACTCTCCACAATACGAAATACATCCTCAGAAGTCCCTCCGTCCAATTAAGGGCACAGCTTGGAGAGTCACGAACAGTGGAGCACCCATGGGGACAATACTTGGAGGAGAAAGGAAGGTTGCTCACCTTGGTGTAGTAACTGGAGTTCTCCGAGTTGTGTGTCCCCGGGGGTGCTCCACTACCTTCCCTCCTCCCCTCTCTTCTTCGGGCAACTTCTATTCGCTCACAGTTACAGAGGGAACTGAGGGAGGATTGGGTCACACGACCGTTGAAGGGCGCCAAACTGTCCGTGAGACAGTCCTGCGACCCTGTCAAGTTTAGCTAGGGCACATCTCCGATCCGTGGTGTGGCACGTGCGCACACACCAACCGTAGAGCACCCATGGGGGGACACATCTCGGAGAACTCCAGTTACTACACCAAGGTGAGCAACCTTCCTTTCTGGGTCCCTCCTACAGGTTCTCTGAAATTTTGACACTTTAACTTTAGGTCCCTGATAGGGGTTAGGCCCCTCACCATTTTGAGACACTTCCGTTCCTTACGTGAATCCAGCGCTGGACCAATGGTCGGTGCACTAGTCTAGGCATACCTGAGAGAGAGAATTTCCTTGACTGACTGTGAAGAATTCTCTTTGGCACAAGTATGTTGACGTGTAATAGGCGAGGCACCTTCAGGGCCCCAGTGGCAGCCATATAAAGAGTTACAAAGCAAAGACCCTGAGAGTCATTTGTTACTTATATAATAAGTGATGGGGATTCTTTGGTGTTTTTCATGTGCAAAGTGCTGTACAATTATCAACCCTCTCAATATCCCCGTAACGTTGTGGTGATTGACGGCTCGATGTCTAGTGGGCAGCGGCTATCAAGCAGAGTGCCCCAGGAGTCTGTTGTGGGGCCATTTTTCTTCAACTTGTTCATTAATGATCTGGAGCAGCAGTCCTCAACTGCTGTGTCACAACACACATTTGTCACAGCTGAGTGTGTTGCTGCAAATCAGCCCATGGCCGAAAAAAACCTTTTCAGCAGCAAGGAGAACTTTGGTGGCAGGCTGCTGGCCCTTTAAGAGGACAGCTACAGTGGCAGCTATGAACAGCGGCAGGGATGCTCTTTGAATCACCGCCACAGAAACTGTCCTGGTCAGCTGAATTTTGCAGTGGCTGCTTCTGAAGCCTCCTGTTACCAAATTGTTTTAATGTCAGCCACTGATGAAAGTGCCAGCTGCAGAGGGCGTTTTAGTGGGGGCACATTGAGGAGGGGGGCGTCCCTGTGTCATGCATGGTTGGGAGCCCTCCCAACTCTGTCACAACACAAAAGGGGTCGAGAACCCCTGATCTGGAGCAAATTTGTGGGTGACACTAAGCTCGGAGGAGTAGTATATACATTGGAGGGTAAGTATAGGATGCAGAACGACCTAGACAAATTGGAGCATTGGGCCAACAGAAATCTGATGAGGTTCAACAAGGCAAGTGCAGAGTCCTGCACTGGGGACGAAAGAATTCCGTGTACTGGGCACTGAATAGCGAGGCAGCTGTTCTGCAGAAAAGGACCTGGAAGGTGCAGTGTAAATACAAGAAGTGGGATGTACGTCAGCAGAGTGTCCTTAGTGAGAAGAAAGCTTAAAGGCATATGGGCTGCATCAGTAGGAGTGTTGCCAGCAGGGCAAGTGAAGTGATTATTCCCCTCTATTCAGCACTGGTAAAGCCACATCTGGAGTCTTGTGTCCAGTTTTGTGGCCCCCCACTACAGAAAGGGGCCAGTTTTCAGATAATTTGCAGACAGATGGGAGAGAGTCCATTGGAGGGCAAGGAAAATGATTTGGGAGGAGGGTGGAGCACATGACTTATGAGAAGAGGCTGCGGAAACTGGACTTGTTTAGTCTGCAGAAGAGAAGGGGGGGGGTGGAATTTGATAGTGGCCTTCAACAATCTGAAGGTGGTTCCAGGGAGGATGGAAGTAGGATGTTCTCAGTGGTGGCAGATGGCAAAACTAGGAGCAATGGTCTCAAGTTGCAGTGGGGGACATCTGGATTCAGTATTAGGAAAGCTTTTTCACTAGAAGGCTGGTGAAACACTAGGTTGTAGTATGTGGGGGGAGGGGGTTGGAATCTCCATCCTTAGAGATGTTAAAGGTGCAGCTTGACAAAGCTCTGGTGGGGTTTGATACTGGTTTGAGCAGGGGCTTGGGCTAGATGACTTCCTGAGGTTCCTTCCACCCGTAATCTGCTGTGACATGGAGTAGTGAGAATTATCCCCTTCTAGCAAATGGGGACATAAGGCAGAAAGTCTGGCATGACCACGGTCAGAGATAATGTCCATGTCAGACTGGGATGCGTGCTCAGGAAATCTGGATTCATGGACCCCTGCTCAGTGCAAATGCTCAGTGCCAGTCTTAGGGAAACACTCAAGGTATCAACACAAAGAAGTGGTTTCTCGTGAAGGGGAAGCAGAACGGGAAGAGCTACAGTCAGGATAATGTTTTGAGGAGCTCTCGGGATAGCAAGCTGCCTAGTAAGGATGGGCCGTGCCACTGATTTCATACTTGAAGCTGAAGTTGAATAGTTAGTGTGCCAGTGTCTAGCTATTTAATGCGCTAGACAAAATGTCTGACCCAAAGACCTAACAATCTGTAGGCCGAAGTGGGAACAATACATCTGGCTGGATAGCATGCCTGGGTGGGGTTGCAGCATGGATCACGTGAAGGAAAGGGAGGCAGTGTGCTAGATTCTTTGCTCTCTAAGCTGAAGAGGCATGGAGGCAAGGATGGCTTCACAGATGCTTTTGCACAAGCTCAGCCATATATTGGTGCCTTTGGAGCCATTGCCACTGCAGGTCGAAAGAGGATGTCGGACGCACAAGCAAGGATGAGAATCCCATGTGTAAGCCAAATGAGCTTTAGCTAATGGTTCTGCTTTTCAACTACTCTTTCTTCTGCAGCCATTTACTCTCACCCTTTTGGCATGGGCAGGTACGTTTCCCGACATAGGGTGAATGGTACACCAGACAGCTGTGCAGTTAAAAAGGGAATGGGATGCAACAAAGAGATCACGGCAGTAGGTACTTTCATCATTCTTTTCTTGGCAGACTTCTCCAGAGACCCCCAACTCCAGTGAGACTTTGGGAGGGGACCTTTCCAGTCTAGAAGCCGAGACAGATCGCCTCCGGGCTCAACTGAGTGGCAGCCTGAAAGAGCTACACCAAAAGGAGCTGAGAATTCAGCAGTTAAACAGCAAGGTACAGCAAGTCGCCTCTGCCTGCTTATGGAATGTGGGGCTGGAGGCAGGGTAGGGAACAGACCTTCTATAGGACTTGGAGGAAGGCAGCAGACCTCTGCCTGCTTAAGTGACTTAGATTCCTTGGTGGTCCCTAGGGCTTGTTGGACAACAGATGTCTGTCCCAGAGCCTAGATACCCCACCCAGAGGAGTAATGAGATCCAGGAAAAAGTGTTGAGCTGCAGAACAGCCTCCTTAGGGGCGAATTGGGGGCCCATCATGCCTTTGCAGGGCAATGGGATGAGCCATGAAATCGGGTGGACATACTTGGCTGAGAATTGGCTCCAAGGCGGCCCATTGCTCCCTGACACGGGGAAAGATCCACCTGGAATTGTCCTCTGCCCCAGGAGAAGGGCCATTGCTTCCTGATAGGGGGATGGATCTGCCTGGGAATTGTCCTCCAGGAAACTGCTTGGGCCCTGTTGCTCCATGGCACGGGGGTGGATCCACTCGGGAATCATCCCCAGAGGAAGGGCCAGGGCCCTGTAACTCCCTGAAAAGGAGATGGATCTCCTTAGGGGGAAGCCCCAGCATTGAATGCATTTTAAATTGGGCAAAATGCCACCAACTGTACAACTAGGGAAAATCCTGCACTAGCCTCTGAGAGATGGACTGGATGGAACCAAATCAATCTCTTACATCTCTGACTTCTGTGTTAATCAGTGCTATATTCAGGCACAAGCACTCTGACCTCTGCCTAGGCCCCAACTCCTGAAGTCCTGTGATTACATCAGAGAGGAGGTTTTCGATTTTTAAAAAAAAGTCCTCATGAATGTGAAGAAAATCTTTAAATGTGGCTGGGGTGTAACCAATACAGTGATGACTGCCTGAGTTTGCAGACCAGCTGAGATAAGTCTGAAAGGCTGCGTCTACACTGGTAAATTAAATTGACTTAAGCTTGGCTTAAGTCGACTTAATTTGCCCTGCGTCTACACTACACTTTGCTTAAGTCGACTTGAGCAGCTTGCTTAAGTCGACCTAAGGAAAATAGTCGACTTAATGAAAATTAAGTCGACTTTATTAAACCACCTTTCTACTCGACTTAAAGCTTAATTCTACTTTTTAAAGTCAAATTAAGCCAGTGTAGCTCTGGGGTAGCCCTAAGTCGACTTAGGGCTACCCCAGGACTACACCAATGCCCTCCCTGCCAGGGGGGCACAGAGGGAGCCTGGCATGCCCCCCAAAGGGCAGGGCAGAGCCCTGTATGACGTTGTCTGGATTTAGGGAAGCCTTTATGATATTATTTTCAATGGATATCTCATAAATGCTATAATCCATAGGAGCTATGTCATGTTTGGTATCAATAGAAAGGTAGTAATTTGCTGGGAATGATTATATAGTTTATGTCTAGGAATTCTATTTCAATTAGAAGTTAGGAATATGGTGTTCTATCTATACTTTAACTTGTGTGATTTTAATGGAAATGTCTGAGAGAGGTGGGTGTGTCAAACCATTGTGTCCTTAATGTTTAGGAATGTGCCAGGTGATATGGGCCCAGGGAGTGACCTGATGAGCCATTAAGGACATAAGGAATACAACCATTGTCTCCTTAATGGCTCATCAGTATACTCCCTGGGCCCATTGTAGCTGGAAAATTCCTAAACATTAAGGACACAATGGTTTGACACACCCGCCTCTCTCAGCCATTTCAATAAAATAACATAAGTTAAAGTATAGATAGGAATATGGTGTTCTAACTTATGTTATTTTATTGAAATGGCTGAGAGAGGTGGGTGTGTCAAACCATTGTATTCCTTATGTCCTTAATGGCTCATCAGGTCACTCCCTGGGCCCATATCACCTGGCACATTCCTAAACATTAAGGACACAATGGTTTGACACACCCACCTCCCTCAGACATTTCCATAAAAATCACACAAGTTAAAGTATAGATAGGAATATGGTGTTCTAACTTCTAATTGAAATAGAATTCCTAGACATAAACTATATAATCATTCCCAGCAAATTACTACCTTTCTATTGATACCAAACCTGACACAGCTCCTATGGATTATAGCATTTGAGATATCCATTGAAAATAATATCATAAATGCTTCCCTAAATCCAGACAGCATCACACACAGGGCTCTGCCCTGCCAGGGTCCCTGTACCCCTTTGCCCCATTGCACACAAGTGGTACCCCCCCCCTGCCACCGTGGACCTGCCCAAGATCCCCCTAGCCCCACAAAGTCAACCTAAAGCATCCAGTGTGGACACTCTAGGTCGACTTTGTAAGTTCCCCTTTAAGTCGACTTTAATTTTAAGTATAGACACAAAGTCGACTTAAAAGTGCAATTGTCGATATAGCCAAAGAGAGGAACTCCCTGTGCTTCTCAATAGTGTTACTGCTGATTAGAGGCTCAGTGATCCTACACCAGACAAGGGCTCTGGGTGGCAGAAAAGAAAGTATAATAGACCCAGCCCTCACCCAGATAAAGACAGTCTCGCTTCAGGATAGTATTGAAGGAAGGTGATGGGCCCTTGTTGCTATTCTTGCCTCCCTCGGAGGGAGAGGCGGAGGGGCCCTTGCTGCTCCCCAAGGGTGAAGGATCCCAGATGCCCTTCCTGGACAGGAGCAAGTGTCCTAATGGTGCTGCCCGTGAGCTCTCTGGTCTGGGAGGAGGGTCCCCTGCTACTCCAAATGGCATGCAGGGCTCTGTTCTGGGACTGGAACCATGGGGGACCCTATGGCATAGTGTGCCCAGGGCTCCAGATTGCTTTCATCCAGCCCTGGTGGATGGTCTTTCAGGCCTTGGCACTAAGCAGCCTTTTCACATTCATATTGTGACACAGTTTCTGCCAACTGCTGAGAAACTGATCCTGCACAGCTTTTCCTCTGCTTGGAGTCCAGAAGTTTTGGGTCACCTTTCTTTGGCTGAAGAACCAAGCAATGATATATAACTTGAGTGAAATCTTTGTATCTCATGGGTTCAACACAGTAAATTAATTATCTTTAAAAAAAATTATCAGAATTGCAGAGTCAAGTACTCATGCGTTAGAAAATATTAGAATTATGGTGGCCTGTGCAGCCTTAATTTTGATTCCTTATTTCTGTGCATTTTAATACAGCCACCTATGTTAGTAACTGCATATTTTAACTTCTGCTGCAAATTATCTACCAGACAACAGCCTCATTCACTACACAATAGTTCCTTATTTGCCATCCATCCCGAGCACTGAATGGCTCAAGAATCCTGGACCCATTCCTGTCTCAGAAAAACACAAAATTCTTCATACTGAATTTCTCCAAAAACTTTACTTGGCAAATTCAGTATTAAGCCTGGAGCTGGGAATTTCATATTCTGCTTAACACCACCTAACTCCCCAAAGCAGCTAAATGGGTCCTATTTATTAAGATTTGTGCCAGTGTAATCCCAATAAAGCATCAATCATTGTCATTTTCTCCTAGGGGTAAGCCTGTTCTTGGGGGGGTATGGGTATCTTTATAAAACAGCCACCTTGGTAACATGAACTCTCATTTCAGTGAAATAAACTGCATGGCTCTTATCTTGACCATGGCCCACCTCCCCTTGCCTCACTGCTGACTTTGATTTGATTTATTTGGTTAATCTCCACAGTCACCCCCCCCCCCCTTGCCATTGTCTGACCCTTCCTGTCCCCAGCAGAAGGGCCTTCTCCAAGCCTATTCCCTTCTGCTGCTGATTCTTCCTCTCAAATACCTCCTTGAGAGCCAAGAGAGCAGGGAGATAGATTGCACAAATCAGTCAACTTAGGTCAGGACTTTGTTCCAGACAAGGCCTGCCTGTTGTCTACTGCCCTACAGGTTGTAAGAAGCCACATCGTTCCCATCTAAACTAATCTGGAAGTCCCTAAAGCCAAGAATTCAGGAAAGTTAAAAAAGGGATATGGACATTACATCGATAACAAGAATATTTAACATTAACAGAGTTGTTGCTGACATAAATTTTAGAAAGGATATTAAGCCTCCTGTTTAAGGGCTAAAACCAACTTCTAACTATTGCAGATTAGGATGAAACCTAATCAGGGGCAAATTATTCCTCATTCTGCTATTGTGAGGTTCTTGCATCTTCCTCTGAAACATCAGGTATTGGTCATGGTCTTGGGTCTGATCCAGTCTGGCAATTCTGATCTTCCTAATAAAACTGTTTTGCCTTGGATGTCAAGGGGAGCAGCTTCTTTTTCAGAAGTTATGTTTTAGCATCTTTGCTCTGTCTGTTTCCCAGCTCTCTCAGATCTTCGAGGAGAAAAATGCCCTCTCTATCCAGCTGCGAGGCAGCAGCCAGAATCTCCGGGAGAGCCACCAGCAGTACCGTGAGGTCCTGGACCGCTGCATGGTCCTCGAGAGGCAGCTGCAGGAGCTGCAGTCTCCAAACAAGGACATGGTAAGGGGCAGAGTAATGGGAAGGAAAGTAGTCATCCTCTTGACAGCCAGGGTGAATTGAAGGGTGATTCTCACTGCAGACTTCGTTTGCTGTGTGACATAGCACCCTGTCCGAACTCTGTTATGAGATTTAATCCTACTCACCCATTGCTTCACTGATTCTCCTGCCCAGTATTTGATGCCTTGCCACACATTTACTTTGTTTCAGAGGTCACTCATGACAGATGCTGCTCCAGGAGCCCCCCAGGAAAAAAAAGAACCTCCGAGAGATTGTTACACTCCGGAATTGCAGGAATTGCAGTTGAGGTAAGGACAGAGGGAAGGGATAGAAATCCTTGGTTGATGCCAGTAGATACTGGGGTAGGTCCTGCTGTGAACCTTCTGGAAATCTGAGGTGCACACGGTTGTGGGGACTCACTGTTCCTTTAGATAAAACCACAGACACTGACCTCAACAGGTAGCAATTGTTGCTGCCCAGTGCAAATCAGTTTAGCACCCCATTCACTTCATTGGCTCATCAGTAAATATTGAGTTACATTTACGGTCCTGCTCTCAGTCTCCAAGGCTCTCGGTGAGCTGAATCAGGCTGAGACCTATTGCGATTACACTACTCCTCAGAAATAATAGAAATACAGTTGGGATGGGTGATGGAGCTCCTTTTGTGGAATGACCACAAAACCTTTGTGACTGAGCTTTTCTTCTCACCATTCCTGTTGTAAGTGAATAAAACCCATGTGTCTGTGGAGCCACAGGAGCGAATCTGGTCCATGTACTAGAGCAGTGAATACAGCATAAGCAGAAAGGGACTAATAAGAATTTTTGCTGTAAGCTGAGAATGTATCAGTTGGGAGTGACTGAGGAGGAGAAGGACCTGGGCATGTTGATTGATCACAGGATGACTGAGCTGCCAATGTGATGTTGCTGTGAAAAAAGTTAATGGGGTCCTAGGATGCATCAGATGAGATATTTCCAGTAGGGATAGGGAGGTGTTAGTACTATTATACAGGGCGCTGCTGAGACATCATCTGAAATATTGTATGCAGTTCTGGGCCCCCATGTTAAAGAAAGAAAGACGGGTTACTACTAGGATGATCCGAGGAATGGAAAACCTGCCGTATGAGAGGAGACTTGGAGTTTGGCTTCTTTAGTCTACTCAAAAGAAGGTTGAGGGAGATACGATTGCTCTGTAAAAATAAGTAAGAGGAATAAATACCAGGGAAGGTGAGGAATTATTTAAATTCAGTGCCAGTGTGGACACAAGAATAAATGAATGTAAACTGGCCTTCAGTAAGTTTAGACTTGAAATTAGGTGCAGGTTTCTAACCATCAAAGGAGTGACGTTCTAGAATAGCCTTCCAAGAGGAGTTATGGGGGCAAAAAGCCTAGCTGGCTTCATAACTGAGCTTGATACGTTTATGGAGGGGATGGTATGATGGGACAGTCCAGTTTGGCAGTTGACTGATATTTGACTACTGGTGGTAGATATACTAATGACCCGTGATGGGACATTTGATGGGGTGGTTCTGAGTACAGGAGTGGATGGGTGGCCTGCATTTTGCAGGAGGTCGGACTAGATGATCATGATGGTCCCTTGTGACCTTAGAGTCTGAGTCTATTTTCTACCAGGTTATCAGAAGCCCAACAACTGCACAGCAGCACAAAGCAGGACCTAAGGCATTTGGAAGAGCAGCTTCAGGAGGAACGAGACCAGCGTCTTTCCGCTGAGGAGGCTTTCTCAGCAGCACAGGATCAGATCAGGAGGTAGAGTGTATGTTCTCCTTGTGCAGTCTGGACTGCTGTATAGCGGTGTCACCCCAATTAGTCATTCCTGGGCCCGACTTACCCTGCTTTGCTGTGTAAACCACTCTCTCCTGGGTTAGCCTCCTGCAAGTAGTTGGTCCTTGACCTAAAGAAGGAGTGTTTCAGCTGCTCATGGGATAGACCCCAGCAAACACCTGCAACCGCAGATGTGACCTCAGGAACTGCTGTCTTGCAGGGTTCAGTGCTCCACACTGCACCCTGCCATTTCATTTACACTTGTCCATCACTTTATCAAAGAAATTGATACGTGCCAGCTCTGTCACGCTACGTGAGGTCTTTGCACATACTCAATCCGCTGTTTTAGATAAAACAAACAACTAAATTTATGGACTACAGCAAGATTTTATGTGAATCTGAGTCAGATTAATATAAATTAAAGATTAATAATGAGTCAGGGAGTTAATCATGATTAACTAAAGATAACTTGTATCCTAAACTAAGATTAATATTCCAGTCTCTTTCGTTCTGACATTACCACACAGGCTGCTTGCAGTGAATCTTGCAACCAGACCCCCCAGCTCCCTGTGGGGAGGTTCTCAGTCTTTGGTGTTGCATAGAAGATGGATTCTAAGGCACAGCAAATAGAGAAGTTTCCTCAACACCCCTGGGATGAGGTGATTGGCTGTGTCTGCCAAGGAACATGATTGTTGCCACTTGACCTAATGTGCTCACAGGTGCTTAGGCCTGTCCATTGTTCCTGTATGCATGTCTTTGCAGGATATGAACACCTCATTTCTTGTTTGTCTGCATCTCTAAAGCCATGTGAGAGACATATTTGGAGATATAGCATAGCAGAGTTTCATATCTGTACATGTATGTGACATTGCAGGAAACATGCTATCATAACAGTAATGTTCAGTATGTCATGAGCATTCAAAAAAAAAATTTTTTTAGAACAGATGACTTTAAAACAAATGCACTAAAAGGGACACACAAAAATGCATGTACTGTGATTAAAATGCCTCATACAAGAAGTCTGACCAATCTGAATTACTTCTGCAATTTTGTCCCTTCTAGTGCATTGGTTTTAAGGTCATCCTTTCTAAAAAAACTTGTCTTTTTTATATTATTTTTCAATCAAGACTAAATGTAGATCAAATCAAAACCTAGTAACAGCAGCTTTTTAATCCCAGGTAGGGTTCAAAGCAGCGACTGCTGAGTTCTCAGGCTCCTGCCCTAACTCCTGCACTGCAGGGCCAGATGCCTCCCAGGCTTTGTGCTAAGCACGGGTTGCCATTTAAACCTATAAACATTATGCCATCTACTGGAGAAAGGTGGGAAAGCACAGGGAATACAGACAAAGCGAAGTTAATATAAAGGTTGTCTAAAAAAACACCTTACATGATGTACTTTGCATTAGACAACACACAGTTACACTGTTAAAAGTGAACTTGGGGTACAGTTTATCACAGTGTTTCTAATCAAGCAAGCTGAGTGTTACCTTAGTACAGCGGTTCCCAACCTTTTGGCCACAAATATAATTTTTAGAGCCCTGAAGGGCCATCAGCTGTTTACAAAATTAAATTAAAATTAAAGTAATTAAATTTCTATTAAGAACAATTAATGAATTTAAATATTTAATTAAATTTAAATTTATTGTTATTTAAAAATATTTATTTAAAATTTAAAAATTTATGTAGTAGAAAGAAAATTTAAAATTAAAAACAGCTTTAAATTAAAAAATGTATAATTTAAAAAAGATCAAACTCTTTAAAATAGTTCATTTCAGGCAACTCTAGTCTAATGTGATTTCTGTGACTGAAGACCAGAAGCTAACTTGTTGATTTCCAGCTCCACTGTCCTCCAACTTCCATTTCTTTGATTCTTTTGAGGCGGCTACACTCATTTTTACATAGACTCAGGGCTTTTTTTCTGCCAGTATGCCCCAGTACGGCATACCGACGCCTATTTTTCCCTGGCCACCCTGATGTCCAGCTGGGGGACAGGGTCAGCAGGGGAAAGGAACAGGTCTCCTTTCCCCTGCTGATCCTGGCCTCCAGCTGGGCAGTGGGGCTGGCAAGGGTCAGGAGCGGCGACCACAGGCCAGAATTGGGCTGCTAGGGCCTGGAGTCTGGCCCACAGTCACCTGGGAGCTGTGGCCAAGCTGGGGATTTTTCAAATCTCCCGCTCTGAGCATGTGCAGATGCGTGGCTCAGGGTGGGAGGGAGCAGCCTGGCCAGGGAGTGACTGGGGATGCCCCTGCAGCTCCGCCTGGCCAGATAAAGTGAGGGGAGGGGGCTGGATGGGTCGGGGAGCCAGCAGGCAGGTGGGGAAGGGGCAGGGGGGCCAAGAGGAGTGGAGAAGGGAGTTGGGGAACTGGCAGGCGGGCGGGCAGGGAAGGGGCAGAGAGGTGAGAGGAGTGGGGACCGAGTGGGCGAGAAAGGGTCCGGGGGCCGAGAGAAGCAGGGGAGGGGTCAGGGAGCCGGCAAGTGGGTGGGGAAGGGGCTGAGGTCAGGGGAGGGGGGTGGGTAGCAGGCAGGTGGGAAAGGTGGGTCCTGGGAAGGTTGTTGGGAGCTGCCTGATGATGGAGCGGGGCGGGGGGTGTTGGAGAGACCCCGGAGGGTCGCGGTTGTGGAGGGTCCTGACAAGCCCTCCCCCCTGCTCCTGCTGCTATATTGGCACTTTTTTAAAGAAAAAAGCACTGCATAGACTGATTTATATCTAAACACCAAATCTAAAACCTATATCTAAAAGCCATAAAACTTTATATGAAAACTATATCTAAAAGCAGAGAGTCTCAGAGCTCGGTCATGATGGGTACAAGTGCTAAATGTAGTTTAAAAAACAAAAAACCTGTTCACAAGTGCAGGCCATTAAATCTACAAAAGGCTCTATTTTACAGGGTCCCTCTTCCTTCCCTGTGAAGGATTGCTGAGGAGCTGGGACAAGCTTACACTACAGTCCGGATTCTCCTCCCGCTCCCGGGACCAGGCAGTAAATGGCCCACTCGCCTGCTTCACTTCCCCCACTGCCCGCCTCCCCCCACCAGGTAGTAAGTGGCTGCTGTAGCTCCGGGCTGTGTGCGAGGCAGTAAGCAGCTCCCAGCTTGCAGCCGACCCTGGCTTTGTGCCAGGAGCTAGGCTGCGGCCATGCTCCGCTGCCCTCCCCGCCCCCCAGAAAGTAAGTGACTGCTCCGAGCTGCCTGTAGGACCTGATTCCCAGCTTGCAGCCACAGCCTAGCTCCCAGCTGCGCATTAGCAATTAATGAATATTTCTCTCTTCTGCAGGTTAGAGTCAAGTGAATGGGCATCTACTCTGGGTCCCAGCCCTGATGGGTCTCCCACTTACGAACAGTCCTTGCTGATTGATCCCATGGATAGTACCTTTAGCAAGGTAAGAATACCAATGTAGCGGCTGTGTCCAGGGAGCTAGCTTCATAACGTAGGTGATGTGAGCACTTGCAGCTGCAGAGGAATGTGGCTAGACCATGGGGAAACAACCCTCTTGATTCTAAGCATTGAATATAGTTCATAGCTTTTGGAACCTGCCACTCCCATTGCATGGCTCAAGATGCCTCCACATCCTGCATCATTTAGGAACTGCCACTGCACACATGAGTCTCGGAATTATGACCTCAGGAACTGGTTGGGATCCTGGAGGCTGAGGTTGCATTAGAGGTTACTCCCTCATTGCTGAACCTTGTAATATTTGCCCAAAGTTCTACATAAAAGAAAGCAGCAGCTGATTGTGCAGAGAGGGATAGGAGACTATATAAAATATGCCTATCCCTAGGTCCATAGCCTCATATACTAAATGCAATAATTAGACAACAGTGCCTCACCCCCACCCTGCAAGCAGAAGTCTCAGAACTCTGTGCCCAGAAAGTCAAAATTCTCAGACGGTCAAAATCGTGGATCCCTCAGTAAGAACGACTGTGGAGGTTCAGCAGGACTGAGGGCAATGTATTGGAATAGTAGAATCATCGGACAAGAAAGGACATCGAGGTCATCTAGTCCCATTCCCTGCACGCCTGGCTTTTTTTGAACTCATTGGATTAAAAAAAGAATTAGATAAATTGATGACAAATTGGTCCATGAATGGCTATTAGCCAAGGTAAGCGGCAATTGCTTTGTCCAGAGGCTGGGAATGGCCATTGAGATGGATCACTTGATGATTACCTGTTCTATTCATTCCCTCGGAAGCACCTGGCATTGGCCACTGCCTGAAGACAGCACACTAGGCAAGATGAGCCATTGGCCTGACCAGTGTGCCCGTTCTTATGACTAAATATTATAAGTTGCCTGCTCATGGTTGCAGTGGTAGCAGCACATTGCCTGGACAGCCGTCATACAGCCTTAAAAACCAGTCTCTTGAACCACACCCAGAAGTGGCTAGGAAGTCAGTTTATTAGCTGAAGTAATGCGTGGCTTATGGCTAGCTCTGCCTAGCAGACCAGCAGCCATGTTCTACAGTGGCTGCAGTTTCTAGGTGGACCATGTGAGCAGCCTGCTGCAGCGTGTGTTCTACAGATCAAATGGGTCACGGGGACCTGCATTGAGATGGTCCCAGTCACCCTACTAAGTGTGTAGGGCCGCAATGCCGTGCAAGGACATAAAAGCACCCCCAAATTGGAATTCTCTCACACAGGAGACAGACTGAGTCATGGGTCTATGCACTAGTAGAGTCTTGAAAGACCACTCTTCACCACCACCCACCATTCCTTCTTACCAGTCCCTTCTGTCTTCTCTGGATAAAGACTCAGCTAGCTCATTCCCATCCAAGCATCTGTATGTGAGAACGGCCATAGTGGGTCAAACCAATGGTCCATGTAACCCAGTATCCTGTCTTGTCAACAGTGGCCAATGCCAGGTACTCTAGGAGGAATGAATAGAATAGAGAATCAAGTGATCCATCCCCTGTCACACATTCTCAGCTTCTGACAAACAGAGGCTTGGGACACATCAGAGCAAGGTTTTGCATCCCTCCCACCCTCGCTAATAGCCATTGATGGTCCTGTTCTACATGAACTTATCTAGTTTTTGTTTTTTTTCCCCCGAACTCTGTTATAGCCTTCGCGACATCCTTGGGCAAAGAGTTCCATAGGTTGACTGTGCGTTGAGTGAAGAAATACTTCCTTTAATCATTTTTAACCTGCTGCCTATTAATGTCATTTCATAGCCCCTAGTTCTTAGAATCATAGAATGATAGAATAATAGGGTTGGAAGGGACCTCACGAGGTCATCTAGTCCAACCCCCTGCTAAAAAGCAGGACCACTCCCCCTAAATTATCCCAGCCAGAGTTTTGTCTAACCGAGCCTTAAAAATCTCCAAAGATGAAGATTCTACCACCTCCCTAGATAGCCCATTCCAATGCTTCACCACCCTCCTAGTGAGAAAGTTTTTCCTAATATCCAACCTTGACCTCCCCAGCTGTAATTTGAAACCATTGCTCCTTGTTCTGTCCTCTGTTACCCTCGAGAACAACCTAGCTCCCTCCTCTTTGGAGCAACCCTTCAAGTAGTTGAAGGTTGCTATCAAATCTCCCCTCAGTCTTCTGTTCTGTAGA
>ML686069.1:158327-179681 GCA_007922175.1 Pelusios castaneus
CCAATGCCAGGGCTTCACCACCCTCCTAGTGAACCAATGCCAGGGCTTCACCACCTCCCTTGGTACCCAATGCCAGGGCTTCACCACCCTCCTAGTGAACCAATGCCAGGGCTTCACCATCCTCCTAGTGAAAAAGCTGTTCCTAATATCCAACCTAGACCTCTCCCACTGCAACCTGAGACCACTGCTCCTTGTTCTGTCATCTGCCACGACTGAGACCAGCCCAACTCTATCCTTCCTGGAACCCCCTTCTTATAGGGGAAAGCTGCTATCAAATCCCCTTCATTCATCTCTTCAAACTAAACAAGCCCAATTCCCTCAGCTTCTCCTCATGAGTCATGTGCCCCGGCCCCCTAATCATTTTTGTTGCCCTGTGCTGGACTCTGTCCAATTAGTCCCCATCCTTTATGTAGTGAGGGGGGGGGTCCAAAACTCAACACAATACTCCTAATATGGCCTCACCAGTGTTAAATAGAGGGGAACGACTTCCCTCGTTGTGCTGACAGTGCTCCCACTAACGCAGCCCAATATGCTGTTAGCCTTCTTGGCAATAAGGACGCACTGTTGACTCCTATCCAGCTTCTTGTCCACTGTGACCCCCAGGTCCTTTTCTACAGAACTGCTGCCTGGCCAGTCGGTCCCCAATGAACGCGATGCTTCTGTCTTAAGTGCAGACTCTTGTCCTTGTTGAATCTCATCAGATATATTTAGGCCCAATCCTCCAATATGTCTAGGTCACTCTATATCTTGTCCCCACCCTCTAGTTTATCTACCACTCCACCCAGCTTATTAGTGTCATCCACAAACTTTCTAAGGGTGCAATCCATCTCATCTTCTAACTCATTAACAAAGTCAGTCCCATGACTGACCCCAGGGGCACTGCATTTGATACTGGCTGCCAACTTGAAATTTAGCTGTTGATCGCTATGTCAGACAGTGCTCCTAGCTGGTTCTTAAGTGTCGCCAATGTGAATCTAGGAACCTGAGGTCTCCTGGGGAAGCCACTGCTGTCAGGACATTGGTACCTGAGTGCCAGCACTCACAACAGTCCATTGAGCAGAAGCTGGTATCCTGCCCTTCTATTCCCTACTGCCTGACCAGAGGGGTAGGATGTGGTTCCCATAACCTCAAGTCTCTCACAGTGCTACAGGCACATGCATTTAATCTATTTGATTACACTGCACCTGTGGGGTTGAAACTTAGACCCGATCTACATTACAGAGTTAGATCATCTTAAGGCAGCTTACGTCAGCCGAACTCAGTAAGAATCTACACTAAAACTTAGCTCCCACCGATGTAACTTGCCAACTAGACTGACGCAACACAACCTCCATGAAAGAAGCAGCATTTAATTGGTGTAGCTAGGTTGATGCAACATCAGTGTGACACTGCATTGCTTATGCCAACTGTTGCTGCCTTTCCGAAACTGTCCCTCAATGCCCCACACTGGCAGTTAAATCGATCCAAGTGCTGCTGGTGAGGACACTCACAGCTGATAGAAAGAGGGTAGTGTGGATGTCTGAAACTGATTCATTTACTTCAGTGGTTGTATGTTGATGTAACTTAGATCAACTATATTTTTCAGTGTACCTTACCCAACGAGACAGATGTCAGGGAGTATGTATTTTGCGCAGAACAGAGCCCTTCTTCGAGTCAGCTCTGAGTTTGTCTAGAGCAGTGTTCCCAGCCTTTTTGGCTCGAGAGCCACAGATCCTGTTTTTATAATCCTGAAGGGCTACTGGTCTCCACAAGTAGGAACACACACGCCCACTCCGCAGCCAGGTGGAAGGAGTTCAGTGAAGAAGCTGTCTCTTCACTGCAGCAGGGAAACCACACCTGTTCTGTAGCCCTGTGCGCTGCTTCCCAGTACCTAGGCAGTGGCTCTCTTCTGCAGCCAGGGGGACAGAAGATCAGTGCTCCCCCATCTCTGGCTCCAGCAGGGACCTGAGCGCATATAGACCTAGGCAGAGCACTTTGCTTTGCTTCCTTCTACAGACAGAGAGTGGACCATTGATCTCCCATCCCCTTTGGCTGCAACAAGGAACCTGCACCAGTATTTTAGCCCCCTGGAAACATGCTCCACCTGGATCCTTATGTAGTGGCTCCTTCTGCAGCCAGCAGAAGGGGTGAGTGGCAGGCCACTTTGAAAACCCTCGCAGGCCATTTTTGGCCTCTGGGCCAACGGTTGGGAACCTCTGGTCTAGAGTGTGTGTGTGTTGGGAGGTGTTTGTAAGCTTCACACCCAGCCTGAAGAGGGAGGGCCAGTAATCAGAGGAGGAATATGTGGGACACTGTGGTATGCAACCTGTCATTTAAATCAGCTTCTGTACCAGGTGACAGGACAATAGCTAATATGATGCCAATTTTTAAAAAAAAGATCCAGAGATGATGCTGGCAAATACAGGCTGCTAAGCATAGCTTCAGTACCATGTACATTCATTGAAATTATAGTAAAGACCAGAATTAACAGGCATGCAGATGAATACATGAATGAATAGGGGGAACAGTCAACATGCTTATTGTAAAGAGAAATCATGGCTCACCAAATCTACTAGAATTCTTGTGTGGGGGCAGCCAACGGATATGGACAAGTGTGGCCCAACGGATATAAGATTAGATTTTTAGAAAGCACCAGGTTCCTCACCCCTTCTAATCAAAGAATGGGATAAAAAAGAAGGTCCTCTCCTGGATCATAACTGGTTAAAAGATAGGAAACAAAGGGTAGGAATGGAGAGAGGAAAATAGTGTTGTCCCACAAGGGCTGTACTGAGACTAGTTTTGGCCAGCATATTCATAAATGATCTGGAAAAAAGGAGTAAACAGTGAGGTGGCAAAAATTGCAGATGATACAAAACTACTCAAGATCGTTAAGTCCAACACAGACTGTGAAGAATTATAAAGTGATCTCACAAAACTGGGTGACTGGACAACAAAATGGCAAATGAAATTCTCTGTTGATAAATGAAAAGTAAAGAATATAAGAAAACATAATCCCAACTATACATATAAAGTGATGGGGTCTAACTTAACTATTACCACTCAAGAAAGAGATCTCTGTGTCATTGTGGATAGTTCTCTAAAAACATTCTCATTGTGCAGTGGCAGTCAAAAAAACAAATAGGATGTTGGGAATCATTGGGAAAGGGATAGAAAACAGACAGAAGATATTGTATAGCCTCTTCATAAATCTGTGGTACATTCACATCTTTAATACTACATGCAGATATGGTTTCCTCAGCTCAAGAAAGATATATTTGAATTGGAAAGGGAACAAAAATGATCAGGGATATGGAAAACCTTCCATAGGAGAAGTGGTTAATAAGCCTGGGACTTTCAGCTTGGAAAGAGATGTCTAAGGGGGGGCATGATAGAAGTCTATAAAATCGTAACTGGTATGGAGAAAGTAAATAAGGAAATGTTATTTACCTCTTCTTGTAACACAAGAACAAAATATCAGCAAATGAAATTAATAGGCAGCAGATTTGAAATGAACAAAAAGAAGTATTTCTTCACTCTTGCCTTGCAATTTCCCCTTTAAGCTCCAAAGGGGGAGCCATGTTAGTCTAGTTCCACAAAACAAACAAGGAGTCCTGTGGCAATTTTAAAGACTAATAGATCTGTTAGTTTTTAAAAGTGCCACAGGACTCCTTGTTCCCTTTAATCTGTCTCCTACAGTACAATTCCTATCCTGGTGGGATGGGAGAGCTAGAGTAGGGCTTGTGAGATGGGAGAGCAGTGGATTAGATGGGATAGGAACCCTTCAAAGGTCTCTGCTCATGGTATTGATAATCAGCCCTGTATTTAAAGGGGGAATGGGCCTTACAGATCTATAGCCAATGGGGCCCTGAAGCTGGAATCACGAGTGGAAGCCTGAGAACACTAGTTGGACTATTGCATCCTCCTGGATGAGCTCTGTGTCCGTGCCTTTTGGAATGTTCTCCCATCCCCTGTGGGGCTTTGAGTGCAGATGTCTGAGATGTCACTGACTGGTTTCTCCTCTACTCTTTCCTCCAGACCCGGAGCAACTCTGGTTGGCGGCGTCTGCTGCGCTCACTCTTCTGTTCCCGAACCCGCCTACCACTGCTGGTGACAGTGTATCTGCTTACGCTTCACATCCTGCTCTTCCTATGCTTTACAGGCCATGTGTGAGACAGGCCAAGAGTCTCAGTACTTTTCCCCCATTCCTCTACCCCTTGCCCAAGCCAGGTCTTTGGGCCAGCTGTCACCAGTGCCCTTCACCAGCAGTCCACTCTCCCCTAGCTAGCTGCGTGGGGCAACTGAGCCAGCAGTCACCAGCACTCATCCCTGAGCTGCTTGCTCTGACCCAACTTGGTGGCTGCTGTTGCTGAAGCTCGGGGTCTGTTTCTGGAAGACAACCTCTTCCCTTCCTTATTTCCCCATCCCCACCCTCACACCAGGTGTTACCAGCTCACCTTGAGCTGCACCTTTTCTGAACCAGGCTCCTCAGGCTGGTAATGGGTGAGTGCAATGATATTACCCTGGCTTCCACCTGCAGAAAGAGCTCCACTCTAGCTGCTAATCATCTCTAAGGGGGTTACTGGGAAAATGCTGTCATGTGGCTGCTGTTCTCCAGAACCTCCAGAGGTTAGCTGGCATCATTGCCCCTTGTCAGCGTTAGACTGGAGTTAATAGCTGTACCAGCCTAGCAGGTGCCTTGCCCAGCTCCTGCTCATTAGTCTGAGTGTCACTGTCTGTGTCAGAGGTGTCTCACCCAGCCTAGCTACACTGTTCCTTCCCATGCACAGATTGCATCATCATGTTGCAAAGATTGCACCAGACTCTGAGCAAGGGCTCCTCTCCCATCCTCCAGTCCCATCCCCCAGCTCTTAAACTTGCCCATTTGGGCCCTTCTGGTGATGGTGTTAAAAACCAGAAAAGGAAATCATGGAGTTTTTAATCAAATACTCTCTAAAACCAATCAGAGTCAGGTTTATAACTTTTTCAAGGGGAGCAAATTTTTCTGAAGGAAAAGGGCATTCATTGCAGCATGTGGATGTGCTGAGCGATCCAGCTAAGGACTTTTGCAGGTATTTGCTGTTATTCCCTGTGCAGGAAAAGGGCAGTAATTTAATTATTGAAAGGGAAGAGGGGACCTGACATTTTCTCTCTTAATTTAATCATTACTCTAATTATAAAGCTTGTGCAGCTCTTGCTGAGGACAGGGGAGGGGAGAAGAAAAGAGCCAGGCTCCTGCACACTGGACCATGTCCACTATTTACTTTTCAAAAGACAACCTGGACAGTTCGAGCTACAGATTATAGCTGAAGGGGTCTGAGTGTGGACCAAGGTCCTGACTCTGTAGGGACTGCAAGACACTCTGCAGACAAACCCTTCTCTGTTGTGAGGAGAAGACTCCTACGGTCTCTGCCTCTACCTCCGCTTCATGAGACTTCTTTCTGGAGAAGCCTGACTGACCTCGCTGAGGTGGCAATCTGTACCCTGTGTCACGCACTCTCAGTGCAGTTGGACGTGGTCCTATTCGCTGTGTAGATGGCAGAGTTCAGAGCTCTCCATGGAGCCCCTGAACGCGTTCTGTGCAGATAACGATATACCATTGTCCCTGGAGATGAGAATTCTGAACTCAGCAGTGACTGTGTCCCAGGTGAGGGAGGAGGATGAAACCCATCAGAAAAACTCTTACTTAGTGCTGCGATCTAGGGTGGGTTCTTCATAAGATGGGCCTCTCCCTTCCCATTTCAGGATGCCTCACACAGTTTAATGGAGGAAAGCTAATTCTCCTGATGCTGCTGTTAATCCAGGTCTCCAGGGCGGCTGAACTGAGCCTGTGAAGAGCCAGGGACTGATTCCTTTGCTCTCCCTAAAGCAACTGGGCTTCTGGCTAGGTCTAGAACACTGAAGCCATATTCCTGTGCTCCCCCATGAGTATTTATAGAGTGTTCCCTGTGGGATTCCCCCCTTGATTCTATGGTATCTAGTGACCAAACCCCTCACCTACAGCTTCTTGGGGCACATGCTTCTGTGTACAATAAAGATTATTTTTCAGAGTGAAGCCGAGTGGTGTTTTGGTGTGCGTGGCAATTGGAACTGACCTCTGAGTCTCCAGAGCTGCCAGGCCATGAGCATGACCGACTGTGGACATAACAAAAGACAGTGGCCTGTCTCCATATGCTTTTTCCCAGCTGTGAGGGGAACATGCCCCACCCCTTCCCTCGTGTTGGTGAGTCTCCCATGGAGACTGCACTAACCTTACCACCTCCCTCTGTTACGCATATCCCACAGTGGCTGAGTGGGACAGACGTTACAACTTTGAGAACAGTTCCGAGGGGTTTAGCACCCCTTGCTTCCTTTACTAGTATATTTGACTAGCTTGCTATCTGCGTGTAGGCAGAATTGTGCAGCCCCATGGGAGTTACGGGTGTCAGCATGAAGCAAAGTAACTATATGCAATGTCCATGGAAGGGACTGGTCAGACATAGGTGAAAGGTAGCTGTAGAATGGATGTAATTTGCAGCGTCAGCTCGCACTGACTCAGCAAAGCAAACACCATCTAACCTCTAAGGGGGTAATAAAAGCAACAAGAAATATATAATGCAGAACATTTCTCCCATTATATCTTATGTGAGGGAATAAGCAGGTGCTGTTATTAGTGTGACTCTGCATATCCTCGCATATGGCTATTGCACCACCTTGTGGCGCCTTGCAATGGAACCCTCTTCTAGCAGTATCCGAGTGCTCTCACCCCCTACCTTCGGTGTTCCTATGCACCAAGGGCAAGGCTATAAAGGGAGGGGAGTGCCCACCTCACTTCATTTGGTTCCACCCACATGTCAGGATGGTTGTAAACCTTCTAGTTCCTCAAAACCGAAAGTTTTTCAAGTTAGCTAGTATCAGCTTTCACTTAGTAGCAATTAAAGTATATCCCCAGTTATGGGAGATGGTGGAATTGAGGAAGCTAAAGAAACTGGAATCAGAGGTGTGCTTCATGTCCAGTAATTTTCCTGGTATCAGATGTTCACGTGCAGTGTCTGAGTTCTGGGTGTGCTGTTTGATGGATCTTCACCTCCAGTGCCTGCTAGATTGGGGACAACTGTCTCCAACTCCTCTTCTTAAGGCAGCCCTTATTAATTGCTCTTCTGGATCCATTCATACTGTGGTTCCAAAGTCTATAAACAGCCAGTCTCTGCCCTAGCAGCCTCTGGTGGTCCTAGCAGGGCTCCAAAAAAGCTGCAGACCCTGATGGGGCCAGTCTTGATTTCTGTGCCTTTCCTGCTCAAACTTTGAAGGAAATGCCTGAGCCTGGACTTCAGAAAAGCAGACTTGAAAATCAGAAGTGAAGCAAGAGGGAGGATTTGATGACGTGAGAGCTGGTTCCAGGTGATGGAACTAGGCTGTTCTCAATGGTAATAGATAACAGAACAAGGAGCAATGGTCTCAGGTTGTAGTGGGGGAGGTCTAAATTGATATTAGTGTAAGCAAGGTTAAGAATCTGAGCCCCTCTCGCTTAGCAGCTAAACAGGGAGGGGACAACTGATTTGCTGGGATTTGCATTTGCATGACACTCAGCATAATTTCACCCAGAGGCTGGGCATGATGGGAGATGGTATGTGTGGCTGGTTCAGATCCTCTGAATCTGGTCTTTTAGCAGAACGGGGAAAGGAAATATTGTTCTTTCATGATATGCTACCCTTTGATTGTATATGTGTTATTGACAGAAAAACTGGTGGAAAAGTCACCATCGGCAACAGAGAACTTGGAAAAGTGAGCAACCCTAGTTTTCAGAGTTGTAAAACCAGGTGGGGAGGGCTGTGAGCACCAGCTCTGCTGGAGCTGTGCTTTAAGCAAACACTTATTTCCCTGCCCATTGTTAAAGGATAGACCTAAAGATTTCTTGTAGAGTCTCTTTTGTTATTTTAATTAAGCTGAAATCACCGAGGAAGTAAAAACTTCCCTGAGAGCTGAAATCACTGAAAGCTGACTGAAGTCAAGCAGAAGATTGGTGCCAGCAGATGGCACGTGACCAGCGGGTGATGTGTCAGAGCCAGTGGACAGCAGGTGTGACCAGCGGGTGATGTGTCAGAGCCAGTGGACAGCAGGTGTGACCAGCACCAGCGGGTGGTGACAGCAGGCGGAGCTGTGGACGGCAGGTGTGGCCAGCAGGCGATGCGGAGGAGATGGCGGACAGCAGGCAGAGCCAGCGGACAGCGGGTGGTGTGAGCAAACATTGAGCTGGCAGAGGACAATTGGAGGGGAGGGCTGAGGGCCACCACCCCTTTCCCCTTCTTAGAGGTGGACAATGAAACTTTGATGGTCAGTACAGGGGCTACGAAGAAGTGAAGGAGACGCACTATGTACACTGGGGTGGAATGAGTTCCGTCTATGGGGTTTTGTGGGAATCTTTGCACTGTATCACAATCAGTGCTGCGTTTTGATGTTGCCTTTTATTTAGCCTTTATTAAAAGTCTTGTATGCTATACTCAGATTCGTGCTTGCGAGAGGGGAAGTATTGTCCTAGGGCGCCCAGGGAGTGGTGTGTAATTTCCCAGAAGACTGGGTGGGGGCTCGAGCCTAGTGGTATAACATTATTTGGGAACCCCTAGAAATAGAACCCGGTCCGTTGCTGCTGCCGTCTCGGCCTGGCAAAGGGGTTACATTAGAAAAAAAACTTTTTCACTGGGAGGGTGATGAAGCACTGGAATGGGTTGCCTATGGAAGTGGTGGAATCTCCATTCTTAGAGGTTTTTAAGATGTGGCATGACAAATCCCTGGCTGGGAATGGTTTATTTGGGGTTGGTCCTGCTGTGAGCAGGGGGTTGGATTAGATACTTCCTGAGGTCTCTCTTCCAACCATTATCTTCTATGGAACTCGTGATTCTATAACTAGCATACATGAGCTAGTATTAATGGGAGATTTTTAACCTGAACATTTGTTGGAAGACTAATATAGCAAAACACATCCTGAAAGATCTTGGCATGTATAGTGGACAACTGAATCAGAAAGTTGTAGGAAGCAGGTAGGGGAGTCCTTCATTTTGGACCTGATTTAGAAAAACAGATTAGTTGTGAATCAGAAGGATATTTCCATCAATGGCTATTAGCAGGATTAACATAAGTGGTACTCAAGTATTCATGTGCACCTAACCTTTCAAAAAAGTACTGAAAACTTCCCCCAAAGGCCCACATGTGTACCAGCATACCCTGCACATCCCCAGGATTCCTACCCTGCCCAAAACCACACCCTCCTATTGTGCCGCCAGCTCATGCTGCTGGTGGCCCAGCTCCCAGGCTGGATCCAGCCCCCATCGCCAGCCCCAGCTCCCAGACTGGATCTGGAGCCCGACATCTGCTGCCTGGCAGCCCTGGGCCAACTCCTGCCTTTTGGCCTCACTGGTCCCTGGCTGGGGCCAGATGTTGTGCCAGCCTCCTCCCCCCACCCACCCAGGTTGGGGCCAGCCACTGATTTAACTTTCCCTCCTCTTCTCCTGCTCTGCACCGCGTGCCTCAGCTACATGCTGCAGAGCAGGAGACTTAAAAGAGCCGGCCCACCTGTGTGCCCTGCGTTGCTGGCTCGGGACTCGGGCACTGGCTTGGACACTCTGGGTTCATGCCCCCTGTGCTCAGCACCAGCGACACCCCTGGAGTAAACCCTGTCCGTGTTCAAGGCTGAGGAAAGTATTTCACACCCACCCCAGAGACGCTGTAAGAGAGACGCTGAGGGATGCCCAGGCGGGGGCTGGGGGGGGGGTGGTGAGGCTGCCGAAGCCAAGCTCAGCCAGAGCTGCGTTGCAGGGCTGCTGCAGGAGACCAGCAGTTGCTGCATGCTGGGTAACTGCAGGGACAGAGTGCACGTGGGGGGGGGTTGTGTGTCCCCCCCAGCCTCACGTCCCCCACTGCAGGTACAGACCCCCCCGCCCCAGGGCAGGTGGTGGTGGAGCCAAAACTCATCCTGCCCTGGGGCGAGGGGCAGCTTGGGCGGGGGATGCAAATGTGACATCTGAGCCGAGTACCAAACAATTTCTGCTGGTACTCATTGAAGAACCTGATCTGAAAAATTATGTCAACCTCTGGCTGTCAGCCAGGATGGGCAGGGATTGCTATTTGCCAACAG
Organism: Pelusios castaneus; assembly: GCA_007922175.1. Lineage (NCBI taxonomy): Eukaryota > Metazoa > Chordata > Testudines > Pelomedusidae > Pelusios > Pelusios castaneus. The sequence goes on from ML686069.1 coordinate 168,415, forward strand.
CTGGGAATGGGTGACGGGGGACAAATCACTTGATGATTAGCTTTTCCATTCATTCCCTTTGAAGCACCTGGCATTGGCCACTGTTGGCGGACAAGATACTGGAGTAGATGGACCATTGGTCTGACCCAGTGTGGCCCTTATTTTCGTATAAAACTATGTAGTTCTTCGAGTGTGCTCCTGCCAATTCCAATCCTGGTGTGTACGCGCCGTGTGTACGATTCGTCAGAGACTTTTCCCCCAGCGGGATCCATCGGGTCGGCCTGGGCGCCCCCTAGAGTGGCACTCTCATGGCGCTGCATATATAGCCCTGCCAACCCGGCACCCCTCCGGTTCCTTCTTACCGCCAGTGACGGTCGTTGGAGCACTATTCGCTTGCCTTGGGCAAGATTCCTGATAGTTTCTATCAATTCCATTTTCATCCGAAAGTCAAACAGGAGTTAGTAGCAGGGCCGAGGCAACATTGGATCCCCGTTCTCCCACCACACAACCTCAGGAGCCTCGGTGCAGAGTGCTTCAGCCTCCATGAAGGAACCAGCACTGAAAACTTTGGCACCGGGCATGCGGCACCGCTCTTACTTGCCGGTGCCTAGGAAGAAACTTAAGGCCTCGGAGCCTCGTTCCCTCCAACCGCGGGAGCAATGAGAAGACTGTGAGTTGCAACTGGGCCCGAAGTCACCGGCGCAACAAAGCACATTAGGCGAGCTGGACATGTTGTCCACCCCAGAGACCGTTGAGGCTGCAAGGGACCTGATAACCATGAGGGCACAGAAGTCCCCCGCCTCCCCCTATGTGGTGCCTAGGGGCAGAATCCAGTCAAAGGGAAAACCCCCAATGATGGGACCCAGGTCGACCCTTGCCATCCCAGCACCAGTCGCCATGCCCTCTGGCTCGACACCGGTTGGTCTCGGGGCAGGGGTCAGAATCGAGATCCCAACGCTGCCCACCTTACCAGTTTAGGTCCTCATCATGGAGCAAATCAGAGTCTCCTAGACACTACCGGGACTCCCAACGCTGGCCTTTGTCCCCCATACTCAAGGGGCGAGAAGTCCAGGAGCAGGTCAAGCCAACGGCACCGTCGCCATCTCGGCACCGTTCGCTGTTTCAGTGGCATTCATCATCCCAGCACCGTTCGCCATCTCGGCAGCGGCCATCATTCCAACACCGTTCGCTGTCTCGACGACGGTCATCATCCTGGCACCGCTCGTCATCGGCACTGGCATCCACATAGATACCATTACTCGCCCAGGCACTGTTTGTCGTCCCGGTACCGATCCCCAGTTCGGCTCCGCTCACTGCACCAGCATCGGAGCCCACTATGGGGCTGGGGCTCGCCTCAACACCACTCCACTCCTCATCCTGAAAGATCCCAAGGGAAACAGGCAGCGTGGTCAGCACCACCATGGTCCCCGAGGTCGGGGTTACAGGACTCGTTGACAGGCGCCTCCTGCCAGAGGGAAGGGCCGACTCCTACTTTAGGCGCACCCATCATGGGGTCCTGGCAACCACATTAGCAAGCTCCCCCTCAGTGGCCATTCTGCATACCCTGGGCTTACCATCAGACCCAGGGTACCCGCCATCAAGACAACTTTCGGCGATCTCGGTCACTTACTCCGCTGGCCCTGACCAGGTCAAACAGAAATCCCATACCACCACCTCCCTGTCCCGCCCCCCTAGCATCTCTCGGTCAGGACCCGGAGGCTACTATTGAGGACACTCCCACTGTGGGCTCACCCGAAAGAGAGGAGGGAGAGTTGATGGGCCCTGAGCCACAGATTCCCCAGGAGCCAGAAGGGGACCACAAGGCATTGTCTTCCTCATCCCCAGGAGAAGCCTTGATGGAGCCAACCCCAACACCACCACCCATGGATTACAAGGCTCACCAGGCCTTGTTTAAAAGTGTGGCACAGAACTTGAGCCTTCAAGTTGAAGAGGTGTGGGAGGACCCAGACCCGATGACAGACATCTTGTCCTCAGAGGGTCCCTTGAGAATAGCCTTCCCTATCATCAAGACTGTGATTTGGACCACAAAAACTCTCTGGCAATCTCCCTCCTCCATTCCACCTACGGCGAGGGGAACTGACAAGAGATATTCGCTGCTTCAAAGGGGCATGATTATCTCTTCTCCCATCTGCAGCCGGACTCCCTGGTCATCTCCGCAGTGAACAACAAAGACCAACAGGGAGCACAGGGCCCAGCCCCAAAGGCCAAGGAGCCCAAGAGGCTTGATCTGTTCGGGCAGAAGGTTTACACCACGGGTGGCCTGCAGCTGAGGATTGCAAATCAACAAGCAATCCTCAGCAGATACAGCTTCTAACTCCTGGGACACAATGCAGAAATTTAAGGACCAGGTACAACCCGAGTCAAAAGACGAGCTCTTTGCCCTAGTTAATGAAGGGAAAGCGGTGGAAAGAATCTCTTTGCAGGCAGCGCTTGACGTGGCCGACTCGGTGACCAGAGTGATGGCCTCTGGCCTCACGATGAGGCGCTGTTCCTGGCTATAGGCATCCGGGTTCCCTCCAGAGATCCAGACCACCTTGCAAGACGTCCCCTTCGAGGGAAAGGGCCTGTTCTTGGAGCAGACAGACTCTAAGCTACACAGCTTAAAGGACTCAAGGGCTACCCTTAGGTCACTGGGTATGCATACCCCAGTGACTCAAAGAAAACATTTCAGGCCACCTCCTAACCGGAAATCCTACCCCCCGCCCCCCAAACAGGACTATTCCAGGGGCAAGAACAAAGGTTTCAAGCGTAGGCCACCCCACCAGCCCAACTCAGGGAAAGGCTCGGGAAAGCAACCCCAAGGGCCTCCCAAGCAGACCTTTTGAGGGTGCGCCCGAGGACAGTGCACCAGCTCAAAGCCCGGATCTACAACCCCCCTTTCGAGACAGACTGTCCCACTTTCACAGTGCATGGTCCCAGATCATGACAGACAAATGGGTCCTTTGCACGCTGAGAACGGGATATGCCATCCAATTTACTACCCTCCCCCACTCCCATCCCCCTTCCCGGCCCTTCTTCAGGGACCCCGCTCACAAACAGCTCCTCATGGGAGAAGACCACGAGATGCTAAAGTCAGGCGCAATAGAGGAGGTCCCTTGGGAGTGTCGTGGGAAAGGTTTCTACTCAAAATACTTTCTAATTCCCAAGACGAAGGGTCGTCTCAGGCCTATCTTAGATCTCAAGGGCCTCAACAAATTTGTAAAAAAGACAAAGTTCCAGATGGTCTCCCTGGCGTCGATCATCCCCTCAATGGATCTGGGGGACTGGTATGCTGCCCTTGACCTCAGGGAGGCATATTTCCATATCTCTATTTTCCCCCCACACAGAAGATTCCTCAGATTTGTGGCAGGCTGTGACGGGATGCACATCTGTGCAGCCCTTGGGCGTGACCTGTATAATCTTTCTGTTCAGTTTTGCAGTGTAATTGTGTTATTTGATGACAATTACGCTATACCAGGTTCCTCTGTGAATGCTCAGAACATGTGCCACGTGATTACCAGGGTGCCATGTTCCCTGCTGCAACATGTATGTATAGATGTGAAGCATGTTACAGGGTTCAGACTCAGGACTGTCTCTAGCACAATGGCTGAAGATTTACACATCAAAGGGAATGCTAATGCCCTCCCCTGCTCAGGTAGGAGTGAAAAGAATCTCAGGACAGGACAGTGAGGGGGAGGGGCTGTCAGCAGTTTGTTAAAACAAAGACAGAGACTGTGAAGAAGAGAGAAGCTGCAGGCTTTCAGCCTGAGAAGACACCATCTTGCAACCAACTTCAAGCAAGATCGGGGCCCTGCCTGGGAACAGGCAGAGAATGGCTGTAAAACATCGAACAGCCGAACACCATGCGCATAATCTTGGACTCTGAGGTCAGTTTAGGTGGAGATGTTAGGGTAGCATGCGGTTTATACCTTTTATTTGATAGTGGTCACTCCTGACTCATTTATAGTATGGTTCTGCCTTGATTGGCCATGTTCTCACTTGAAATCAGACTCTGATCAATAAACTAGTAGTTGTTTTACCTAAAGCTGTGTGGTCTTTAGAGGGTGTGGATGTGGGAGGCTGGGCACAATCCACTTCTTTGTTAAGTGGACGGACTTGAGACCAAGGTGATTGGGAGTGGGTCCCAATCCCTGTAAGGCAGTGGCTCCCAGTGTAGTGTCTGGGGCTGGGTGTGCTTGCTTGGGGACCAATGCCTGTGTGGCTAGTGGATTTACATCCACTGCCTGGGACCAATTACACGCTGGTGGCTGGTGTGGACTGACTCAGGAGTGAGCGGTCACCCAGCAGAGCGGGGTAAATTGGGGTTCAGGAGTGGGGTTCAAGCGGTCATAGCAGCACACCAGACTGGATTTGGGGAGCAGCCTGTCACACAGGCTCAGACCACTTCCAATTTGCATCACTGCCGTTTGGCCTGTCAGCAGCACCCAGGGTTTTCACCACATGTATGGCGGTGGTGGCAGCCCACCTCAGGAGACGTGACATCCATGTGTATCCATACCTGGACGACTGGCTCCTGTAAGGTCGATCCAGAGACCAGCTCGAGGCCCAAGTCAGGTTCATAAGGAAGGCATTCACCCGTCTAGGCCTGTTACTGAACGAATCAAAATCAACACTGTCACCAGTTCAAAGAATTGAATTTATTGGAGCAACCATAGAATCATAGAATAATAGGCATGCAAGGGACCTCACGAGGTCATCTAGTCCAACCGCCTGCTAAAAAGCAGGACCACTCCCACTAAATCACCCCAGCCAGGGTTTTGTCTAACCGGGCCTTAAAAATCTCCAAAGATGGAGATTCTACCACCTCCCTAGGTAACCCATTCCAATGCTTCACCACCCTCCTAGTGAGAAAGTTTTTCCTTGACCTCCCCAGCTGTAACTTGAAACCATTGCTCCTTGTTCTGTCCTCTGTTACCATCGAGAACAGCCTAGCACCCTCCTCTTTGGAGCACCTCTTCAAATAATTGAAGGTTGCTATCAAATCTCCCCTCAGTCTTCTCTTCTGTAGACTAAATAAGCCTAGTTCCTTCAGTCTCTCCTCATAAGTCATGTGCCCCAGTCCCCTAATCATTTTTGTTGTTCTCCACTGGACTCTTTCTAATTTTTCCACATCCTTTCTGTAGTGGGGAGCCCAAAACTGGACACAGTATTCCAGATACGGCCTGACCAGTATCGAACAGAGGGGAATTATCACATCCCTCGATCTGCTGGCAATACTCCTACTGATGCAGCCTAATATGCCATTGGCCTTTTTGGCAACAAGGGCACACTGTTGGCTCATATTCATCTTCCCGTCCACCATAACCCCCAGGTCTTTTTCTACAGTGCTGCTACTTAGCTGATCGGTTCCCAGCCTGTAGTAGTGCATGGGATTTTTCCGTCCTAAGTGCAGGACTTTGCACTTGTCTTTGTTGAACCTCATGAGGTTTCTTTTGCCCAGTGTTCCAATTTGTCCAAGTCTCCCTGGATCCTGTCCCTGCCTTCCAGAGTATCTACCATTCCCTCCAGCTTGGTGTCATCCACGAACTTACTAAGCACGCAGTCTATCCCATCATCAAGATCATTAATGAAGATTTTGAATAGAACCGGGCCCAGGACCAACCCCTGGGGCACTCCACTCATTAACAGTTGCCAACTAGATGTTGAGCCGTTGATTCCTACCCGCTGAGCCCGTTGATCTAGCCAGTTTTCTACCCACCTTCCAATCCACTCGTCCAACCCATACTTCCTTAACTTGCCAATAAGAATGCTGTGGGAAATTGTATCAAAAGCCTTGCTAAAGTCGAGGTATACCACGTCAATGGCTCTTCCCGCATCCACAAATCCAGTCATCTCCTCATAGAAGGCAATCAGGTTGGTCAGGCACGATTTGCCCTTGGTGAATCGATGTTGACTGTTCCTGATCACTCTATTTTCCTCCAAGTGTTTCAGGATGGATTCTTTGAGGACCTGCTCCATGATTTTCCCAGGGATTGAAGTGAGGCTGACCGGTCTGTAGTTCCCCAGATCCTCCTTTTTCCCTTTCTTGAAGATAGGTACTATAGTTGCCTTTTTCCAATCCTCCGGGACCTTCCCCCTTCATCATGAGTTCTCAAAGATAATGGCCAGCGGCTCTGCAATCACTTCAGCCAACTCCCTCAGTACCCTCGGATGCAGTTCATCTGGCCCCATGGACTTGTGCACATCCAATTTCTTTAAGTGTTCCCTAACCTGACTTTCCATCACCGAGGGCCGCTCTTCTCTCCATTCAGCGTTACCCCGTGTAGTAGCCTGGGAGCTGGCCCACCCTGTGAAGACTGAAGTAAAAAAAGCATTGAGGGCTTCAGCCTTTTCTGTATCATCCATCATGAGGATGCCTGCCCCATTCAATAAGGGACCTACATCACCTCTGATCCTTTTCTTGTTGCTGATATACTTATAGAACCCCTTTCTGTTATCCTTCACACCTCTTGCTAGCTGCAACTCCAGTTGTTCTTTGGCCTTTCTGATTTTTTCCCTGCAGTCCCGAGCAATATCTTTATACGCCTCCCTTATCATCTGTCCACGCTTCCACTTCTTGTAAGCTTCCCTTTTATGTTTCAGCTCACCGCAAAGTTCTCTGCTAAGCCACGCTGGGCACCGTCCACATTTGCTGTTCTTTCTGCACATTGGAATGTTATCTTCCTGTGCCTTTAACAGGGTTTCTTTAAAATACAGCCAACTGTCTTGGACTCCTTTCCTCTTCAGATCAGCCTCCCAAGGGATCCTGCCCATCAGCTCCCTGAGCCAAAATCTGCTTTTCTGAAGTCCAGCGTGTATGTTCTGCTTCTTTCCTTCCTTCCATTGATCAGGATCCTGAACTCTACCGTCTCATGGTCACTGCTGTCCAGGTTGCCATTTACTTCTACTTCCCCGATCAATTCTTCTCTGTTTGTGAGCAATAAGTTTAGAGGCGCAAGGCCCCTAGTTGGTTCCTCCAGCATTTGTACTAGGAAGTTGTCCTCAATATTCTCCAAAAACTTCCTGGATTGCCTGTGCACTGCTGTATTGCCTTCCCAACAGATGTCAGGATAATTGAAGTCACCCATAAGAACCAGGTCCTGTGGTCTGGAAACTTCTGTTAGTTGTCCATAGAACGCCTCATCCACCTCCTGCTTCTGGTCTGGCGGTCTGTAGCAGACATTCACCATGACATCCCCCTTGTTGCATTCTCCTCTAAACTTAACCCACAGACTTTCAACCAGCTTGTTTCCACTTTCATAGTGGAGCTCCAAGCCGTCATGCAGTCAGACTCGACTCAAAGCAAAGCCTTTCTCCTGGAATCACGATTCCGTCTCATGACAGACATCATAGAATCGTTGAGCCGATTCCCAACTACGACAGCAAGGAAATGCCTCAACCTGCTGGGCCACATGGCTTCCTGCGTCTATGAAGTACAATACGCCAGGCTGCACCTCCGACCACTCCAGCTATGGGATCCGCTCAGTATTTTGCCTGCACACGGACAATCTAGACAAGGTGGTTACATTCCTGCTGTGGTAATCCACTTGCTGGAGTGGTGGAAAGACTTGGTCCAGGTAATGTCGGGCGTCCCATTCTCAAGACCCAGCCAGACAGCGACACTAGTGACGGATGCGTTACAACTGGGTTGGGGGGCGCACCTGGGCAACCTGCGGACTCAAGGCCTCTGGTCAAGAGAGGAACTGAAAATGCACATAAATGTGCAGGAACTAAGGGCAATCAGACTAGCCTGCACCGCATTCAGGTCGCAGATCCAGAACCTCCATGTAGCAGTACTAACGGACAACACCGCAGGGGTCTTTTACCTCAACCGCCAAGGGGGGGCTCGATCCTCCAAGCTATGCAGAGAGGCAATGAACCTGTGGAAGGAGTGCATAGCCCATGCGATACACCTGGAAGCTTCACATCTCCTGGGGGCCCAGAACACATTAGCAGACTGCCTCAGCTGGGCGTTCGCAGCCCATGAGTGGCCCATCAAGGCGGAGATCCTCTGGAGGGTTTTCCAAAGGTGGGGGTTTCCCCAGCTAGGCCCGTTTGCTACAAGAGAAAACAGGAAGTGCCTGCAGTGTTGATCTTTCCAGAGGCACAGCCCGGGGTCCTTCTCAGACGCCTTCCTCCTGAGCTGGAGCTCGGATCTCCTGTACACCTTCCCTCCCTTTCTTCTGATCTACAAGGTCCTTCTAAAAGTAAAGAAGGACAAAGCGTCAATCATACTGATTGCCCCCGCGTGGCCAAGACAGCACTGGTTCCCATCGCTAATGCAGTTGTCAGTGGACCCCCCCCCAATCCCACTGCCCCCCCTGCCCAGACCTGATATCCCAGTCCCACGGGAAGCTCCTCCATCCCAACCTAGAGTCCCTGCGCCTGACGGCATGGAACCTTTGTGGTTGAACAAAAGGGAAAGGGCCTGCTCAGAACAGGTGAGGGAGGTCCTATTCGAAAGTAGGAAGCCATCCACAAGGAAGGCATATACAGCCAAATGGTCCCAGTTTTCTACATGGGCCTCAGAAAGAGGGGTGATGCCAAGGGAGGCCCAAGTCCCACTCATTCTGGACTACCTCCTCCACATGAAGCATTCAGGGTTAGCGATAGCCTCATTAAAGGTCCACCTAGCGGCCATCTCGGCTTTCCATAAGGGGGAAGGAGAAAAAGTCCATCTTCTCGCACCCTGTAGTGTCACGCTTCTTAAAAGGTATGGACGAGCTTTACCTCCCAACACGGGACCCAGTACCCCCTTGGGACTTGAACCTGGTACTTTCAAAATTGATGGGATCCCCCTTTGAACCGGCAATTGCAGACCGGTAAGTCTAACGTCGGTACCGGGCAAATTAGTTGAAACAATAGTTAAGAATAAAATTGTCAGTCACATAGAAAAACATAAACTGTTGAGCAATAGCCAACATGGTTTCTGTAAGGGGAAATCATGTCTTACTAATCTATTAGAGTTCTTTGAAGGGGTCAACAAACATGTGGACAGGGGCGATCCAGTGGACATAGTGTACTTAGATTTCCAGAAAGCCTTTGAAAGGTCCCTCACCAAAGGCTGTTACGTAAGTTAAGTTGTCATGGGATAAAAGGGAAGGTCCTTTCATGGATTGAGAACTGGTTAAAAGACAGGGAACAAAGGGTAGGAATAAATGGTAAATTCTCAGATTGGAAAAGGGTAGCTAGTGGTGTTCCCCAAGGGTCGGTCCTAGGACCAGTCCTATTCAATTTATTCATAAATGATCTGGAGAAAGGGGTAAACAGTGAGGTGGCTAAGTTTGCAGATGATACTAAACTACTCAAGATAGTCAAGACCAAAGCAGACTGTGAAGAACTTCAAAAAGATCTCACAAAACTAAGTGATTGGGCATCCAAATGGCAAATGAAATTTAATGTGGATAAGTGTAAAGTAATGCACATTGGAAAAAATAACCCCAACTATATCTATAATATGATGGGGGCTAATTTGGCTACAACGAGTCAAGAAAAAGATCTTGGAGTCATTGTGGATAGTTCTCTGAAGATGTCCATACAGTGTGTGGAGGCGGTCAAAAAAGCCAACAGGATGTTAGGAATCATTTAAAAGGGTATAGAAAATAAGACTGCAAATGTATTATTGCCCTTATATAAATCCATGGTACGCCCACATCTCGAATATTGTGTACAGATGTGGTCTCCTCATCTCAAAGATATTCTAGCACTAGGAAAGGTTCAGAAAAGGGCAACTAAAATGATTAGGGGTTTGGAGAGTGTCTCGTATGAGGAACGATTAAAAAGGCTAGGCCTCTTCAGCTTGGAAAAGAGGAGACTGAGGGGGGACATGATAGAAGTATATAAAATTATGACTGATGTGGAAAAAGTGGACAAGGAAAAGTTGTTTACTTACTCCCATAATACAAGAACCAGGGGTCACCAAATGAAACTGATAGGTAGCAGGTTCAAAACAAATAAAAGGAAGTTCTTCTTCACACAACGCACAGTCAACTTGTGGAACTCCTTACCTGAGGAGGTTGTGAAGGCTGGGACTATAACAATATTTAAAAGGGAACTGGATAAGTTCATGGTGGCTAAGTCCATAAATGGCTATTAGCCAGAAAGGGGTTAAGAATGGTGTCCCTAGCCTCTGTTTATCAGAGGATGGAGATGGATGGCAGGAGAGTGATCACTTGATCATTGCCTGTTAGGTTCACTCCCTCTGGGGCACCTGGGCACTGGCCACTGTCGGTAGACAGATACTGGGCTAGATGGACCTCTGGTCTGACCCAGTACGGCCTTTCTTATGTTCTTATGTTCTTATGTTCTTATCCGTCCCTCTGACTACTACCCCATGCTACTCATCCATGTGGGAACCAATGATACTGCGAGAGGTGACCCTCTGCAGATCAAAGGTGACTACAGGGCTCTGGGAGCACGGGTGAAGGAGTTCGGTGCACAGGTGGTGTTCTCCTCGATCCTCCCGGTCAAGGGTAAGGGCCCGAGCAGAGACAGATGCATCCTGGAGGTGAATGCCTGGCTGCGGAGATGGTGTTACCAGGAGGGCTTTGGCTTCCTCGACCATGGGGTGCTGTTTCAGGAAGAAGGACTGCTAGGCAGAGACGGACTCCACCTATCCAGGAAGGGAAAGAGCATATTTGGAAGCAGACTGGCTAACCTGGTAAGGAGGGCTTTAAACTAGGTCCGAAGGGGGAAGATGACCAAGACCCACAGGTAAGTGAAACTGAGGGAAACCTGGGGGAAGGGATGGAACTTGGGGGATGCTGGGGCTGTAACAGCAGGAATAAAAGAGAGGGTAGTTGGAACTGGGGGCTGGGGTCAAATAATTGTTTATTTCTTGATAAAGTCATAATACTTCAGGCGAGTGGGGAAGGAGGACACCGGGAGAAATTGCAAGGGGGAAGATGCGACAGGAGGGAGAATCGACAGGGCAAAGTAGGGCAATGGGCCCGGTATCTTAGGTGCCTGTACACAAATGCGAGGAGCCTGGGAAACAAGCAGGAAGAATTGGTAGTACTGGCACAGACAAGGAACTATGATATAATTGGAATAACAGAAACGTGGTGGGATAACTTGCATGACTGGAGCACTGCCATGGATGGATATAAATTGTTCAGGAAGGACAGGCAGGGAAAAAGGGGGGGAGGAGTAGCTTTATATGTAAAAGAGCTGTATGACTGCTCGGAGCTCCACTATGAAAGAGGAAACAGGATGGTTGAAAGCTTGTGGGTTAAGTTTAGGGGAGAATGCAACAAGGGGGATGTTGTGGTGGGTGTCTGCTACAGACC